>CM041799.1:45577916-45925416 GCA_023376895.1 Aspiorhynchus laticeps | reverse complement strand
ATGTTGAAAATCTAGTTCAAAACACCTGCAAGGTTCCCGAAATGCACTTTAAAAATGCGTTTACCAAGTTTAATGACCCTAAAAATGTAACCACTACACTGTAAAAAATGAAAAGTTGACTTAACTTAAAATTTCAAGCCAACTTGCTGCACAGCTTTTTTGAGTTTACTCAACTTTGCACCCAGTTGTTCAGTCACTGAGTAAAGTCACGTCTCTTTTGTTAGTTAAAAAGACTTGTAATGCTTTTCCAATGTGTCTCAAATTATGTTTTTTTACTTGTTTACAAATGACAATCATTAATGGATAAGTTAGTCTATTAAGTAGACAACATTGTAAGACAACTTACAAGCCTAAGATATCCAGAAAACAGTCAAAAGTGGTTGAACATACTCTAGACCTCAAAACTAGACACTAACCTCAAGAACGATGGCAATCAACGAATGTTAAAAAGATGAGCCCTTTACATCACACTAGAGGTCTTCTCGGGTCCTAAAATCCGTGCCCGACCCGAATCACTTCTTACCCGAACCCGACGTGCATAAATAATAATAAAAAAAAGATAAACCCGACCCGAGACAGACCCGATGAACTTAGACCCGACCCGACCCGACCGCATTTATTTTCGAACCCGACTGGACCCGAACGTAAACGGCATTGACGTGTGCACAGCCATCGGTCCGGAAAAATCCCGGGGTCCTGCTGATTTTGCCGCTGCTCCATTACTTTAATTCAGTTTATTTATTTATTAGCCTATTACTTTATATTTTTGCCTGCCTGATGGATGCATGTTATATCTGAGTTTGGCTTTTAATTGTAACCAGTGGATTTGAAATATAAACGTGATAGTTTTATAAAAAATTAAATCGATAGGTTAATAAATCATGGATTTGCTAGTTTTGTCTGCAACGTTATTTACCTCGTCTCTGCACACAAAAGAAAAGCCTTGCATTGATACACAGCGTAATGATGGATCTCATATCTATAACAAACGTGTTCCTTTTTACGTGCGTTTCTCAAAAATTAACTTAACATGAACGCACGAGTAGGCGACGCATCCGTGAAAGCTTAAAAGAACTTATCGGGTCCATTTGGGAAAAGCACATGTATTTTAATTACCCGAGACCCGAGGCTGCTAATACCGAACCCGACCCGTGTCCGAAGCACTCGGAGAAGTTTTGGACCCGGACCCGCTTGGGTCTCGGATCCAAGTGGACCCGTGAAGACCTCTACAGCACACTACAACAAATAACTAACAATAATGATAAAACGACAACAAAAAAGTTTAAATCAGCAAACAGCAAAACAATAATCCTATAACAGTAACTGCATAATTTATTAATGCTGCAATGCATGCTGGGAGCTCACAAAGTCTTGACATTTCAACAACATGAAGTTATTTGTTCAAACAACTGTGTTTGACTAGTTGGGACAACATTCGGGGTATTTGTTGGTCTGACAAGGGTTTTTATGTAGGTTCAAGAAAATAGCATTTTTTAGTATATGAGACTCAAAAGGTTGCATGTTTTACAGTGTATTAAAAATGTACAGTAATGATATTAGTCCCTTACTAGGGCTGCCCTCAACTAAGGATTTTTATGTCCGACTAGTAGTCGTTAATTTTAAGTATTAGTCGACTAATCACATGTTTATAAACCATTATTATGAGTCTTTAATTGCCTACATAGCCTAATAAGTGCATGCATGAAGCTTGTCACAGCACACCGCAGAAGTAATGATTATTAATGTATCAGGGATAAACAATAAAGAGACTGCTTTAACATTTTAATAATTTGATTTGACTTTCTTTGTTTTCGGTTTAAGAGATGAAGTCGTCATCTCCGCAGTAGTGATGCACCTTGTTTCATACGGATTACATAATCTGAGAATATTTGTTTTTCATCTGAATTGCTCTTTATAGATATATTTTTAATGTCTGTATGGCAAAGATATACACGGAGTTTCATGCTCAAGTTCACAGACCGAGACGGTATCCAGTTTGCTTTCATTATTTTACAAAAGCACAATGTTTTGTTGTTATTATGAGTGCACACAAATAAACAGAGTCTTTACAGATGTATTACTCTTATCTGTATGAGCAAATGAGGAGTATTTTAAGAGCAAGTGACCAATTAGATTG
This sequence comes from Aspiorhynchus laticeps, assembly GCA_023376895.1. Taxonomy (NCBI): domain Eukaryota; kingdom Metazoa; phylum Chordata; class Actinopteri; order Cypriniformes; family Cyprinidae; genus Aspiorhynchus; species Aspiorhynchus laticeps. The sequence continues at coordinate 45,923,279 of CM041799.1, read as the reverse complement.
AGCGGAGTTGCTAATATTTACATATTTCAGATGATAAGCCATATTTGAGGTCGATGAATGATAGGCGAGCGTTTGTATGTACTGTATTACCATAGACTAGCCGTTTAGTATCTATCCGTCACGAACTGCGTGACTTCGCCTTTTTAATTTTTTATTGCGACTAATAAAATTTTGGTCGAACAAGCCTCTTCTGGTCGACTAACGATTAGTCGACTATTAGGGGGCAGCACTATCCCTTACACAAGGTCATTATTTAAATCAGTATTTTTCAGGGTAAAAAGTATTTTTTTTAGGAGAATCATGGATTGCTATTATTATAATTTAAGTTTTTGGAGTCACGACATGACTTTTTAAGTCTGAACCAGGCCATACTGTACTGTACTGGACATCGGGAGCACTGAGACATTCATTGTTTATTATTACATATTATTTATTTTAAAAACCATATAATCGTGGTAATGAGGACCATTGTTTTACTTGTTGTGACCACCATCTTACTAAAACTAGTCCGTTAAACTCTGGATTCGAAGCAAGAACTATAGTAAATTTAATTAGGGCAAAGGGAAATTTAACAGAATAGCATTAGTAGCGTCTTTCTCTTAGTTCTAATTAGTTTTAATTGAAGTAAAATGTTATTCAATACACTGTAAAAAATAAAAAGTTGAGAAAACTTAAAAGTTTAAGGCAACCAGCTTCAGCAGATTTTTGAGTTTTCTCAACTTTTAATTTGTTTACAGTGTAAGAGCCTGATTAAAGATAATTATCAGTGTCTTATATAAATTAGGTGTTAACTATTTACAAATGTTAACGTTCTTAAAGGGATAGTGCACCCAAAAATGTCGTTCCAAACCTGTATGAATTTCTTTCTTCTGTGGAACATTAAAGAAGATAATTTGAGAAATTCAAGAAATATTTGTCCATTCAGTAACCAAATCAAGGGTAACCAAAATTGGTTTGGTAACATATCTTCTTTTGTGTTCCACAGAAGAAAGTAAGTCATACAGGTTTGGGACGACACGAGGAAATTACTGAATTTAATAGCAGTAAATTTACTGCATTCTAGCTCAAAATCAGTGATTTACTGTCAATTTTCCATGTGACAAAAAAGTTTGTTGCATTTGCCGTGAATTCAGTAATATCTATCATTGTTTATTTCTGTCCTGTTTTATTTATTTACTCCAATTGAAGGCCCGGCAAAACATTCCCGGGGAACTCATGGGCCGGATTGGCTAGACTTCTCCAGGGCCGAATTTTAACCCAAGTCCAGCCCTGATCTAAACATGTCTTGTCATGCTACATACTAGAATAGCAAACATAATAACATACTACAATAGACTTAAGTATGAACTGAATGTAATGTTTTAGACACTTAATTTCATGCCATGTTGTGTGTTATACATTTTTTTTAAGTTTAAAGACTATATTACATGCAATATTGACTGGCTTTAGTATGTAAGTCAACTTATCGAATAAGTTAATTTCATTAAAAATGACAAAATGTATTAAAACAATGATTTCAAATGTACCTAGAAGTAAAGTACATTATGAGTGTGTCACTCTAAATCCACCAGATGATGCTCTGAAACTTGTTCATCTTCAGTTGATCTTTAATTGTAGATTATACTGGTAACACTTTGTTTTAAGAACCAATTCTCACTATTAACTAGCTGCTTATTAGCATGCATATTAACATATGCCTTATTCTGCATGACCATAGTTTAGATCCCTTAAACCTACCACATAACTAAACTTAATAACTTCCTTACTAACTATTAATAAGCAGTTGGCGTTTACTAAGGGGAAACTCTTAATTGATAGTGAATATAGTCTTAATTAATAGTGAATACTTCCCTATTCTGAAGTGTTAGAATTATTGCATTATATATTCAACACAGAATTAACAATCTCTGACAGTGTCTGATAATTTAACTATACATTAATGCTGTGATTTCCAGAAAACAAAATAGCTGCAATACAGTTTGAATGCAAAGTAATTAGTGGCTAGCTGACCCACTTGATATCTAGAAAAATATGAAAATATTTTACTTTGACAGTATTGCAATGTGCACTTTTTAAAAGTGCACTTAAGTGCGCTAACAACCATAGGCATGAAAGTGTCTCTATTTAAATATACTTAAGTGGCTTTTAATTTATTAATATGGTATTAACTCCACGTACAGTTTATTTTTAATGTACTTTTATAATTTGAAGTACTACACGTGCACATTCAGCACAATTAAGCATGCTTCTTTTTCACAAGGATTTGGTGTACAAATGTTTTTTTTTTTTTTTTTTTTTTTTTTTTTAAATATGGAAGCCCGTTTCCGTCACTGAATAAAAAATTAAAAAGGTAATTGCAACTTTTTATCTCATAATTCTGACTTTATATCTCGCAATTCTGAGTCAGAATTGTGAGATAAAAAGTCGCAATAACCTTTTTAAATTGTTTATTCAGTGTTGGAAACGGGCTTCCATATAAAAGTGATGGGATTTTGTGAAAATATTTTTTATACACATAACACAAAACTGTTATATGTAACCTAACCATATTCTTTAAAACATTTTTGACTTCATGCTTTAATAATATAAAACATTTTACATCAGAAATTAAAAAACATGCTCATCATATAGCGTTGCATTTTTGAAGACATTCATATAAAGTACAAAAGTGAGTTTTCATCATTAGCTCTTTTAAAGCCAGAGATAATGATGATGCTGATTAGAGATCTGTGCATGCGTGTGCAGGCCGAGTGGCGTGAGGAGGTCAAGCAACACTTTGAGAAGATCAAGTCTGAAGGGACGTGTCTTCATCGTCTGGATGAAGAGCTGATCAACCGTCGACGAGAGGAACTCAGGTCAGAAACAGATACATGCACAGAACATGTCCTTGTTACAGAGTACAGTAACTACAGTAACACAGTTCCTGTGGCTCAGTGGTAGAGCATTGTGTTAGCAGCGCAAAAGGTCATGGGTTCAATTCCCAGGGAACACACATACTGATAAACAACGTATAGCCTGAATGCACTGTAAGTCGCTTTGGATAAGCGTCTGCTAAATGCATAAATGTAAACTACACATTTAATCCCACCAAAACATTTTCATTTATAAAGCTCTAAAACCTTACTGACTGGTGTTTTAGTGACTTCATGCAAATATGGAAAACATAAAGGGTCTCAATTAAATATGTGCAGTGTGTCACATGACCAGAACAGTTGATGATGACGGCATCAAAGCTCTGAAACGAAAGGCTAGTAAAGTATGTTAACATAAAGATATGATAAAGATTTTTGGTACACGTTATCTTTAAGGTGTCTAGTATTAATTTATGAATTCACATATATTCAGTCTTGTTGAGTGTGGTCATAGAGTGAGTAAACGCGTATAGGTATACAATATAAATCTAATAGCAGTTGTTAGTGAAAACTGCAATAAAATGTTGCATTGACAAAATATTGCACTAAATTAAAAATTCAAATGTTACAAAAAAATTACAATAGTTATGTTGTAATACTGGTAGCACTAATATAAAAATGTGGTTATATTTGACAAAAAAGTAACAATTTTGAAATGTGTTGATGGTAGTATTTTTTATTTTTTTTTGTGTTTTATCTCGTGTTCCTATCAATGTTAATATGATAAGGTTCATAAGGTTTTTCATGCATAATAGTAACCCTAGAATGTAATCAAACTGGGCTAAGCTGGGCTAAGATATATAACGATTTTTATGACTGCAGAAATATGTTAATTCAATATACACATTATCCCACCGGACACAATTGTGACCGACCATAAAACACAATTTTTCACACATTTTTCCCAAAAAAAATATTTTTTTTATTATTTCAAAGGGTTACTAAAGAAACATAATTTCAATATTTTCATATCTGGGAAAAAATTGGTATTAAATGGGTTAAGTACTGAGTATTATTAATTACCAACATGCACTTACACTGTAAAAAAAAAAAAAAATTGAGCCAACTTAAAATTTTAAGGCAACCAGCTTCAGCAGATTTTTGAGATTTTTAAGTTTATACAACAAAAAGTTGGGAAATTTCCTAAAAAATAAGTTCTGCTGAAGCTGGTTGCCTTAAAATTTTAAGTTGGCTCAATTTTTTTTTTTTTACAGTGTACTATAGGGTTGGATTAGGGTTAGTTGCATGTAGAACATTACACATAAGATCATTGTGACACGGTAAAATAAATGTAATGTATTAATGTATTACAATCAGAGCAACCGAACTCATTTTCTGACTGAGACATCATGATATTATGACATACGCTGAATATTTAATGAGGCGATTCGTTGTGTAGTTATTCACACTACAGAGGAGAACTAAAGCAGAGGGCCTTGTGTCCGTTACTGAGCATGACGTCTGTCTGATTGGTTTTAACAGGCATGCTCTGGACATCAGAGAACACTACGAGAGAAAGCTAGAGAGAGCCAACAATCTGTACATGGAGCTGAACGCCGTGATGCTGCAGCTGGAGCTCAAAGAGAAAGAGCTGCTCAGGTAAAACACACACATGTAGCACTTCTTTAACCCGTTTAGTGTGACTATATGTGTCCCTGGAGCACAAAAGCAGTCTTAAGTCTCTGGGGTATATTTGTAGCAATAACCAACAATACATTGTATGGGTCAAAATTATAGATTTTTCTTTTATGACAAAAATCATTAGGATATTAAGTAAAGATCATGTTACATGAAGATATTTTGTAAATTACCTACTGTAAATATATCAAAACTTAATTTTTGATTAGTAATATGCATTGCTAAGAACTTCATTTGAACAACTTTAAAGGTGATTTTCTCAATATTTAGATTTTTTTGCACCCTCAGATTCCAGATTTACAAATATTATCCTATCATAACAAACCATACATCAATGGAAAGCTATTTATTCAGCTTTCAGATGATGTTAAATCTCAATTTCGAAAAATGGACCCTTATGACTGGTTTTGTGCTCCAGGGTCACATATAATAATTACTATTGTTTTGTAATTATTATTCAATAAAAATGTTAAAATACCAAATAATATAAGAACTATTCTATAGCAGACAATTACATTTCTGTAGATATTTTTGTTGGATGCAAGTTACCATATAAAGTTTTATTATTGATATTGCTACACGCAGTGTATTGAGGAAGTACTGAGGCTGCGTTTAAATATGCAATATGTCAAAAACAGTATCTTGCAGACATGCTTATTGGAAATTATATACATTTGTTGTGTGTCACTCAATGTCCACTAGATGGCGTTTTGATACTTTGTAGTTCAACACACAGTTGTCTGGCCAGATCACACATCTTTAATTGTAGATGATTGCATCTGTCAACTGTACGTTTAATGTCACGATTTCCAGAAAACAGTAAAAATGGAATGAAAAGTAATTCAGTCAGGACCGCTTCTGAACATAATAAATTTATTGGCATTTCTTGAAGTTGACTGTTAAACATACAAGACAGTTTAAGACTTGGGACCCACATAGACTGTTAAGAATATGACTAATACTGAATAAACAGCCTATAAGATAAAGCTATTAAATAGCAGTCCCAAACTAGTTTTTGTTAATACAATTAAGTTGGTATGAGCCACCACAGTCGTTTAAACATATACAAAATGACACAACGTGAAAATAGCATGGTATTTTTGGGTTATGGAAACAACAGTTACCACTAGTATGAACTGTTAATGTGGAAACAGCTCCTGATTAGAATGAATATCATACTGTACCTTCATGCAAATCCTTCCCAGCTAACACACACAGTACAGTTATGTGATTTATTCACGCGTTGCATGCTCGTAGTTTCTGTGCTTTAGTGAAGTGATATACAGCACAGCGTTGCACGCTACGAACACGGTATAACAGCAAAGACTATAGAAAACCCTCCGTCTTATAGACACTTTGATCAAATCTGGCAGAACAGGAGACTTGAGAAATACATCCTTTAGGCATGAAGCCCCCAGCCTGACAATAACTACATATTTCTTAGCTGCGCACATATGCAGAAATACAACAATTACAAAATAAAGTGAGTGACATGAAATTCAGTCATTAAAGTTGTAGAAGAACCCAAAGTTGTATTGTGGAGCTGCTAGGAGAAGGTGCAGATGTCTGTGACAGACTGAAGAATATGACTCTTGAGCACAAAACCAGTCATAAGGGTCAATTTTTCGAAATTGAGATGTATGCATCATCTGAAAGCTGAATAAATAGCTGTCCATTGATGTATGGTTTGTTATGATTGGACAATATTTGGCTGAGATACAACTATGAGGGTGCAAAAAAATCTAAATATTGAGAAAATCACCTTTAAAGTTGTTCTTAGCAATGCATATTATTAATCAAAAATTAAGTTTTGATATATTTACGGCAGGAAATTCACAAAATATCTTCATTGAACATGATCTTTACTTAATATCCTAATGATTTTTGGCATAAAAGAAAAATTATAAGTTTGACCCATACAATGTATTGTTGGCTATTGCTACAAATATACCCCAGAGACTTAAGACCTCCAGGGTCACATATGGTCTTAAATACAGTTGTTGATTAGAGTATGTGGAGTAATTGATCAGCTGATAGGGTATTGATCAGTGATCTGCCTGAGCTACGCTTTAAGACACTCGAGCCCTGTCTAACCGAAAAATATGAAATGGACAGTTTATTTCCGTTAATAAATGAAATCATCATTTAAAAACTGCATTTTGTATTTACTTGCATTATCTTTATGTAATATTACAATTTGTTTGATGATCTGCATCTTTTAAGTGTGACAAATATGCAAAAAATTGTATTATATATTATTACTCTTATCTGTATGAGCATAAATGACGGAGTATTTTAGGTTAAAGGCAAATGATGCAGTGAGCGCACTACTGTTCAGTCCACACTCAAACAAACACTTGCATAGCACACATTTTTCTAGATTAATGTTAAAGCGAGCGGCCATGTAATGATATTTTTCAGATGATAAGCCACATTTGAGGTTGCATGTCCTGATCGATGTACTGTAATTACACATAGACCGGCTGTTAATGATCTGTCCGTCACAGACTACATGACTTCGCCACTAGTATAGCGATGAAGTCTTGTTTATTATCAGAAAGAGCTTTATTACCAATATGTTTACACACACAAGGAGCTTCCAGTGCAGAAGAAAGTACAGACATACAGTACATACAATCACACACAAGAGATGAAATATAACACTAATATAAGAAATACACTTTCTGTGTGAGCTCTACCATGTTTTAGGGTCTATTCGTGGAAAGTGCTCCCAATAATCCATGTTACGTTACTTGGAGATTATTAAAATTCAGTCAAATTCAGGCACCTCCAAATCTGTGGCAACAACGATGGGAACATAATTCATGTATTTAAAAATTGTATTTCATCTCTGTTGCAACAGTTCTGTAAGTGTCTAAAATGACTGAACCCATATGTACAAGTCATTGGTGTTTGGTGATGAGTTTTTGTGCATTTACAGTCACACCAGAGGTGTTAAACTGGGATTAGGACTTGGTTTTATGCAGACCAGTCAAGTTCTTCCACACTGACTCAAATCAATCATTTTCTTTTTGAACCTTGTCTTATACACAGAGACATTGTCATGTTAGAATAGAAAAGAGTCCAAACTGTTGCTATAATATTAGAAGCACACAATTTCCTAGAATATCATTATATGCTTTATCATTAAGATTTGTACTCATAGAAATTACTCATTGTTCATTAGAAGGGGGTGCCAATACTTTTGGCAGTAGTGTATCTTCAATTATTAAAACAGTGAAGTGCTAACGCTGCTGTTTTATTGATTAAGGAGGGAACAGTGTATGGATAAGAAATATCCCAGTCTCTTCAAACACCACCCGTCATCCACAGTGGACAAACTCATCAAGAAGAGAAGCGTCCCTCAGAAACTGCCTCCTCACGGCAAGAGGTAAGAACAGAGGCTCTCATTTATTAATAATAACCTGGAGAGTTTGCGTTTATATCCACAGCAGAACTAATTAATTTCTGCCTAATTCACAACATGTATGTTAGGGGTGGGCAGATCGATCCTAATATCGGTACCAACGTTGGTATTGGTATCGGATCGATACTAGCCTGATAAGATCGATACTTTAGGTTAATTGTTTCTCCTATACACTTAATACATTCAACAAAGTGTAGACATGTCTGTGGGTGTATATTCCGCTCTTTTCGTATGGAAACATCGCTGCTACGCTGGTTTGTTGTCATGCATCACGTGACGCAGCGGCTGCAAGCGCGAGCGGATACAGTGAGAAAGCTACAAAATAAATGAAAAGTGGAGGTAGGAAATTTTCCGTATAGTAAATAACTGTATACCGAATTTGTCCTTTTCATGCAGTGTAGGCCATTTAATATTATTTCTTAATGCATTAAGCCACTTATAATGTTTTCATTATAACGGTTTTATGGGAGTAAAATACTTAACATGTAATTTAGCATGTTTGCATATATATTCTGAGCTCAGCTGCTTGCCACATATTATATTTTATTACCAAACTGTATACTGAATTTAGTCTTTATGTATTTATTTGGTCTTATCACTGTCTTCCTCCATTAATTGCACCATGTTAAATGTTTTTATATTACAATGAGAGAAAATGAAATTCAGCGTGTTGCATTCATGTTCTGGGTTCATCTATACATAGTAGGCCTATGTATTTTTATAAACTAGACCGAATTTGGACTTTTCATATCACAGTTTTTTATTGCAATAATAACAAACGAATATTACAGTATGTATTATACAGTAAAATACAGTACTTGCATAACATACAAAAATCCTTTCAATATTAAACGAGTTATGGTTTAATCGTTTTTTATATCACTGTATTCATTCAATAAGCCACTTAAGTTAAACTTTTCTTTATAATGTTTTTTTTCATTCTGGCACAATATGAATTCCTAAACCAGCACAAAAACACATTCAGCAAAATATTGTTTAATTATCAATATTGACCAAAATGGCCCCAGAAGGGGGAAAAACCTTATTAATAATAGCTCATTTAATAAGGCACATTTTTCATTAAATAGAAACCTTTTTAAAAATGAGACCAATTTTGTAATCAGATTGCAGATTGTTTTAATACATTATCAATCATCAATTTCTATTATTATGCTAAATACAATTCAGTTGTCATGATTAAACTAAAATAAAATAAACCATGATTTTTTTCTTTCAGTTTTTTACATATAATACAGTAATAATATACAGTCATGGACAAAAATATCGGCACCCTTGGTAAATATGATCAAAGAAGGCTGTTAAGGCCACCTAATATAAAGTGGGACCAAAATGTTTAGACGCACCCACAACAACAAAAGACAATAACTGTTACTTTATTGAACCTTTTCTGATAAGAAGTGTGCGCTGCAAACGCGAGCATTTTTGATGATTGTTTCTGTCCAGTCCGCTCGTTTTATCGCGTTTAGCTGTCGTGGGTTTTTTGTCTGGCAGAGGCAGCAGGTATGTGATCAAATGTCTAATTTGAGGCTGTATTACATCGATTCTGGCACCCAACGTCACAACAAGATGATATTTTTAGCTCCTTGTGTAGCTGAATCTGTGCTGGTTTGAATGAGCCGCCTCCAGCTAGCGCTGTGACGTAATTGTGACGTCGGCCCTAAAAGGGTGTATATGTAATGTAAGGTATGTTGTTTAACCAATGGCTTTCTTTTTTAACTACCATATCCAGACCTGACCTCCTGAGATCAGAGATCATTCTCCCCAAGATGGACGCCGGCGTACTTCAGGTGACCGTCCCGTCATGTGCAAACCGAGGACCTACCTCACCTAGCCGTGCCCGCAGGGTGAAAACCCGTCACCGGAGGAGCGGCAAGGGAAGCAGTGGGGATCTGTCAGGGCCTAAGCACCCTTCTGCCCCGGCTAGCCGAGAAAAAGAGCCCCCAACGACGCCCGCGCCACCCCTCATCGAAACTGCTGTCGCGATGAGGGAGGGCCAGCTGGAGCCGCCCCCGCTGAAGCTGTCCTCGTCCAGCCCAGACCTGCTCTGCTCCACCCGCCGCGCTGAAGACGGAGTCAGCGGAGCTGCCACGACCGAAGCCCTGGGCAGAGAGCCCGGCGGTGGAGCCGAAGCGGGGGCCGGTCTGGACGAGACTCCGCCCAGAAGTGACACGGCAAGCGAGGACGCCGCTTCACTGCCGTTCTCCAGCAGCCCGGACTCACCCTGCTGTGGCCGAAGCGGAGCGGTGGGCAGAGCTCATGTAGGAGAGGAGAGAGAAGAGGGAACCGGGGCGGTGCGATTACCCAGAGGATCCAGCGGCAGTCATCTGACTCCATCAGCCATACTGTATCGAGCTGCTATCACACGCAAACAGGTGCGCATCTCTTCATTTTCATTCTGGGAACCGACTGATTATAGTCTTATTAAAATAAAGGTGACTTGACTTGGAAGGGAAGGTGCATATCTTAGATCTCATGACTGGTCACCAGTGTTGGGGAAAGTTACTTTTAAAAGTAATGTGTTACTCCCTAAAAAAGTTACTAATTACGTTACTTAGTTACTTTTTATGGAAAGTAATGCGTTACTATGTTGCGTTACTCCCTAAAAAAGTAACTAATTACGTTACTTAGTTACTTTTTATGGAAAGTAATGCGTTACAATGTTGCGTTACTCCCTAAAAAAGTAACTAATTACGTTACTTAGTTACTTTTTATGGAAAGTAATGCGTTACAATGTTGCGTTACTCCCTAAAAAAGTAACTAATTACGTTACTTAGTTACTTTTTATGGAAAGTAATGCATTACAATATTGCATTACTCCCTAAAAAAGTTACTAATTACATTACTTAGTTACTTTTTATGGAAAGTAATGCGTTACAATGTTGCGTTACTCCCTAAAAAAGTAACACATTATGTTACTTAGTTACTTTTTATGGAAAGTAATGCGTTACAATGTTGCGTTACTCCCTAAAAAAGTAACACTTTACGTTACTTAGTTACTTTTTATGGAAAGTAATGCGTTACAATGTTGCGTTACTCCCTAAAAAAGTAACTAATTACGTTACTTAGTTACTTTTTATGGAAAGTAATGCATTACAATATTGCATTACTCCCTAAAAAAGTTACTAATTACATTACTTAGTTACTTTTTATGGAAAGTAATGCGTTACAATGTTGCGTTACTCCCTAAAAAAGTAACACTTTACGTTACTTAGTTACTTTTTATGGAAAGTAATGCATTACAATGTTGCGTTACTCCCTAAAAAAGTAACTAATTACATTACTTAGTTACTTTTTATGGAAAGTAATGCGTTACAATGTTGCGTTACTCCCTAAAAAAGTAACTAATTACGTTACTTAGTTACTTTTTATGGAAAGTAATGCGTTACAATGTTGCGTTACTCCCTAAAAAAGTAACTAATTACGTTACTTAGTTACTTTTTATGGAAAGTAATGCGTTACAATGTTGCGTTACTCCCTAAAAAAGTTACTAATTACGTTACTTAGTTACTTTTTATGGAAAGTAATGCGTTACAATGTTGCGTTACTCCCTAAAAAAGTTACTAATTACGTTACTTAGTTACTTTTTATGGAAAGTAATGCGTTACTATGTTGCGTTACTCCCTAAAAAAGTAACTAATTACGTTACTTAGTTACTTTTTATGGAAAGTAATGCGTTACAATGTTGCGTTACTCCCTACAAAAGTAACTAATTACGTTACTTAGTTACTTTTTATGGAAAGTAACGCGTTACAATATTGCATTACTCCCTAAAAAAGTTACTAATTACATTACTTAGTTACTTTTTATGGAAAGTAATGCGTTACAATGTTGCGTTACTCCCTAAAAAAGTAACACATTATGTTACTTAGTTACTTTTTATGGAAAGTAATGCGTTACAATGTTGCGTTACTCCCTAAAAAAGTAACACTTTACGTTACTTAGTTACTTTTTATGGAAAGTAATGCATTACAATGTTGCGTTACTCCCTAAAAAAGTAACTAATTACATTACTTAGTTACTTTTTATGGAAAGTAATGCGTTACAATGTTGCGTTACTCCCTAAAAAAGTAACTAATTACGTTACTTAGTTACTTTTTATGGAAAGTAATGCGTTACAATGTTGCGTTACTCCCTAAAAAAGTTACTAATTACGTTACTTAGTTACTTTTTATGGAAAGTAATGCGTTACAATGTTGCGTTACTCCCTAAAAAAGTTACTAATTACGTTACTTAGTTACTTTTTATGGAAAGTAATGCGTTACAATGTTGCGTTACTCCCTAAAAAAGTTACTAATTACGTTACTTAGTTACTTTTTATGGAAAGTAATGCGTTACGTTACTTTTGCGTTAATTTTTAAATATGAGCAGGGCTTGATTGTTTGTTTTTAATATGAGAAGTTCTATTTATAGCAAATGTAAAGCCTTTTCACACCATAAAAGTATGAATAAACCTCGAGTAAATTCACGTGTGAAGAGTAGAGCGCAGGAGAAGAAGGTTCAACACTCTTCAGCAATAAAAAAAACAATGTTAGTTTATCTAAAGTGATTTTTGCTTATTATTATGGTTGAACTGGATCATCAAAGGTCAGCAGCAAAGATGGGATTAGATACATTTGTGTTATTTAACAGATTTATTTATTGCAGGTTTGCATCATATTCTGAGTTTGCATTTCACTGTTTTAATTAATTTTGATGAATACTGAGTCTGTTTTTTTGCGAGTGAGATGAATTAATGCACATTCATATTTAGTCTAGATCTACAGTAAGATCATATTCACACACAACACCTCTGTACTTCTGATTTCTCTCAACATGAGGACAGGAGAGCTGTCACTCAATAAATGGGAAAACAAACTAACTGGTGTTACTTTTTTAAAAAAGCAACTCCGATATTTTCTTGTAAATTAAAAAGTAATGTGTTACTTTACTAGTTACTTGAAAAAAGTAATCTGATTACGTAACTCACGTTACTTGTAATAACACTGCTGGTCACCATTGCTTTTCCTCACCTTTTCTATCACTTCTCAATTAGTATGAGCTCATTAGACATGAATTAAAAAAAGTTTCATTAAGAGTTAAGTTAGCATTTTACACAACAGGACACTGCTTAAAATGCCAACTACACATTTGTATTTGTTATATTTAATTTAGTCACTTTCATAATAAAGCAATAATTAGGCCTGTCACGATAACAACTTTTTGTTGGATATATTGCCCCAGAAATAATAGCTATAAGCGATATTATTGTCATTTTAAGACCATTTTATGCCTCTGAATATATAATCATAATAATGCAAGAAGGCCTAGACACTTTCAAATGACAACAAACTTTCAATTCTTAAGAATATTTAGATGATGGAAATTAAGTATCAAAATATTAGATACCTTAAAAACTTGAGTAAGTAGTAAATAAACATTTTCTAACAAAAAGTGCTGAAAAACTCAATCACTACTTAACCGTCAGATGTCCATCAGATCCCTAAACAAGGACATATCTGCATGAGAAGCTACGAGAAGCTGCAAAACATTTAGTATTTTTAAAGGAGAGCCCATTATAGAGTGCATTCGGGACATTCATTTAGGAGTAATACATTTATCACACTGCAGGTTTGTCACAAATACAAAAAAAAAAACAAACAGCAAAAATCAAAATGCAAAAGATTTTTTTTGCAAATGTGAAATTTACGTTTGTTATTTTTGCAGTGCCTTAATCATTGAGCATGTGTGAATGAGTTGTGTTGAATTCCACCAGCGGCGTGGTGTTTCCTCAGAAGAAGAAGAGGGCGAGGTGGACAGTGAGGTGGAGTTACCAAGGAGACGGTAAGAATACCATCATTAGTCTTTCTGTGTATTTCTGTGTCAACTAAGCTAGTTAGGAGTTGCTTTATTTATGTAAAGCACCCGTAATAAAATAAGGCCTCGTTTGCACCCACTGGGTGAGCATCGTATGCCTGGTCACGATGGACACGTTACTCTCCCATGAAGCTTCGGGAGACGCTATATTTTACAGTCCGGTTCCACATATACTGTACATACTATGTACTTATTATAGTGATTACAAAAACTGGATAATAAAGCTTTTCTTACTTAGTTTTTTTGTCTTGTTTCCAGCCAAAATATCTAAAAATTCTTAGGTAACACTTTAGAATACGGTGGCACTTATATGCATTAAATAATGCTTAACTAATGCACAGATAATCATGAGTTAATGTATAACTCATGAAGAACTAAACCATTTATTAATGATTACTGCATCAGCAACTAATGAACATTCGATATGATTCATATATTAAGTAATCAATACATTTTTATTAGTTAAATGTGTCAAAGTATTAATTCCCTAATAACATATTATATTAACTAATAGTGTAAATTCATATGTTAATCACCACAATGGGTCGAAGCATGCCTTTAAGCTTCCAGTCGTCTGCTTTAATTAATCATTAGCTAATGATTTGCAAAGATATCATTATATTATGACTTTACTCATTGAGGCACATGATTAACTAACTAATTCAAAATCCATAACCACAATGATATATTACTTAACAATTAGTTAATAGTGCTGTGCCTCAACAAATAAAGTCATAACATAATGATATCTTTGCAAATCATTAGCTAATGATTAATTAAAGCAGACAACTGGAAGTTGAAATGCATGCTTTGACCCATTGTGGTAATTAACATGAATTTACACTATTAGTTAATATAATATGTTATTAGGGAATTAATATTTTATGACACATTTAACTAATAAAAATGTATTGATTACTTAATATATGAATCATATCGAATGTTCATTAGTTGCTGATGTAGTAATTATTAATAAATGGTTTAGTTTATCATGAGTTATACATTAACTCATGATTATCTGTGCATTATTTAATGCATATTTGTGCACCCGTATTGCAAAGTGTTACCATTTCTTAAATCAAGAAAATTTAATAGACAAGTAAAAAAAAAAAAAATTCTGAAAAAAAGACAATAAGTCAAAATTAAGTGAGTTTTTGCTTAGAACAAGCAAATAATCTGCCAATCGGGTAAACAAAATAATCTTATTTCAAACAGAAATCAAGCAAAACTCACTCAATTTTGACTTGTTTTTTCTGAAAACAAGACAATTTTTACTTGTCTATAAAAACCTATTTTAGCTGGAAATAAGACAAAAAAAATCTTAGTAATAAAAGCATTTTTTGCAGTGTAGGTACTGAACCTGAACCTAACCCATGTAGTTACCTCACATTACCATTACTTTCATAGGTTCTGATTTTAATAATCCCTCGTTTCATGGTTCGTATGTTCTCTATAATGTTAATTTTGCAGACGGCCGACCAGTATAACCAAGTGCCAATCAGTGTCCACTTTCAGCTCAGAGAACCTGTCCGTTTCCGAGGGAGAGGAGGGCCACACCACTGACCACTCCCACAGCGGCACGCCAGACGTGGTCAGCACCAACACCGACGAGCGATTGGACGATCGCAGCGATGACCTCATCTCCCAGGGGTCTGAGATCCCTGTTGATATTACAGACCCTGCTCTGTCCGAAAGAGAGGCCGCTGCCCTCGAACAGGAGAGGGCCAACTTTGACCTGGAGCAAAATATCCTGGAGGTACCAGTATTGTGTGAAACCTGAGAAAACACATGTTGCAGGGTTTTCCAGACCTGGCTCTGGAGGTCCACTGCCCTGCAGAAACTAGCTGGACAAGCAATTTACAGACAGACTCTGTAGATCGGACCTCCAGAACCAGACTCTAGAAGCCTGACTTCTACATTTAATCATTAAGCAGATGCTTTTATCCAAAGCCACTTACAAATGAGGACAATGGGAGCAATCAGAATCAACAAAAGAGCAATGATATGCAAGTGCTATAACAAGTCTCAATTAGCTTAACGCAGTACACACAGCAAGTTCTTTTTATTATTATTACATGGTCTGTCTGAATACTGGATTCTGATTGGCTGGCAGGTGTTGATTAAATTCGTTTAACTGCACAGGTAGTTCCAAGTCAGTTTAATTACGTTCTATATTAATGCGCTGCTTTAATTGATGCACACTAACCAACACACACACACACACATACGGAGAGAGAGAGAGAGGTCGGAGATCACAGATTGCGCTGCACACACACTAGAGGTCTGCATTCCCGCGGCTCTTCCGCGGGAACCGCGGAACCCAACCAGATTTCTTGCGACACGGGATTAAATTCCCGAATAAAGCGCGGTAGCGGTCAGTAACTTGTAATTTGAACGGGAGCGGGCGGTCTAACAATATCCCGTTCCCGACGTCCTTTTAGAACAGCATATCTGCGCTTTATTCTTATTGACCACTGGTACAGCCTGTACTCCATTGTTATGCACGCGCTGCACGCATGAACCATTGCTTTCTGCGTAACGCGTTTTATTTGCGGGGTCTGTGCATAACGGTCCTCAGAGCAGGCTGTAGCTTACCGGTGGTGACTATACGGCCCTCAGACAGAACAGACAGGTTGTGATGAGTGACAGAGCAGAATAAAGATGGAGCAAAGTGTGGATGCGCTGTCCTTGAATAACGTTCAACTCGGTTTTGTTTATATTTTGCTTAGCCTATCATTTTAAACGACAGATGTCGTATTTATTTATTTTTCTCTGCAACAATTTTCCTACTGTGTACAGCAAAATGTTAAACGAATTTAGTATTTTGACAAGACGAATAAAATAGCTAGGCTATTTTTGTACAACCTACTTTTTTTTCTTTGCACACGTTTTCCTATTGTGTTGTAAATGTTAAACGAATTGTATCCTGACAAGACGAATAAAATAACAAATACAATTTTGTGCAGACTACACTTTTATTTGTTAGCCTATCTCTCTTTCTTTCAGTAGAGGGAATTTAAATGTGTGATTCTGGAAACGAGATCTAAATTTAGCGGGAACGGTCGGGAAGAAAATGATTCAAAGCGGACAGCGGGTGAACAAACAGTGAATATATCGCGGGATCGGGTGGGTGCGGGATATAACCTCGCGGGAGCGGGACTAAAAAAAACAGTTCTAACACACACATAAACTTGTTGTCAACGCTTCCCCCTGATTTTTATTCATAAAATAGCCTAGATACTAGATCGCTACATTATATTCCCCAGCAACGAGGTGATAAAATCGCTATTTTTGAAGTAATTGTTTGTAGAGAGAGATGCGCAGACGCAGGTAACGACTGTCCTCTCTCTCTCTCGATCGATCGATCGATAATTAATTGAAATACATGAAGTATCATTGAAATAAATGTGATGATTGTGATCTTACTGCACTATTTCATCTCTGTGTCTGATATGAATCGGGCAGAATGCTGAGCTAACTGACGAAAATAACTAATTTTTACTCATTCGGTCAAATATTGCGCTGCAAAGAGCAAGACGCGTTTTAACTTGTCTATAACTTGGCAAATGACCATGGAATAAATGGGATAATCAACCGTGCATTAAAGGATTTTAATGCACGACATGAAGCGGAAGCCGTTGATTATCCCTTTCATATATAATAAATTAAAAAAAAAAACAGAATAGAAAAAGAATAGAGCAAGCTAGTGTTAGAGGCCTTTTTTGCTTTTGTTAATTGTATAATGAATAAAAAGAAAACAAATAGATAGATTAGAGAAGCTAGTGTTAGTTTTTTTTAATAAACAAGCAGTTAGTAAATTAATACAGTGCAAGTCTTAAAGGGACATGTTTTTTTTTATTAAAGAATAGAATTAGAATAGAATCCTATTTGACGTTTTTGTTAATGACTATGTTCGTTTAGGCAATCTGATCACACTCTTTGTCTTGTTCGCAGACTCGTGCATTGTGTGAGGACTCGGACTGTGACAGTGCTGAGCTCGACCAATCAGGGAGCGGAGAGCCGAGCCGTCCCCCGAGCGCCGGAGGCTGGGGCCAGGGGCCTCAAAACTGAAACACACACACACACTTTCACTTTTAGTTGCACCAAAGCGAAACCAACACAGATTTTCGTGAAACACAACGGTACACCACACAAAACGACTAGCCACCTTAAGAACAAATACGCAGATACTGGTCATAACAACTTTGGGATCGTAAACTGCCTCGTGACCAGGACGTAGCCACGGAAAACATAGCAAGACAAGTTTAGCGGCAAAGCTGCTGCTAGAGATGAGGATTGAACAGATCAATGCAATTAAAAACTTCAGGGCATTCCCAATAAGCAGCAATGATGTTATCAATAGGTTTGTGCAGAGTTCCCGGTGGGCCAGAATCGTGTCCGGTCATGTGTCCAAGGCTTGTGGTTAGCGCTCGATGTAAAGTCAAAGAGCCTCATTCATGAAACACGAGCAGAACTCATTTATGTGTGAATCGTTCGTAAAGCCGTTCATAAAAATGTTTGTATTTTCAAAATGTAAAGAAATGTGCACCTGCTCCCTACCAGGTGTAAACGGTGCATAAAACTGTGTTCTTTCTGGTAAACTGATGACACTGAATTTTGATGCACTGCCGTTATAATATTTTAAAAGCTCATTTGCTCTGTTTGTTTTGTAGCTGAGAGTTGATAACGGTTTAGCTTTGGGTAGAACGCTGCACTCGTCACTGTTACGTTTTACCCAGCCGTCCAATCAGTGGAGGAGGGGGGCGGGACAAACACCACACCGACCAATCATCTTACTTCTACAACAACTGAACAACAATAGAGAAAGTAATATTACTGGTTACTGCATTTTATATTCAGTTATATTCTTCAAAATGAGATGCTAGTAATACAGCTGTGGATATTCCACTTCATACCAACCAAAGCGCTCTCTAGCGCCACCAGCTGGCCGTTTTCAGAAGAGCACCTGACATTTTTCAGCTTTGGTGGACACACGTTATTGAATATTTATTGTTAGCCATATGGCCTATTAGTCTTTTTTGCATTTATGCAATATACACCAAACCTGAGAAGGGAGTCCAGAATATTCCACTGCGTTCCTGGACACGCGTAGCTGTAATCATAAGCTTCGTTCACACTAGCAGCGACATTGTCGCTGCATGTCGCCAGGGGCTGGCAATGAGGTCGCTAGCGGGCGTTCTCACTACAGGTTGCCTTGACAGCAAATTAGGTTTCTTGCCGCTACATACAAACATTTTGGAGGCAAAATACTAAATATAATATAAATATGAATTAAGTCCGTACATACAAACAAAAATGAATGAGAAACAGAGCCTACTTTTTTTCCATTGCGTATGTTTATCTACCGCTGAGAGGAGAACGATCACATGAGCTCAACCGTCTTCTTTCCTATTGGCTGTCGCTCCCGAAAGTCGCTCTTCATTTGCATAAAGTTGAAGGATTCTGAACTCTGTCGCGTCGCTGGACACGCCCCATCCGGTCGCCAACGGTTGCTATCGCTCGTGTCGCCGGAAATCGCCAGCTCTCCATTGAAATGAATGGGATCGTGTCGCTTGTAGTGTGAATGGGGCTATAGGCGTAGATTATGCTACCGTATTGACACGAATATAAGACGATGTTTATTTCTTGGAAATACATCTGAAAAAACGCGGTCGTCTTATAGTTAGGGTCTCTAGACTCTAGACTTTGACATGTCAATAATACACACACAACAATAGGTGGCGCCAAACACGCATAAAACGAGTGTGGCATGAAATATGTTTTGTAAAGATCGCGAGTGAAAACAAAAGAGCAAGAAAAGCTTACAGCGTCGTGACTGTAGCCTGATGAGACCAAACTTCATCTGTAAGTGATTTTAAAACATAAGACAGTACCCAGATTTAAAGACTACAGTAAGATTTCACTTCTACTGATAATAAAATTTTGGCAGGCTATTATGAGATGGATAGAGTAACTTATATAATTCAGACGGGCTACCTGTTATTTTTATGGTATATCAAAAAGTGTATATTTTTAAATGTCATTGTGGTACATTTTACCAGTATTTGCCATACTTTCAAAAAAAAAAAAAAATAGGAAAAATATGCATTATGAAAATAACAAGAAAAATGTGTTTTACAGAAAAAAAAACACGATTTGGTTTTCAAAAAGGTACATCTGGAAAAAGGAGGGTCGTCTTATATTCGGGTCAATATGGTAATTATGTACGAGCATGCACGAGTGCCCTATTAACCAATGATTGTAATGCATTAACATACACATGTTTAACTATCAAATCTGATGTGATGTGTTTGTGAATCCAGAGGAGAGTTTTCAGGAAGGTCTGTTTTACACACAAATTACTCTGAATTTACTCCTATATTGACGAATGTTTCATGAATGAGGCACAAAGAGCCTAGATCGAGTCTGAACCTCCGTCCTCAAGCCTGGATAAAGTAGTTTTGCCTAAACTGCACCCCAGTAATTGTTCAGACGTGACTTCACTATAATGTACAGATGCTTCCTTTCCAAAGCATTTACAAGGTGCATATACAAATGTGATTCTATTATGACTATAATGCCCTGCATTTCTGTAAATATATATTTAGTAAGCTAAATCTAAGAAGACTATTTGTTAACATAAGGAAAAGACAATAAAAACAGTCCAGTTTCTACTATTCTCCTGTGCTTGTGCCACCCTACCATGGCAGCTCAGATCAGTTTGGAGATCAGCAGGTGTGGAAATGTACAGTTATATATATATATATACATATATTAGGGGAGTAACGGTTCACAGAATTCACGGTTTGGTTCGATACGATACAGTGGTGTCACGGTTCGGTTCGATACGATACAGTGGTGTCACGGTTCGGTTCGATACGATACAGTGGTGTCACGGTTCGGTACGATACGATACAGTGATGTCACGGGTCACGGTTCGGTTCGATACGATACAGTGGTGTCACGGTTCGGTTCGATACGATACAGTGGTGTCACGGTTCGGTACGATACGATACAGTGATGTCACGGGTCACGGTTCGGTACGATACGATACAGTGGTGTCACGGTTCGGTACGATACGATACAGTGGTGTCACGGTTCGGTTCGATACGATACAGTGGTGTCACGGTTCGGTTCGATACGATACAGTGGTGTCACGGTTCGGTTCGATACGATACAGTGGTGTCACGGTTCGGTTCGATACGATACAGTGGTGTCACGGTCCGGTACGATACGATACAGTGGTGTCACGGTTCGGTTCGATACGATACAGTGGTGTCACGGTTTGGTTCGATACGATACAGTGGTGTCTCGGTTCGATACGATACAGTGGTGTCACGGTTCGGTTCGATACGATACAGTGGTGTCACGGTTCGGTTCGATACGATACAGTGGTGTCACGGTTCGGTACGATACAGTGGTGTCACGGTTCGGTACGATACGATACAGTGGTGTCACGGTTCGGTTCGATACGATACAGTGGTGTCACGGTCCGGTACGATACGATACAGTGGTGTCACGGTTCGGTACGATACGATACAGTGGTGTCACGGTTCGGTTCGATACGATACAGTGATGTCACGGGTCACGGTTCGGTTCGATACTATACAGTGGTGTCACGGTTTGGTTCGATATTTATCGTTATAATTGATCCGTTATAAAAATCATTTGTAATCATGCTGATTTTTGGAGAGAAAAACGTCACTCTTCTGTGATACTGATTAACTATCTGAAATTATGTAAATATATACATTTACTGCCCCCATATCTTGAATTTGTGATCATTCTAAATGCATTTTAATAGACTGAATCATGTAGTGAAAGAAGCACACGCTCGAGTCTAAACTAATAGGAGAATATGCTGTAATTATAGGTTTAGTCCAGCGAATCGTTCGTTTGTAATGCGTACCGAACCAAAAGCCTTGTACCGAATGGTTCAATACGAATACATGTACCGTTACACCCCTAATATATATACACTATATTGCCAAAAGTATTGGCACCCCCTTCTAATGAACAGGTTTGACTACTTTAGTAATTTCTATGAGTACAAATCTTAATGTTAAAGCATATAATGATATTCTAGGAAATTGTGTGCTTCTAATATTATAGCAACAGTTTGGACTCTTTTCTATTCTAACATGACAATGTCTCTGTGTATAAGACAAGGTTCAAAAAGAAAATGATTGATTGAGTCAGTGTGGAAGAACTTGACTGGTCTGCATAAAACCAAGTCCTAATCCCAGTTTAACACCTCTGGTGTGACTGTAAATGCAGACCTTGAGACAAAAACTCATCACCAAACACCAATGTACATACACTATATAGACAAAAGTATTGGCACCCCCTTCTTTAGAACAGAAAAATGCACTTCCAAATCTGTGGCAACAACGATGAAAACATAATTCATGTATTTAAAAATTGTATTTCATCTCTGTAGCAACAGTTTTGTAAGTGTCTAAAATGACTGAACCCATATGTACAAGTCATTGGTGTTTGGTGATGAGTTTTTGTCTCAAGGTCTGCATTTACAGTCACACCAGAGGTGTTAAACTGGGATTAGGACTTGGTTTTATGCAGACCAGTCAAGTTCTTCCACACTGACTCAATCAATCATTTTCTTTTTGAACCTTGTCTTATACACAGAGACATTGTCATGTTAGAATAGAAAAGAGTCCAAACTGTTGCTATAATATTAGAAGCACACAATTTCCTAGAATATCATTATATGCTTTAACATTAAGATTTGTGCTCATAGAAATTACTAAAGTAGTCAAACCTGTTCATTAGAAGGGGTGCCAATACTTTTGGCAATATAGTGTATAGAGTCAGGATGGCTTTGCTAGTGCAGGACTGTAAAACCCTTGGATGCAAGTATACACTACACACAGACTGAACGGCACAGATAAATGTACAGTACGTGATTTATGGTACAGAGATACCTGTTCTGCTTCTCCTCTTACCTCTCAGATTATCTTTCAGTACTTTTTCTTTCATAGGGACATGCAATATGTACATTTCAACCTAATCTGAAGAAAGCACTTTTATTTTCTGCACTGTAAAAAAATAAAGTAAAACGAATAAATTACAATAATTTAATGTATATGAATTTTAGCTTGCCAGATGTAGGTCTGAGAAGGGTAAAGTCCCGAAGAACAAATGCATGATATACATTTTTATGTATTTTAATTTTTAAATATCAATTGTTTTTATACATCTAAAGAAATGTTTGCACCTTTTTTACCTTGAATGTGTAATAATGTTGTGTTGCTTGTAGGCACTTTACAGTAGGATGTTTATATACATGATCACTTTCTCATGTTGCACTGAAAATGTATTTATGATTATGATTATGGTTCAATAGATGCAAATATCCAGTTTCAAGAGTATGTATGTTAAGACAAGCATTTAAAACCTTTTTGAAGATCATAACTTGAACCACTTTTTTTTGTTTTTTTAATGATGATGATGTTAAAAATCTCCAGGGCTGCGTTTCCCAAAATCATCATAATCTTAAGCAGGTCATAAATGATAAACTTATCTTATGATGCTTTTGGGAAACCGTAGAAGTCATGTTTTTCTTGGACAACTGAACATGGTCAATATACAGAAATATTAGCAGCTCTATTCTGACAAAAACAAAATCAAAGGTACTAAAATTGGTTGCATAGACAGCAATAATCTGACTATAAGAAATTGCTATTTAAAAAACACATTTATGGTACATTTGGAAAACCAGGCATGAAGTAATAGATGTATTTTAGTCACATTATTAAGTCATGTGAACACAGTAATGCATCATCCTACAGAAAACTATCTGACGACACATTCTATGTTTGTGAACTTGTAAAAATAAAAATATATAATTATTAAATAACAGCTAAACTATAAAAATAGATGTGAATCTATTGCTTTTCAATATTATGTGGAATTTAGTACTAATCTGGTTCTATGAACAAGAATATGATTCATTAAATGTAATATTATCTTAAACAGACTGTTGCCCTCCATATAAATGTGACCCTGGAGCACAAAACCAGTCATAAGGGTCAGGGTGAGATTTATACATCAAAAGCTGAATTAATAATCTTTCCATTGATGTATGGTTTGTTATGATAGGACAATATTTGGCTGAGATACGACTATTTGAAAATCTGGAATCTGAGGGAGCAAAAAAAATCAGAATATTGAGAAAATCACCTTTAAAGTTGTTCAAATGAAGTTCTTAGCAATGCATATTACTGATCAAAAATTAAGTTTTGATATATTTACGATAGGAAATTTACAAAATATCTTCATGGAACATGATCTTTACTTAATATCCTAATGATTTTTGGCATAAAAGAAAAATTGATAATTTTGACCCATACAGTGTATTGTTGGCTATTGTTATAAATATGCTCCAGGGTCACATATGTAGGTAATATCAGACGTGAAGCCCCCTATAAAGAACTACAAGAGTTGCTTTAACACAGAGGAGCACATTTCAACTCTGAATGCCTTTAATAACAAACGTCTTCTCAGATCAGTAGCTATTGTTCGATTTTGCAATATGACTTTAATAAGTCATCTTAGTATGTAGAACCTGCCATTCATGACTAGTAGAATTAATAAAGCTCCTACCCTCACAAGTTTGGAAAATAATTTTCAGTTTGCATTTAAAGGACACTAGCTACTGCCTAAAACTAGTTATTTTTCTCCCTAGTTACTGTATTAACTCGACATTACTCCAGATGTCTGAATAATGTGGAAGGCAGAAGAAAAATTACTGCAGTGTAGTCAGGGGTGTAGAAAATCATTTTTAAATATGCATCCTATACATCTTACACAAAAAAAAAACAAAGATTCTTCTAAAATTGCTTCTAAATGGTTTCATGTGTGCATATCCATCAAAACAAACACACATTTGATCTGATTTAAACCAAAACCTCATTTGGTTGACATCCTTAACAACCTCACAGGACAACAAATGTGCACCCTCAAACATGGTATATATATATATATATATATATATATAATAACCATCCTGCAACAGCAGATGTTTTAAGGAATAAGACTCTGACAGCATCTGCCCATAGTCCTTCGTGTATGGTGAGGACACTCGCAGGGAGCTCCCTGATTACTGACCACTGAAACAGTCTCATGTGAAGAAGTCCCGTGGAAAAACACTGTAAAAAACTAAAAAGTTGACCTAACTCAAAAAAATAAGGCAACATATCGCAGTCACCTTGTTAAAGGTGCCATAGAATGCATTGATACAATATTTTAAATTGTTCTCTGATATCTACATAGGTTTTACTTGTGCATTTACAACCCTAGTATTTCTCCCCAGAATGAAACGGTCTGTTATTGGCTTATTTGGAAGGGTCATGAATAATAATGAGCTCTGCTCTGATTGGCTGTTTCACAGTGCGGCTCAATGTTGAGCTCTGCTCTGATTGGCTGTTTCACAGTGCGGCCCTGCTCTGATTGGCTGTTTCACAGCGCGGCTCAATGTTGAGCTCTGCTCTGATTGGCTGTTTCACAGCGCGGCTCAATGTTGAGCTCTGCTCTGATTGGCTGTTTCACAGTGCGGCTCAATGTTGAGCTCTGCTCTGATTGGCTGTTTCACAGTGCGGCTCAATGTTGAGCTCTGCTCTGATTGGCTGTTTCACAGCGCGGCTCAATGTTGAGCTCTGCTCTGATTGGCTGTTTCACAGTGCGGCTCAATGTTGAGCTCTGCTCTGATTGGCTGTTTCACAGCGCGGCTCAATGTTGAGCTCTGCTCTGATTGGCTGTTTCACAGTGCGGCCCTGCTCTGATTGGCTGTTTCACAGCGCGGCTCAATGTTGAGCTCTGCTCTGATTGGCTGTTTCACAGCGCGGCTCAATGTTGAGCTCTGCTCTGATTGGCTGTTTCTCAGTGCGGCTCATTTCTCACACAGCAGGAAGGAAACACAGGGAGAAAAATATATATTTCAATACTTTCTTTCGCAGTTATATCGTCGGGTAATTATACTGTAAATAAAATGCGGGCATCAGGGAACCGCTATTAATATGCTGGGCACTGAAACTGCTTTCAAATGCATGATCGCTTTTTACTTTCACTTTCGAGATTCGCGATCGATCGCACGAACTCTGTTTATACTATGGAGGGCAGTACTTACCACACATTTTACAAGATCGGATGCTTGTCAGTGGTGCTCAGGATCTGTAAATCATTCACCATCATCCTCAGTAATCTCTCCTTACTCTGTTTATGTGGTAAGTGAAATCTTATGTACTGTAACAGGCTACCGCTAGCAGCTAACCATGTCCCTTTAGTGGCTCGCGTTATTTGCTTTCCGTGTCTTTCTGAATACAGACAGCAACACATCCCTGCACTTCACATCCCCTGCACGGCCTGCAACATAACATTTATTACCATGATCTGCCATTTTCTCTGTTGTCCTCGCTTGTTTCTTCACAACACCTGCAGAACTTCTGATGATTCGGCTGGTGGCTGGAACATGGGCGGGGATATGCAAATGTAGGGGGCGTAACTATTAGTGACGTCACAGTCGGTGTTATGTTCTGATTCGCCTATTTTTTATTCACGAGATTTACATAAGGAGGAAACAATGGTGTTTGAGGCTCACTGTATGTCATTTCCATGTACAGAACTCTTATTATTCAACTATGCCGAAGTTCTATGGCACCTTTAACTAGTAACATTAACCATTTACTAAGTGATTATTTCATGATATGCTATTTTTTTTTAAGATAACTTATGAGACATTTGTAAACCGTTAGCATATTACTTAATCATTTGTGAATGTATAGGTGTTTTGTAAATGATTAGTTCATCAACATCTAATCACTTGTAAACGATTTATAACTTAATCTACAAAACAGATACAAATATTAACCACTTATTAATAATTTATGAACAGTCATGTTTTGTAAAAGATTAGTTGATTAACTAATCATCACTTATAAATGAACATTATTATAAAGTGTTACCAAAAAAAGTGTCCCGCATTTTCGTGTCACTACCGAAACAGTGTATGTTTTAGATTTTAACTACACCCCTACATTTATGGTAATATTTACGGCAAATATTTATGTGGTCTCTCATAGCCACATGGAGAGTAGATAGGCCCATAATTTTGAGGTAAATATGTTCAAAAGTCTGAAAAATGTGTGTGTAACGTTAAGGAAGGTCACTACCAAACACCTTTTTTCTGCAATTAAGCAAACTTTTTTTTGGGAGTTTTCCGTAATATTTTGTTTTTATATGCATACCACTGTTCAGAACTGTGCTAGCCAGCCATGTGCTGATTAACATCTTTGAGCTAGGTTCAAAAGTTTCTAAAATTGTCACTAACATGACATTTGGTGGAGCTCTGGTAGTGACATCTTTGGGGGTTTTTTTAGGTGTTATCCCATAAAATTGTCACTACCGGAACATGTCATCATTGTTGTTTTGGTAGTGACAAAAGTGAACAATCCTCATATTTGGGGGAAATAAGCAATTTTAGTACAGTTATGCAAATCTTTTCTATTTTAGTATGTTTTAGTATGCAAGTTAAAATTCTGTAATGTGATGTGGTCGCTACCAAAGCATTACTGTCACTACCGAAACATGGGATGTTATGTCAAAAATAAAGTGTACTGAATTATTAATGTTATGATTGAGATGTTATGAATTATTAAAATATTAAGTCTTTGGTTCAATGTATATTCAAACTAATGAATCCTTCACTTTGCATGATCAACTTTTTGCCTTTTACAAAGAAAAATTGTATTCAACATACTACAAATTTCATGAATTACACTTGAAATATTGTTAAAAATGTAATTGATTTACCTCGGAAAAAAATTAAATGGCAAAAAAATATATTTACATACAATGTAGATGTAAGCAAAATCTTAATAGCTCAACATAACCCTTGTAATTAAATTATTATTACTGTGTTTCGGTAGTGACAAATTTGGCGCGAGGACAAATATTCCAAAACCTTCTGAAAATACAATATGAGAATTAACTGCACAATTACTAGACATGTTTACCTTGGATATTATACAATTTGCATACATACAATACATTTTTTTTTTTCTCCAATATGTTTCCAACTCTGACTTTGGACCAATTCTGTAGAAAGGCCCAAATAAGAGTTATATTTATATTATATACATATATTATAGGTCGTGTGAGGACCAAACCATATCTCCAGGTGAAGATAGTGTAAATTTCTTATCGTAAATATATCAAACCTTAATTTTTGATTAGTAATATGCATTGCTAAGGTATATTTGTAGCAATAGCCAACAATACATTGTATGGGTCAAAATTATCAATTTTTCTTTTATGCCAAAAATCATTAGGATATTAATTAAAGATCATATTCCATGAAGATATTTTGAAAATTTCCTACCGTAAATATTCAAAACTTAATGTTTGATTAGTAAAATGCATTGATAAGGACTTCATTTGAACAACTTTAAAAGGTGATTTTCTCAATATTTTGATTTTTTTGCACCCTCAGATTCCAGATTTGTTGCATCTCGGCCAAATATTGTCCTATCATAACAAACCATACATCAATGGAAAGCTATTTATTCAGCTTTCGGGTGATGTATACATCTCAATCTCAAAAAATCGACCCGTATGTCTGGTTTTGTGGTCCATGGGTCACAAATTTCACTTCTTCAATTCCATTAACTTGAAATCTTTGACATACCCAAGTCAGTTTTTTTTTACATTTTATAGCCCACAAAATAAAAAATTGACAGTAGTAAACCAGGGTATACATTAAAAAAAATTCACACGATACCATGCCATAGTTTCAGCATTTCATGTTTTAATTTTGCATGTTTAATTCTTCATTCCAGCTGCACTCCAAATCTACAATATTCTGAAAACGTGCACAAAAAGGTTTTAGGTTTTCTTTCCTCCTGCAAGAAAACAAAAAATAAAATAGAAAAAATAAAATAAAATAGAAAACATAACTATTACTCAAGCAGAGTAGAGAGGAAACTAGTGTTAATTCTAGAAAGTTCCTTCTAGTCATGTAATTGATCAGTAACTCAGTCGCATCATATAAATGTCAATTGGGAATCCTCCGGTCTGGGCTCTACACCACAGGGTTAAAAAAAATATTCTCTCTAAAAGAAATATTTTCAACTCATTATTATACCAGTAATGTCATTTATGCAGAAACTGCAGCATCTCCCATCCCTCCCTCTAACAAAATCTCCAACTTCAGGATAAAAAAAAAAGACATATTGAGGAATGAAAATATTCAAACGTCCCAAAAAAAAAAATTAATAATAAAAAAAAAAAAATTCACCTGAAAAACCTCAGATTCAAATCGATCTGATGCAGAAAACAGAGCTTATTCTCTAAAGCTCATTTCTAGGATTTTAAAATCTGTAACTTCCTAGAGTTAAATTAAAATAAATAAATGTTTGATACAGGGAAAGCGGTCGATCTATTATTAGTAGTTGCTCTCTTTTTTATTTTTTCTGTTTTTATAAGAAAAATCTGAGATGACAAAAACATTTATGCGTTTTCAGATTTTTCCCACTTTCTCCGCTGTCGCTTCCATACGGTAATGTTAACTGACAAAATATGCAAAGAAAAAAGACATTAAAAACTGTACGCAAAGGGATTTTAAAAACATTTTCATGAAATAAATAAATAAAATACTTGTGTATATCCATGAAGCATAGCTTGGGGTGGGTGAAAGGAATAGTTAGGTTGAAAATACTTGGTTTCCTTTTGCACTTAGAGAGCGTTAATGTGATGGAGGAGGAGAAAAGGGGCGGTGGGTGGCGGAGGGCATCAGTTCGCGGCCATTCCTGTTGCCTCGGATGAGAGTCTGAAATCGTAAGAGAAGATGGTGTGTTTACATGTGAGTGCAAATGGTTTCAAGTCAGCTGAGATAAAAACTAGCAAATGGAAATGTTGACTAGAAATAGAGATGTTCCGGTACCTAGGGTATCAGAGTACTGATCCGATACCTGGGTGTGTATCTGGTTATGCAGCTGTATCTACTACTAGCCCTGTATGAATTGATACAATTATTTTATGGTGTTCTTCACCATAGACATAGTCTGGCGAGTAAACAAAAAATATAATATATACTGTTGGAAAATGGCACATCTTTTTAAATATCTAAAAGTACACTTAGCATCAGTCAGTAAAGCATTATACATATTAGGGCTGTAACGATACGCGATATGAAACCGAAATCGCGACACTCAGATCCACGATCCTGTGTCGCGGTGTGATAAGGGAGAATCGCGACACACCCCGTGACTACCTTTCCAATCATGTGACGCTTGCCTGTAAAAGTTGAGCTAGTTCAGTGTTTCCCACACATAGACTTTACCTGGGCGGGCCGCACAGGTATATTAACGGCCGCCCAAGTATATTTGGTGACACATTTTTGTTATCTCTTACACTTTTTATTTTTTTTTATCCACCCGAGATAATGAAACCATCCGCGATCGATTAACTAGTTGAAAATCTCCCGCGCCCGACACGTTTCGCACTGCTCTTCTGTGTGCTCAAGAACTGTCCACACTCCCACAGACAAGCTCTCTCTCTTTACTTGTGGCGGGCTGCAACAATATCCACCGCCCGCTGCCATCAGCTCCCGCCTCTCACACACAAGAGCGCGACTTTCAGTATTTAGCAACTTTCAGACCCTTTTGGCGGCTTTTTTTCCCACAACAGGTACATACTGACAAACCTAGCGACTTTTTGGGATAAACCTTAGCTATCGTTCAGTTGGAATTTGTCTCCAGTAACGTTACTGCCCCGCGAGTGCGAGATCTGACTCTCCCGGCGCAGTGTCGACTCTCTCTGCATCTGTTCTGTGCAGTGAGTGAGCGGCAGTGAAGCAGCGCATTCATTTGGCCGTAACGCAGCAAAATCGTCAGTAAATCATTTACAAAACAGCGTTTCCAAGCACCTGTCCCTTACTGACTGTTTGGACTTTTAAATATGAACATAATTCGTCTGTTAATATGCGCATAGTTTGTTACTCTCAGACGCAGGCAGTGCGCTGAATGAGCCAAAACCGTAATACAGCCAAAACCACCGCATATAGAGGCTTTTTAGTGTAAGTTAGATGTATATTGATGTTATCAGACGATGTCGCGATTATAAATCAGGATTATGATTTATAATCATACACAAATTAGTGAGAGTGATTCCTGGTTAACATGTAAAATTAATGGTTCCTGTTTACTATTTATACTTGTTTTATGTATGACAACAGAAAATATAATGTGAACAGCTTTATTGGGCATTCAGTTGTATTAATTACAGTATGTGACATTTAGAACAGATTTTAAGTACCAAAACTCGTCTGAATGCACACTTGATGCAATGACGTCATGAATATGCAAATTAATGTGACGTCACCTGCCGCCACAAGTCCCACAAAATCTGTGGGAAACACTGGGTCACAGCACAGAGAGCAAGCCTCTCACCAGACAATGTTGACATGATGGTGTTTCTGAAGAAGAATTTTCAACTCCCTTTAAATCAACTCCACAACGAGTTTGGTTTTCTTAAGAGAAATAAGTTGTTTATTGTTTACTTACTTGATTTGTGGTTTGCAGCACAGGCAGTAAGCCTCAGTTACCTCAGTGTGAAACAGGTAGCCATTTAATTTACTTTGTAAATGTAAGAGAACTTGATTGAAGAATAATTTTCAACATGCTCGAATCATCTCCACAATTGAGTTTAGTTCTGTTTGTTTTTCAACAGTATTTTGTTACAAAGAAAACAGATGTGTTATAGCTTTGGCTATTTATTTATTTTATATATGGCTATTTATATTGTTAATAATTTGCATAGTTAATCTTGTTCTTTGGTGTTCAGTTTATAAAGATTTTTCAAATGTTATTTAATAAAAAATATTGTTTTAAAAAATTGTCTTTTTTTTTCTCCCACCCCCCACGAAAAAAAAATCGTGATACGAACCGAATCGTGGGTTTGGTGTATAGTTACAGCCCTAATACATATATTATGATAATCAAGTATTATTTAATGATAGATCTTTAGCAATTAGAATTAAAACTTGGTAACTATGTATGAATGCATATTAGTCATTTTAACTGAACTTAGGACTGGTGGTGGTGCTTTTTTGGTCATTCGGTGTTTCTGTAAAAATGAGGAAAAACTATCAATAATACTGATAAGATAATCTTACTATGAATTCTACTAAGAACAATATAAAATGAACTAAAGATTAACGAGTTGCTGGATTCATGAATATTAATCACGTTGTCTGCATTGGCTCGAACTGATTTGCTGAAATCAAAACAGGGATGATAATAGGTGAGCACCAGCCAATGAGATTGCCGTTTGCGCATTAGCTCCGCCCACTAGCAGAGAACCCAGCAGTTAAGATGAAGAACTCCAAAGGAAAGAATTGATTTCTGATTTGCAGCGTTAAGCAAAGCTAGCGCGCATAACTATAGGTCTTGTTTAAGAAAATGGTATCGGATCGGTACATAGGTTCAAGTACTCGCCGATACCGATGCCAGAATTTTTTGTGTGGTATCGGTGGAATTTCCGATACTAGTATGGGAATCGGAACAACCCTAACTAGAAGCCTACAACACAGCACACAGAGCAGGTTGTTACCGTGCGTTGATTAGGTACTCAGCCAGGCTGATGCTGGCCGGTGAGCCGGTGATGGTGACCTGTCGGTCGGTCGAGCCCTCCACTGGGTTGGCGATCTTGATCTGTGCCCCTGACATCTGACGGATCTCGTTGATCTTGGCACCTTGGCGGCCGATGATGCAGCCAATCAACTGTCAGAAACATTGTGAAATATTATTACTGCTTAAAATAACTTCACTATTTAAATATATTATAAAATGTCATTTATTCCTGCGACGCTGGATTTTCACAAGCCAATACTGTTTCTAACATGCTGATTTGCTGCTCAAGATACATTTTATTCTTATTATTAATGCTGTGAAAAGTGTTTTATCAACTTATGGAAACAGTCCGGTTCAAACTTGTGTAATACTAGGACTAGTCAATGCATATTAAACAGTCATGAATATTATTCAATTTATTTCTGTTACAGTATATTACAGACTAACGTGTATGACACGCATATAAACAGGGCTCGCAAAATTTCAAAATCCCTGGTGGCCCTTCGGGGAGGTACTCTTCAGATTTTGGTAGCCTGAAAATTTAACTAGCCCAAATAAAAACAGACCATAAATGTCAAATCAAAAACATCTTTGATACACAAAATAAAACTCTTTCCTTGATATTCGTTGATATTTACTATTTACAGGGTATCTGCACAATTTTTAAAAATCAATTTAAGGCAATTTATGACTTTTTAAGCTGCACAAGTAAAACCATTTGAGTGGGGTTGGACAATATCTATGATAATATATTAAGCCATAAAATGATGATTCACAATTCAGATACAGGTTTTCACAAACAAGAAACAAATATCTTATATAAATGGTATTTCAGCCTTTAAATCAGTTTTATGAAAAGGGATAAGAAACAAATTATTATATTAATTTAAAATAAATATTACTGTCTAAATTGTTTAGATTTTTAGAAAGCACATTAACTTTTCACATTTACAACTGTGTGTTTGCTGCGTAAAAACATGGCTCGATATGCACAATTGGGCACTGATCTAAACACACGGACACGGACTACTTGTATTTATACTACCAAAAGCGTGCGCTGGTGGTCCGCTCCGCAGACGTGTTCCATACATGCACAGTAGATCGGCTTGAATCGGACCCTAGCGGACTCGCGGATGCGGAAAGTATAACAGGCTTAACACTGGTGTAGGAAATTAAAGGTCAGCAAACTCACATCATTTGGAATGGTCAGTTCATGAGAGCCTGTCTGTGCAGAAGCGTCCATCCCAGCTGCAGGACACAGAAACACAATCAACTCCATCAGCCACAGAAAACATCAGATGCAGAGCAATAGTGTCTGAGAGACGGGATTTACCAGTGAAGCCTTGGCTGCTGGGGGCCAAAGGAAACGGACTCTGCTGCATCGCCAACTGATGGAGTTTAGTGAGCTGCGGAGACAGAAAACAGCACGCCAAGATATTTAACGGTGCATTTGTAAACTCTAATGGAGACCCTTGTGTGTTGCAGAGACTTGATAAAACACAAGAACTGTTTCTTACATCAGGCTGAGGAATGGCATGTTGTCCCTGCACCGCATATGCCTGCAAAACACACGTTTGAGATGAGACGCAGATCACACACACACGCTACAGCTGCAGGTGGCATTAACACACTCACCTGTCCTCCTGCAAAAATGACAGGCGATCCTGAGGGTTTGGGTCGGTAAGGGATGGTCACACCTTTGGGAGGCGACTGAAACGAGAACAGAAGGGTCAAATAATTCTAACAATCTAATCTAAGTTAGTATTTATTTAATTTAAGTTAGTAATGACAATCTAGGTCAGTTAGGTCATGTGATGCTTTCTGAGCATGCAGTTTCAGAATACACACACTGATCTAGTTTTAAATCAAGTATTTTTAAACTTGAACGAATTTATACTCAGCAACTTATAAGAAACATCATAAACACTAGTGTTAAAAAGTTTGGGGTGAGTAATCAGCATATTAGAGTGATTTCTGAAGGATCATGTGACACTGAAGATTGGAGTAATGCTGAAAATGGAAAACAGTTATTTTAAATTGTAATTTCTCACAATATTACTGTATTTTTGATCAAATAAATGCAGTCTTGGTGAGCATAGAAGACTTATCTTAAAAAAATCTTACCGACCCCAAACATACAGTATGAATGGTAGTATATCTAGCTATATATAAAGTATATATATAAAGCTCAAGTGCTTGTTATGGCACTTGCATATCATTGCTCTTTTGTTGATTTTGATTGCTTCCATTGTCCTCATTTGTAAGTCACTTTGGATAAAAGCGTCTGCTAAATGACTAAATGTAACCAGATCAGCTCCTCATACTCAAGCGTCACAGGGACGTTAGTGCACTCCGTATCATTAGCGAGCGGCTGAGGATGTCTGTGAAGGTTCTCAGCACCAGAAGAAACACAAAGCGCCCTGAATGGCTGAAGTCTGCATTTTTGCAAACAAGGTTTAGCAAATGCAGGGTTGCCAGGTTTGCGTAACAAACCCGGCCCAGTTGGTAATCAAAAATACCCTAAATCACAGCCAGAACTAGCGCAATCACTTTTCAGGGGAAAATTATCATCAAAATCACTTAAAAAAAAAAAAAATTATTAATTAAAATTTCCTCCAACATCATGCTCCATGGGGTCCCACCTTGGTTGAAATCTGGCAGGGGATAAAAATAGCCCAATTCCAAAAATGGTGAAAACCAAGGATTTGGCAACAATGAGCAAATAATGTAAACCTGAATGTAACAAATCAACAAAAAAAGGGCAGGTCTTGCTTCTATGTATCATTAATGATTGGATGTTGAGATGTGGGCGTGGCAGTCAAACATGTATGCAGGAGAGCATGAACTTGCATTACACTAAATGATTGATTTAACATTATGTGTTCAACAAAATAAAAAGCCAGTTTTAAGCACTCATAGGAACTCTGTTTTGGGTGCATTCTTCATCATTGCACAGCAGAACGAGTAAAAGCAGCCATAGTCAAGGGTGAGAAGGTGAAGTTTTACCTCCAGCATGACCACACAGATCTGTTTGACACACTCTATGATGGACAGCGGGGTCCCAGCGATAGTAATGGCTCTCTCAGTAGAGTTAGGCAGCATGTCTCCAGCCACCTGTACCTGAGCTCCTGTCGACTAAAGACAGAAACAGAGCTTAACAGTCATCTTCACCAACCAATAAAGCCCTTCATCAAGCCGAACAGTGATCTGGCTCACCTCCCTGATCTCTTTGATCTTGCAGCCGCCCTTGCCGATGAGCGAGCCGCACTGGCTGGCCGGCACCACGATCCGCAGCGTGACCGGGGGCTTGGAGGTGGCCGTGCTGTTGGACATGGAGCTGCTGATGTCCTGGTGCACATCAACATTCACACATTACCACACTGACACCACAGCAGCACACTTTCTTTAGAAATCAAATGCAATTCTTTAAAATAACTTAAAGAGCAAACAATTAGAAATAAACCACGCAATATCACATACAGTCAAATTATTCAGACATCAGATATTTGTTTTTTTTTGGTGCAGGACACTATAGTTAATTTATGTAAGTGAGGGTAGCAAAATAAAGCAAACTAACACATTATACCCAAAAATTCTTCATACAGTGGACTACCAGTAAAATTTATACAAATTTGGGACAAAAATTCAGACTCTTTGACCCGAGCAGGTTTTGCGTAAGTGTTTTTCTTTAATTGGTAATGTGACTTTTTTACACGACAGACTGAACAAAATGAAGCACTGCTTGGTGATTGGTTGAGCTAAATTGGTGTTATCTAATTGTGTTCTTAACTTTAACATCTGACAGCTATTCAACCCAATTCATTACATACCTTTCCATCAAAGTTATCTGACATTATCAAGATGAATTTGTTCTGACAGTTTAACTCTGAGTTCTTGTCATATTTTATTACCATATTCTAAACTACAGTGAATAAACTGATAATGTGAGAAATGTTGAAGGTGTCTGAATAAATTTTGGATTGACTATATCATGCTGTACTCAGTACTCCTAACATAGATGAGAATAATCCATATTTACAATGGTTACCATTTACAGTTTTACACTGAATGAACTCGGTCAGTATGTTAATATTACATCATAACTGACAAACTGTTAATACTCTGGATAGGTCTTAAGACATTAAGACCCACAGGAACCCTGAAACCATCACCCCAGGAACAACGCTCGGCATCGCAAGTGCTTATGTTGTTTATATCTCTTTTTCTCAAGATATGAAAACATACTCCATTCACTGCACTACATGTTCCTGATCTTACAGTGAATGACTCCTGTACATTAGAGGAGTAAACAGAGTTAGTGAACGCTGTTCGTACCTCTTCTAGTTTCTCAATGATCATGGAGAAGGCTTTGAAGATGGCGGTGGTGGGGCCTGCGAGGGTGATGATGCGTTCGGGGCAGTTCCCTTCGGAAATGTTGATCCGAGCGCCGCTCTGCAGAGAACAACAGGCTCCTTTAGAGAGGCTCGAAAGACATCACTAACACACATGAAGAAAACCATCACAACCACAGCTACAGACACGCTTGAGACCTCACCTCCTCTCGCATCTTCTTCACCGATTCACCTTTCTGCAAGATACAAAGACACATGTTTATATGTAAATGCATATAACACATTATGGGTGCATTGATATAAAATCAGTTATCCCAGTATTAGATCTGGTTGGCCACTAGGTGGTGCTATGGGTGATTTTCACTGTGCCAATACAATAATGTAAGGCAGTTTGATTCTAAATTTCCAATTGTATTATTTTTAAATGAAAGCATTAAAATAAAACATCAATTTACACAAGATTAATTTAACTAAACATGAACAGACGGGTGTCAGCGTAGAGTGCCTGTGTGGATGGATTGTTTTTAATGCCATGCCATCATCTGACATTTTTCATGAAAACTATATCTGAATAAAAATAATTATAAAAAGGTCAGGCAGTGCATTCCAGAAGCAGTGTGTCTGTAGCAGTACAGCACTGGTTTCAGCTGCACGCGCTGAATTAAAGTGACAGCGCATTGTTCTTTATGAACCACAGGATTGCTTGGAAAAGATTTAAATGCCAAGCAGAAGAGCTGACTTTGTCAACGGTAAGTTTTAATTTAGCATGTTTGTGATAATGTAAGAAACGTAGTTTAAATGTTTTGTCACTTGCTTGAGCAACCTAATCTATAAATCTAGAAGTAAATGCAAAAGTATTGAATAATGTGTTTCTTGAAAGTTTGTATTACTGTACTGTGTAAAAACAATCACAATGCTGAAAAAGTATTGGATAAATGTTGTGTTTGTAGTAAACAGCCACGGATCAGGAGCAGACTCCTGTGTGAAAGCACAGTCTGTGCTGCTTCTGCACCGCACATGGACTGCATACACACTGCAGACGGAGTATGTGTGAACCTAGTGTTAAAGGCCCATCTCACATACAGCTCATGAAATCAGGCTTGTGCCGTGTGTAAGCTATTGTGCAACAATTGCACGATTGTCAAAACAAAAATGCAGTGCAATATCAAACGTTTAGGTGAGATAAATATATATATTTTTAAAAAATGTCTAAAAAAATGCCCTCCTCCACCCCTCAATTCAGGCCCTGAGTAAATGTCTAAATCTTGATTGGATCATCACTATAAATAATTCTACATGATAAAAAGGCGGCTTTAAAAAGATCGGTAGATACTGCTTTCTGTGCTCGGCCTCAAATCCTGATCAGAGCACCCCTAGCAATTCTGTATATGTTTGTAAAATGGTACAGCTTTTTAAATATCTTAAAGTACACTCTTAACATCAGTCAATCAAGCATTATAATATGACATTATGATAATCAAGTATTATTTAATGATAGAACTTTAGTAATTAGAATTAAAGCTTAGTAACCATGAATTAATGCATAGACATGTTAACTGAATTTAGGACTGGTGGTGGTGCTTTTTTGGTCATTCAGTGTTTCTGTAAAAAATTTTTTTTTGGGAAAAAACAAACAATAATACTGATAAGACAATAATAATACGAATTCTGCTGATAAGAGCAGTGTAAAACGCACTACGGATTAACGAGCTGCTGGATTCATGAATATTAATCAGGTTGTGTGCATTCACTCGAAATGATTCGCTGAAATCAAAACAGGGATGATAGGTGAGCACCAGCCAATGAGATTAACGTTTGCGCATTAAGCTCCGCCCACTACCGGAAAACCCAGCAGTTCTTAAAAGCTGAAAAAATCCAAAAGGAACTGTTATTTTGACAAAAGTACAACAAAGAATATCATTTACATGTAGCGTGTCAATTCTGCATGTTATGTAAGACTCTCTCTTGCTCTCACCAAAGCGACGAGTCGTGCACCGTTACACTAGAGTTCACGGTACGTCAAACACAGGTGCGCTGCTCATTCAGATGAACAAAAATAGCACAGAGCAAAACTCTGAAGCGCTCAGAGTACTCGGAGAGTGAAAATATCTGTGCTAAACTAATACTTCGCCTCCAACTCACAAACTGGCGAGTAAAATCTGAGAATTTATTAGCCATTGGCTAATATTAGACATCATTTAACCACCCAGAGTGAAGATTAGTCGCATATGCGAGTGATTTACTCGCATTGTAGAGGGTTGCATATATGAAAGCACACATGAGAGGCGGCAAGTTCTCAAGAAATGCCTGTAAGATGCCTTTGAGGCAACTACATAGTATTTAGTTGCAAACAGTTGCTGGTCCTCAATGTAAAATGCTATGTTAGTCAATGTCTACC
Organism: Aspiorhynchus laticeps; assembly: GCA_023376895.1. Lineage (NCBI taxonomy): Eukaryota > Metazoa > Chordata > Actinopteri > Cypriniformes > Cyprinidae > Aspiorhynchus > Aspiorhynchus laticeps. Next base: position 45,884,034 of record CM041799.1, on the reverse strand, counting down.
AGCAACCGTTGGGTTACCAACATTCTTCACAATATCGTTGTGTTTAACAGAAGAAACTCATTCAGGTTTGGAACGACTTCAGTAAATGACAGAATTGAACTATTGCTTTAAGCCACTGTATTCCTGAGGACACTGATGGAGGAACTGTTGTTGATATTAAGTAAACTTCATAATGTTTCCCCAATAAAGTGGAGATATATTCCATTCCCCTATACCAGGTGTAAGCGATATTACTGTAATATACTTCACGTTTAACTCTTAATTGTTGTTGGTGATTTCCTAGTGTCATATCTGCATCAAAGACTATTTTGACAGTCCATCAAAATGCTAAATATTTAAAGAAACATCTTTCTCAGTGGAGATTCTGAGTGCTGTAATTTACTGCATTACATCAGTATAAAACAAGATTTTGTGTTTAGACTACAACAAACACTATCACGACAAATGCATGTTTTCCTATTTAATTGCATACAATGCATTGGCTCTCACACATTTCATTGTGTCCTAACTGAGATGATCAAAAGCATCTCGATTGTGTCAATAAGACTTCTTGCTGTAACCGGCTCTGACACTACATCAGTTTATTTATAAAGCACATTTAAAACAGAGCGTTGACCAAAGTGCTGAATAATGAAGATAATTCCTCAATTAAAATAACAACATCAGTACAAACGGAAACCAACGCCTCAACACACTGTGGTCTCAAAAGCTAAACAAAAAAATGAGCCTTCAGACATCTTTTAACCCTTGTGCATCAATATATATATATATATATATATATATATATATATATATTAGGGATGTCAACGATTAATCGACGATCGATTAATTGTCGATAAGAGATGTAATCGATAAAAGCTATCGATGGTCGATTAAGCAGTTTCATTTTGGGGTGCGTGCGGCTCGTGCGCAAAACACGTTCACGTGACGGTGAAGGGGCTGGATCTTACAAGAAAAGAATTTACTAATGTACAAACTACGCTTTTAATATGATCCAAACTTTAAAAGTACATTAAAACAGATACAGTACAAAGTAATTTTTTATTGAAATATAGTAATAAGTCATGTTCAATTATAATTTCTCTAGATAATTATTGCATATCGGGCACTTCGCTTTGCCAGGGCTGCACACGCGAGCAGGACAGTCTATTCATTCATACAACTTGTTCATTCGTTCCTACGACATATTAATTTGTGGCAGCTGTCCATGTTTCATTAATTTGTTCCCTAGAAAACCCATGATTTAACTTAAATGCGGGAACAATTTAAGTCATAGTAACGAATTCTTAATTCATGGCCACGAAATCTTTCATTTCCCCCCACACGTTTACCACAGTAAGAGATGTGAAAACAGTGATTAAAAGTGAACAACAATAAAATAAACCTGCGAATCTGAGACAGTGAGGATTTGGGAAAAGAAGCAATAAATAATATAAAATTCGTGACCATCTGGAAAAACTTGATTTAAATATATGCGCTCGGCATGAATCAAAAAGCATGGTCACGATGTAACATTTGCCTGCTAAACAATTATTTATCTTATTAACAAAGCTTTGTACCTCACTTGTGTCGTAATACTCACATTAAAATGTTTCAAATGGGTAACAGTGTGTTTTGCCGTAGCAACGCCGGTGGTTCTGGAAGCGGATCACTGACCGCGCGTCACAGCCCCACGCGCAGTACTTGCGTTAGGGTGACCACCTGGCAATAGATCTGTTGCGGGACAGTAGATATGATTTTGCGGGACACGTGTGAGACTGATACATTTACTACTGTTATGCCATTTTAATACGGATTTAAATTACATCCGTTGTCTTGTGCGCCGATTTATGTTTCTGCCGGTGGATGCCCATTGCCCACACTCGAGGTTGCGCTTCTGGCAGCATTTAATCCAGGAGAGAGTATAAGGTTTGAGCACACACACGTAGGCCTAATGTCTGATCGAGAGAGAGAGCGCATCTGTTTTGTGTGAGAGTGAAGAGAATCCTGCGAGCGGAGACACTACTGCGCTCTCGCATTACAATAATGCGCTCTGGACACTTGTCATCAAAATAACGCCATAGAAACCGCCTCAAACGAACTATTAAAATGAGAAGAAAGTCGTGTCTGAAAGGTGCAAGCTTTTTTTTTTTTTTAATGAAAGGAGAATATCGTGTTTTTGGTGCTTGAGCACTTGATGAGCTCCGCACATACTTTGCGCCGTCCACGCAGTCGTCATCAGCGGAAAAAAACCCTCTCTCTACTATTGCGTCGGTTAGTTATTTTCACAGCTAGAACATGACGGCTGCGCAAATTAATTTTTAAATGCCAGTCACAGTTTTAATGTATTTCTTATTTTGGTATTTCAATTTCTGGGATGAAAAAAAAACAGAATACATAATTGAAATGCGGGACGCAGCTTACATCTTGCGGGATGCGGGACAAAGCTCCCAATTTCGGGACTGTCCCGCAAAATGCGGGACGGGTGGTCACCCTAACTTGCGTTTGGGATCATTTTATTTTAAATCCGGATAATGTCAATTGCAAACACTGCTATGATGTTTTAAAAATAACAAAACGAGCACCATGAAACCATTTAAAAAGGCGCATTCAGCGGTCTCCGTGACAGGATATGAAACAGCACACAAAGTATAATGATCCCGTGCGTAACTACGGCACGCTCTCTTTCTTTTATCAAATGATCATAATCACATCCATTCATTTTACCATCCTGCCACTAGCCTTTTATTTAGACTAAAAACCCTTTTCATTCGGGTGAGGAAGCTGGCGTTTTGAGTGGCATTTGCACATCCTGTCATGCCGGTGACTATGCCACTGCAATAGATGCATTTTGCAGTAGTTAAGGTTAACGGTTAATCGATTAATTGATCGTTAATTTAAACGACGATCGATTTTGGAAATGATTGAAAATTGACATCCCTAATATATATATATATATATATATATATTATATTATATATTATATATATATATATATATTATATATATATATATATATTTTTTTTTTTTTTATTATTATTATTATTAATATTTAATGGACAAAAATGTCCATGCCAAAAAAAAAAAAAAAAACTGTCATAAAAATTTGAAGCGTGGGAGCACAGACTTAAGTTTGGTCTCATTTGAAAGAAGACCCATTGCAGATTGTTGAAAAAAAAAAATAGAGGTTTAAGTTTATTAAAATGATTTATGAATTATTTTATATAAAATATATATTTTATGTAACATGCTGAACTATAAACCTGCTAGAAAATCAAAGCCATAAATCTAAAGTTGTGTTGCAAATTTGAGGTTGATATCTCAACAAATGAGCTTTCAGTGAGATATTGTTTGAGAGCAGTACCATATTTTCTCCATTAGATGCAGCAACACTCTGCTGGAGCTCACAGTGCTTGATTTGTGATTTACAGTAGAGTTCATCTCTCAAATATTACAAGAACACACACACACACACTGACATCCACACCAACACACAATTATAGCTGCATTATTTATCCAATTGTCTCTATAAAATGCAGAAGCAGAAAACAGGAATAAAGTGAGTATTTGCTTTATAGGCCAAACCTAAAAAAAGGCACCATCTGGTAAAAAAAAAAAAAGTTTTTTTTTTTTTTTTTCGAAGCCTTGCCAACAGAATTAAAGCCTATTAACAAAATATGCATAATTTTAGTTAAATGGCACTGTGGTTAAAAACAGCAGTTTTAATGGGTTTCAATGGGTCCTGAGAGGAACTATTTTTTATACCTAGTGCAAAACAGATTTATTAAAGGAATTGGGTGTGAAATAGTAAAATTCCAATAGAAATACACACCTGTGCCAACATTTATGTAGCTGGCAATAACACAGGCAAAATGATAAAAATAAAAAAAACTGAAAAGGACAAAAATGTCCTAAAGATTGCACAAGGGTTAAACATCTTTAGAGTAGGAGCAACTCGAATGTGAGAAGGAAGATCTTCTCAGAGCCGCCACAGCAGAGACCCGATCACCCCTACACTCGTACCTCGTCCTCTGAACAGTTCATCAACTACATTGCGTGCACGGTTTCCATTTCTGCGACATCAAGATTCATCCAGACAATTTTTATTATCAGTGACGGACGAATTACAAGAATCAGGCACTTGAGTAAAAGTACAGACACCCAGACAAGATATGACTCCAGTAAATATATTGGTTCTCATTTTCAATTTTACTTTAACAAAAGCATTTAATTTTTAATGTGCTTGAGTATTCAAGCACTGATGGATGAACCATGTTAACTCATTCTAGTCAGGCTATACATTAATCAGCACTAATAAAAATAATAACTGCAGACATTTAACAAGTATTAATCTGCAAATAAGCAAATGTGTTTTTTATTACTAAAACTTACTATACACACCATCAAACTTCAACACACTAATGTAACAAGTGAAATAATATACATGGAGAAAATCTAAATTTGTGCAACTAAATACATGGATACAAATACAATACACCTTTCAGATGATATATGAATCTCAGTTTTAAAAAAAACTGACCCTTATGACTGGTTTTGTGATACAGGGTCACATTTAGGCCTACTTCACAAATAACTGACCTAAATTATATTTTAATTTACCATAATCAATACTAAATGGTAAATAAGTTCAACAGTATTGTTGGAAAACTCAAGGGATCTCAGAGGATGAGGCGATGTCTTCAGTTCAAAATCATGGGTAACTATGTTTTTATGTAACGTAGTAAAGTAAAGAGTACAATACTTACAAGTAAAAGATACAGTCGATAAAGTCATTATTTTTGTTTTCTTTTTGCATAAAAAGTATTTCGGTAGCTTCATAAAATTAAGGTTAAACGACCGATATCACATGGACTATTTTAACGATTACTACCTTTCTAGTAGGGCTGCTCGATTATGACAAAAATCATAATCACGATTATTTAACACGATTATTAGTGGGCCATATAACCCCCCAAAAAATGTATGCAAGTCTAAAGAAGGTGTCATTTAACAGCTACAGAAATGTAATAATCAAATGTAAAATAAAACAGCGTAGTCTTCACTGTATGAATTAAACTTCCTTTGTTTCTTATTAAAGCTACAAAAGACTTTCAGTGAAGAGCAGTGAGTGATTTTGTCTTTGTCTTTTGTTGTTTGATTAATATTAAGCACACAGTCGGAGCAGGAATATAGCGCGCTGTCACTTTAAGAGCCGCACGGATATCAATTTACTGTTACACATGTATTTTCATTCTTATCTGTTTACATTCATTTATTACATAACCGACGAGGGTTTACGTGAATAATCACTAAGCGCCGCATTTTAACATTTTTGTTTGTATTTGACCGTTTAGGCGCTAAAAGATGACTTAACATGTTCCTGAGCTTAAGTTCTCTTCAGCGCTTTTAAAAACATGAATAAATCTAATCAACTTTAATAACTGAAGCACGTCCCATTTTGCAAAAGTCACGTTACATGATTTTACTGATTTACACGTGAAAATGGGCTTTTATGGAGGAGTGAAAGAGCACCGCTGGAAAGAGGGCGCAATCGTTTTATCTCGATTATTATATTTTCATAATCGTCGGAGGCCGAAATCGAAACTGAATTTCGATTAGTTGCACAGCCCTGCTTTCTAGGCCTTGAATGTGGTAGTTGCATTGCTGTCTATGGAGGGTCAGAAAGCTCTCGGATTTCATCAAAAATACCTTAATTTGTGTTCAGAAGATGAACGAAGGTCTTACGGGTTTGGAACGACTTGAGGGTGAGTAATTAATGACAATTTCATTTTTGGGTTACCTTATCCCTCAAGTACTTAAAGGGGGGGTACAATGCTGTTTCATGCATTCAGGGTTGTTTACACTGTTAAAGAGTTGTTTTCAAAGTTTCAAAAAACTATTTGGACGTATAACAGAGTATTTCTGTGCCAAAAATCTCACTTCCGGGTTCGTACAAGTTTTGGAGAGTTTTTTCCGGGTCATTAAAAACAAAATAAAATAAATCCATGTATTTTGCGTGCAATTCCCTATAGCCTATATTAAATATTTGGGAATATCTATTTTCATATTTTATTAGGTTCTTTGATAAGGTTACAATACGAAGGCCTACATAGCAACGTAACTTGCATGATGTCCCCAAACCTTTGGCGTCATGTGTCATGAAAGCGCCAAGCTGCTCTGTATCCCAGCCACAAGCGCATAAAGCGAGCGCACATTCAGCTCTGCTGGCCGGGTGCTGGAGTCTAGCCCTGCGTCCCAATGTGCATACTATCCACCCTAAATAGTATTGAAAATTACTACTATCACATAGAATTTAGGATGGATAGTGCACATCGGGACGCAGGCTAGGTGAAATAGATTAAACCCCGGTACATTGGATGCCGTTCTTTTTTTGCACAGCGAACGCAAAAACGCTAAATGAACATTTCCGTGTGTTAAATAAAACAAAAGTTCAGTGGTTATGTAGCGTAGGCTGTAAACTATAGGCCTATACAAATCCGAAATAAAAAAATTGTTTAGCCTATTAGATGAATACAAATGCTGCTTTGTAAATGTTGAAAATGTTTATCATTATCTTGTTATTAATATGACCTGATTTATGGTTTATAATCGTATGTTGCTGCCAGTTTACAGGGCGATGTTTCCAAGCACTTTCAGGCTGAAATAAAGGCTGTTTTCATTTACATTACAATGCCTAGTATGTCTATTTAATGGTCGCGGGTGCGGGGTGGGTTGTAAAAATAGATACAGTGGTGCAGGCGGGCCGGGCCGAATAATTTCATAAAAGCGGGTTGGAAAAAACCCGACCCGCGCATCAGTAGCGCCCGTATCGACCAGAGCGAGAGCAGCCCATCAACACACTTCATCCAGCAGCGCTGCACGGGACGAACGTCTCTAAAGAAGTGTGTTTTGGTTGTGAGGGAAAGATAATCTTGTTCAGCTTCCCGAAGAACCCAAACAGTGGATGCAGTTTGTTTTTTGGGGCAGCAACTGAGTTTCTCAAGTGTTTGTGTTGACGAGCGTTTTATAAACAAGGCCCAGTTGGACGCTGGATTCGTTTAATACTGAAAGATGGAGCGGTCCCAGCTATAAAAGATCCCGGTCATGATTCAGAACTGCAGACGGTGAGTGAAACGGCATCAAATGTCTCTGTTTTGTTTTCGATCGGCGCTCAAGTGCTCCTCACTCTTTAGCTCCGCCCACGACACACCTTCACTCTTTAGCTCCGCCCACAACACACCTCCAGTAGCTCAGCTGTTTTCCTACAGAATCCTAAAGCTGTATCTTTCCTTTATAAATATGATAAAACTTAGTCTTTTTGGAGATATGAAGGATGCAATACTACTCTATAGGTACTCAAGATTAACATGAGATTGGGTAACATGAGATTTGGTTTAAGGACGATATCAAAGCAACAAAATCCTTTGTTACTGCGCAGCACTGTTTCAAACACACCTTTCCGATGATGCTGCCCACTTCTTTGCCATGCATGAGCAGTCTGATGGTGAGGGTGACGTTGAGTCCTCCTTCAATCACACCAGTGTCCATGATGATCAATGGGTCGAGCTCTGGATCTTTGGTCACGGATGATCAACCTGTTAACAGCACACACACACACACACACACACACACACACACGGTCACTGAAGCAGTTAACCATCCACACTGTCCTTCAGAAAACACCACGGGTTCAGTTAATCTGAATGAACACGACATTCAATGAACACGACATCCATTGGCGCGGTTTTGCCTCAGCAGTAATATTTAACGTTACTATAAATATTAATTTTACCCAGCAGGCCACTCGTATAATATAAAGCTAATTCCTGCAACTCAAATTAAATCAGCTGATTATGTAAATATGACATCGGCGCGTGAATCGCTGGTAAAGCTGCTTTAGCTCGTGTGTTTACTAGCTGCGTAACAGAGCGTCGTAACGGCGGACTGCGCTTTAACCGAAACAACCCGGTTTGGGTTGAGCTCACGGCGTTTGTTTGACGGTTTAAACGACGCACTGCTGTACTTAACGCTGAAATATCCACTAACATCGCAGGAGAAGCGCGGAGACTCATTAGCACGAGTGCTACCGCTAGCCCGCGGCCTGCGCAGGCCCCTCGCGCTGCTGAGCGCGTGAGCCGCGGGAAAGCCTCACCTGACGCGCGCTGCGGGAGGGGAGAGGGTCCGAGGGTCCGGAGGGTGAGAGGGGGAGGTCCGGGAGGGAGTTTTGAGAGGATTCGGGGAAGAGGGAAGACACGGCTGCGTGATCGAGCTCCACTCTTACAAAGACAACAAGATGTGTCCCGATCAACTCTAACCCACGACCTTTCTGACGTCACCGCGCACTGGCCCCGCCCCGCACGCAAGACGTACTGCACGAGGATCTGACATTAAAACATTAAGGCGAAGTATATTCACAATACAGGTAAAATTATTGTGATATTAATTTTATTATTGTATAATAAAAGACATTCAGTAATAGGATAAGGTGACCATATTTCTGAAACCACATTTCCTAGTTCATTGGTCAAAACATCATTGAAATCTGATAATTATTATTATTATCTAGGGGACAATACATTTTTGTAAGTTATTTTTTATTAAAATTGGTTTTAATACAATTCACCAAAAATCACACAATGAAAAACAGTACCAGATCAAAATACTGTTCTAAGAGAATCATGACAACATTAAACAGTAATTAATTAACTAATATGTTTAACGTTTTCTAATCGAATTTAATATTTTTATTTTCACAAACTTATTAAACTATGTTGTTTTATGTTTGTGCTTATGAAAATGGATCTTTGCTATCCCTAATTAGGTTTACTATTTTGCAATCTTAGGCTCATTTTGAGCACAAAGTATGTGCTTTCTGCATATGTTGAAAGTGTAATTGTATAGTTTATTGATTTTTTTATTATTATTTATTTATATTGGGGTGTACTTTCTCCCATGTGGTACAGTTATGATGTGTGTGTGGGAATTACAATCCGTATTTAACACGAATAGTTATAATGTGATTACCTTGTAACCGATAATAGTCTATTAATAACTGATGGATGGTAGATTTTTCCTCTTCATGGTTCTTCTCTTGGTTGGTCTAACACTAAGGGATCTAGCCAGGATCTGTCAGTGATAGGGTTGCAAAGGGGTGGAAAAATGTTGGTAAATTTCTGGAAAGTTTCCAAAAATCCCTGGAATATTCTAAAACATCCTGGAATATTTCCGAAATTTACTGGAAAAGTTCCACCTTTTTGCAACCCTAGTTGACAAGGAGCTTCTTTTGAAGCAGTCTGCAATGGAGTCTGTGTTGAAAACTGGAATGGCTATTATGGCTGACAAAGTTTTTCTTGTAGATGACTGTATGTGGTGCCAAAATGTATCCAAAAATGTATTATGAAAACATTAACCTCACAACATTATTTATGCTTCTGCATTGCAAAGATGGATTTTGTTGATACTGATTTCATTTGACTGGTAACAGCCTATACTGTCTTATTGTAATTGAATATTGATTATTAAATGTAAGAATTTTACAAAAAAGATGATGCATACATCTAATAAAGCTAAAAAAAATGCCAATTTAATGGTAAAAATGCCCCTGGAAATCACTCTCTTTATCACACAGTTGCTTGCCTCCTTGTGAACTACCAGAATTGTCCCTTTGGTAAAAGCATAGGCAAAGAAGTATAGACTAGTCCAGAGGTCTCAAACGCAATTCCTGGAGGGCCACAGCTCTGCACTGTTTAGCTCCAACTCACACCTGCTTGGAAGTTTCTAGTTATCCTGAAGACCTTGATTATCTGGATCAGGTGTGTTTGATTAGGGTTGGAGCTAAACTGTGCAGAGCTGTGGCCCTCCAGGAATTGAGTTTGAGACCTCTGGACTAGACAAAGCATTTGCGTTCAGGGGATTGATCATTTTAGATGTATTTGTAGATGGGTCATTCCTGGGATTTGGTCATATTTCAGTCCCCCAGAGTTTCTAAAGCGGTGGTTCACCAGAAGCTTTACACAATACTTTGGTATGCCCATTTTAATGAATAAAAATAATTATTGCATTTTAAAATTTTTTTTAGCATAAAATAGTGTCTTATATCTGTTTTCAAGCATTTTGTCACTTCACTGAGTTTGTACCTAGAAAATTATTAACAAAATGTGCATAGTTTCTATGATTTTTGGCAATAATGTAAGCATTTATTTGTTCCTTTCTTGTGAAAAAAAAAAAAATGCACGGTATGTCTATTTTTGCCATGTCCAAAGAAGAACACAGATGTGTTAAAGGAACACTCCACGTCTTTTGAAAATAGGCTCATTTTCCATCTCCCCAAGAGTTAAACAGTAGAGTTTTACCGTTTTCTAATCCATTCAGCCGATCTCCGGGTCTGGCGGTGACACTTTTAGCGTAGCTTAGCATAGATCATTGAATCTGATCAGACCGTTAGCACAGGGGCGTAAATTTCATCTAACAGTAGGGGGGGGGGGGACAATAAACATAACATTTCTCAAGAGCAATTTTTGAAGGGGACACAAATAATACAGCCAAAATTGTACTTGTACGGATAGATACGTGTACACAGCATGTGTACATAGTATGGAGACCGTGTTTAAATATGAGTTCGGTTCATATTGTTGACCACGCGGTAGAGCTGCACGATTAATCGTTAAAAGATCGCGATCTCGATTCAAATACCCACACGATCTAATTTCTGAATGACAACGATTCGCCCGTGTCTATTAAAACTTTGAAAAAATACAAATCTGCATTGGCGCTGCTGCTGATCCAGAGAGCAGACAGTTAACATGTTTAGGTAAGAAAAAGCTTCACAAACAGTCTTTTCAACTACACAGTATTATTTCTGTCTTATTCATAGAAATACTGGGATAAAAGTTTATAGTTCGGCTACAAACATTGATGTCTATGGTAGCGATCAAAATAGAGCCGCTCATCTTTTGAAAGCAGCTGGCGCTTCAAATAACGTTTGTGTCGATTGCATCATTTCTCCACTAGGTGGCGACAAGTGACTGTTAAAAAATGTATTTGTTATTGAATCATTCATTCGAGATTCGTTCAAAAACACTGATTCATCCATTAATGAAACAAGTGAGGTATGAGTGAGTCATTGAATCATTAATACAAACCAATTTTTCATCATTTTAATTCTAAAAGTTGGTGTATTAAATACACTATATTTTAAATACATATACCCCGGGTTTCACAGACAAGGCTTAAGCCTAGTCCTAGACTAAAATGTAAATCTGAACTGAAAGAAACTCGCATTGACTGATCTTAAAATATATCAGTGCCTTTGTTTTGTCTCAAGATGCACACCAGTAACATTTCTTTCTAAGCATGTTTATAAAAATTGCTTAAATGTCTTAATTGAACTATGATCTAATCCTGGCTTAGTCTAAGCCCCGTCTGTGAAACCTGGCCATACTGTATTATATATTAAAATGCTTAATAATTCATTTAAATTAAACACTTTTAAATAGACTGCAGCAATTAATATTTTGTCACACATTATTTTGTTTAGTGATCTCTATTTGAGAAAAAAAATCGTGATTCTCAATTTATCCAGAATCGTGCAGCTTTACCACGCGGTCATATTATAATTATTATTTTGTGTCCTCCACATAGTATTTAGGTTTTGTCTAGGACTGAGGACTTCTCTTTAGATATTTACTGATCTGCCACTTAACATAATATTGAGCAAAACCCAACACATCAGTAGGTCTACAATATTTGCCTAATATCAGTTCAGGCTTATTGCCGTGTTAGTTGTAGTGGGTGGCAAGCTACGGAATTAAGCTTGGTAACCTTATAGTCGCTCACAGAAAAATACATCGGATATCATCAATTTTTGACATGACTAATTTATTAATGATCCAGCATCATCTGTATTAAATAGAAAGACGATGTATAAATATATACTATATAGAATAAAATAGCCTTGACAGCCTAAGTTACTTACAAATAACTACTGAAGAAATTTACTCTCTCCCAACCGACTCGTGTGTATCGGTAGACCAAACCACTGTGAGGCAAAGGAGGGGAGAAACAAAAGGGGTAAGTCAATATTTATATCAAATAATAACAATATTAATGTCCAGCATGTTGTGGGAAGTGAAGGAACACTCTAACATTTCCCCCCCAAAATGGAGAGGTTTGCTGGTTGTAGGAAACAACATGGTAAGTTGGAAACTGTATAGTGATTGTATTTGTGTTGAACTGATGATGCTAAATGTTGGCTGTACATGCAATATAAATACATTTAAAATATAATTTATTCCTGTAATGGCAAAGCTGAATTTTCAGCATCAATACTCCTGTCTTCAGTGTCACACGATCCTTCAGTAATCATCCTAATATGCTGATTTGGTGTTCATTTATTATCAGTTATTGATGGTGCCCAATTATTATTAATGGTTTGTGTTCTTGTTAAAATTACTATTATTGTTACTATTATTATTAAGGAATGCCAAGTTATCAGGTTCTCCTACAACCAGTGTCATTGAAAGGAAGGTGATGAATTCAGTAAAGAAAAATAAAAAAAGAAGTTTGGCACTTGAACTCACTGTCTACTCGTACATGTTAACGTTACCTGCACCATGTAAGGGGTATAATTTTTTTGCATTGAGCGAAATGCCCTTGCCCTCACAACACAGCCTGCCTCACTTTTCCTGACTGCAAACATTGGAAAAAATATTCGAAGAGCATAACAAATAATAATAACATAAAATGTCATGTTGATGTAAAAACGAAGAACGAAATTAACATGTAGAGCTATCTTTCTAGCTTGTTTGCCTTCATGTGATGTGATATAACGTTAACTTTACCTTCAATATAGGTGACGTAGCCCTCGATCCAGTTGCTGTATCCCTTTAACAAAACAGCTCGTGGGATTCGACATCCTTCATCGGCCCATTTTTCGACATCTACAATATTAAATCGCGGTAGCAGCTCTAGGTTGGAAGTCCAAGTCAGTAGCTATGTTTCCATCCAAAGATTCAAATTAAATTTATGCGCAAAACTGGAATATCGCATAAAACATTTGCGAATAAAGTACCGTCTCCATCCAACGAGACAAAGAGAACAAAATCGTCACTTCCTGGTAAACTGTGGCACTAAATATCACTAAGAATACAGGAGAAGCCACTGAATATAATAATTTGCATATATGACATAAATTACTTGCACCTCAGAGGGAGCAGACGAGACACAATAAATGCGGTTATTACTTTCGGAGGTGGATGCCAGCTGTTTGAGAACACAGTCATGTAAGACAATTATACAGAAATACTTTGACGACAGACTTTGCTCAGGTTTTTCAGAACGACCATAACAACATATAGATGCTGTGCACGAGATCGGTCCGCTGCTAGTCAAGTTATCCCGTCTCATAGCGCAAAGTCACATGACTTTTTCGATGCGCATGGAGGAATTTATTCGGTAAATGTGTTTCCATCGTAGTTTATGCGCATTTTTTCTTACCGGATAAAAAATGTATCCTACTCAAATGTGCGCATAAGTTTTTTATGCACATTTTTAGAATTTATGCGCATCTTGGCGTTTCCATTCAGCGTTTTTTTTATGCGATAATCCAAAATGCGCATAAAAACAGGTGGATGGAAACGCAGCTATTGTTGTTTACCTTTACTTCCGTGTTTCTTCCCACCGGAGCCTCGCTTTCGATTTCAAAATGGTGGCTGCGTGAAATCGGCGTATTGGATACACTGAGGAATTGAGACAAATCAGGAAAGTAAATAACTTTATTTTACCAGTTTACATTGTTTATTGCACTACTGATTGTTGCACTACAACTGTAAACTGGCCTCACTTGGCTCTTCAAATCATGTCATCATATCATTATGTGATGGCATCATCTCATTTCCAGTAGATTTCACAATGATTGATTTCTCACCTTTTTTATGTACAGCGACAGATGTTGGCATGTCAGAAAACACAGGTGTTTGATCTGCATTGCATATCTGATCCAGGTGATATGAGTTATTTTTTTTTCTTAGGCCGATTACACTGTGATGACCTGACAGCAGTTTCTCCTTAAAGGTCGGAGGTCAAGTGCTGGGCAAGACTTGTTCTGCAGTGTAATGCTAATCCATTACACTACATCAGTCTCCTGCACCAGCCAAGGCTGACTTTGATTTTGCTGGTGGGTATGTTCAGCTTTTTGGCGATAGACTCTGAATGCAATATGACCACATTTTTTCAGATGGCTTTTCACGAAAAATCACTCGGAATAATGCGGTAGTAATAATAATAATAATAATAATAATAATAATAATAATGTATGCAAGAAAGCTTAAGGGGAAACATGCTTCATACATGGTGTTTTCAGGAATGAATAAACATACCTGGAAGAGGAGCAACAGCATGGTCTGCTCCAGATGTTACTTCAGGAATGATCAGGAACATCTTGAGTGTCATTGGAGGAATGGATGGGACAGGTGTCAAGTCCATATTGAACTCTAACTTGTTCATAAACTGACTCTCATGAAGTTTCTCCCCAGTTGTTCCAAAGAAATCACAACTAGACAGCCCCTTTTCTAAGATGTTTACGACCGGCAGCGGCAGTGTAATCAGCACATTTATTGGAGCAATAGCACAAATATCAGTTCTTGCAAATGGCAGTACAGACACTAGTATCATAGAATGGGTGTGTCACACCCGGTTGCTTGCACCGCTGTGAGGCATTAGAGGGCGTTCCTGTGTTTTGTGTTCCTGCCTGTTGTTCTGGTCATGGACTCTATTTCCCATAATGCTGTGTTTTCTTTAGTGTCTACCTGGTTCAGCTGTGTTCCATTTCCTGTTTGGGCCTATGTTTGTGTATATTAAGCCCCAGTTTGCTATTGTCTGCGTGAGTTGTTGATAAGTGTTACCTCCTGTGTTTCTTGTGACCCTTTCTGTCGTATGGTTCTGTCATGTATTTTGGATGTATATCTCTGTGGATTAACATTAAAGGACCTTATACTGCATTTGGACCCGCTGTCTGTTGCCTACTTGTGCTCAACCGTAACAGACAATAGCAAACTGGGGCCTAATATACACAAACATAGGACCAAACAGGAAATGGAACACAGCTGAACCAGGTAGACACTAATGAAAACACAGCATGATGGGAAATGGAGTCCATGACCAGAACAACAGGCAGGAACACGAAACACAGGAACGCCCTCTAATACCTCACAGTGGTGCAGGTAACCGGGTGTGACAGGGTGTTGGTTCATGCCAGGTATGAGAGAGAGATAATGGTGACGTATCCATATACATGATCAAATGTAAGCCAGTCAAGAGTGCAAATGCTGCAGGTGTTTTAGAAGCTATTGAACACCATGGGTATTAGGGAAGACATTTACATTTATGCATTTAGCAGACGCTTTTATCCAAAGCGACTTACATTGCATTCAAGTTACAGTTTTTTTTACATTGTTGTCAGCTCTTGCTTTCCCTGGGAATCGAACCCATGATCTTGGCGTTGCTAGCGCCATGCTCTACCATTTGAGCTACAGGAAAGGAAAGGAAAGGAAGACACGTGGACAAAGAAAGTAGTGTGCAAATTTTGATGGAGTTGCAGTGATTATGAGTGAGAAAACAGAAGTTGCTGGGAGACCGAAACTGAAGATACCCCACATCTTAACAATTCACTGTGTGGCACACAAATTAGAGCGAGCCATGCTGGATAGTGTGAAACAGTACCTCGTGAAATTTGAGGATACACTGAAAACCATCTTTAAGATGTACTACTATTCCCCAAAGAAACGAAGAGAACTGACAGAAGTAAGTGAACTGCTAAATGAGAAAGTGGCATATTTCAGTGGCCTTAAAAGCACACGTTGGCTTCCAAGCAGGCTAAGATGTCTAAATACACTCCCACTGTTGTGCATATGGAGAATTTGGCATGAGGTAGTGATATTAAGTCAAAGGATGCTGACAAAGCAAATGGTGTAGTGCAGGAGAAAAAAATTGAGAAATTTGTTTGCTTTCTGCATTTTATGTTGGACTACAGTACCAAGTGCACTACTGATTTTCAGCAAGACGTTAAGCATCATGCAAACAAATCAGTTAAAGCACCACATTACGCTTACTCAGGCTAAAAACAAA
Organism: Aspiorhynchus laticeps; assembly: GCA_023376895.1. Classification (NCBI taxonomy): domain Eukaryota; kingdom Metazoa; phylum Chordata; class Actinopteri; order Cypriniformes; family Cyprinidae; genus Aspiorhynchus; species Aspiorhynchus laticeps. Next base: position 45,867,933 of record CM041799.1, on the reverse strand, counting down.
ACCAGGAGAAGACTAAAAAAACCTTTGACACAAAGTTCACAGTGAAAGATGATGGCAGAATTTGCTACTGTGGAACCTGCTAGAAGAGATGAGGACAGAGATTCAGAAGATTATTGACAACACATTTAAGTACATAGACAGCAGATTTAAAAATCTGTATGAAAAGCCTCTCTTGTTTCAAAGGTTTTGACCCTTCCACTCTTCCAGGGTAACAACCCTATTAAAAAAACAGCATATGCTGGTTAGGTATGTTTTGAAGCATGGCTGCTGGTTTAAGCTGGTCCTAAACTGGTCCTAAGCAAATAGCTCTTGCTCAGGACCAGCTCAAATCAGCAGCCATGCTTCAAAACATACCTAACCAGCATATGCTGTTTTTTTCAACAGGGAAGCTACAGAGATCTCCTCTCTGAGAATCCAGAACAACTCTCTCATATCTTGTTGCTGGTGAAATTAATGCTGACACTTAGTCCATCGACAGCCATCTGTGAGAGAGGGTTTTCTCGCATGAACCGAGTGAAAGCAACATATCGTACCTCTCTACAGCCTGATGGGGAATCAGTTTAATCTTTTTGCCCTGACAAGGCAATTAGCTTCTGGATGTGTTCTGGAAAAGATTCAAGACATGTGGACCACAAAACCCCAACAAGAACACAGAGCAGAGATGTAGAGACCGATACACAGCAGGAGAGAGCTGGTGAAGGAGATGCTATGCCCTCAGTGTTGAGTGGCATCTTCTCATCTGTGACTTCAGTAAGTCTCTCAGTTTCAGAATCTGATACAGACTAGTTCATGTTCAATTTTGTTCTTACAAGTTCATAGAAATTTCAATTCAGTTAGAACCAAGTATTTGATTGTAATTTGGTTATTTTATATGATTGTTGTTATTTATGTTTTGAATGTTTCATCTCCTTTAAAATATTCTACATGACTATGTTGTGGTTGTTCCTGGGTGCAGGTCCACCATCAGGTCTGGATACAGATCAGATCCGGTTGACTGTGGTAACTTTGGGATAAGAATGAGACAGACACGAATACAAGCATAGAAGCCATTAATCTTACAATGTTGACTGTGTACAAGTTATATTAGTAGTTAGCATGAGAAAGAGAAATCATCAAATCCATGCAACAAAAATCCTCCCCCAACAGTCACAAAACCATAAACAGCATAAATCCCAGCAGTCTAAACAAAGTCAGGTTATGCAGTAAATCCTACTCCAATTCATAGGATATCTTCTTCTGTTCTATATCTTCTATATTCTACAACAAAACTCCTTAAAAAGCCCTTAGCCAGCACACTGCCATTAAACATAACAGATACAAAAGCCCTTGCATTGAGTATATTGAGCTGGGCATCGTAAGCGTAAACTGATCGTAGCTCCATTGGTTTCAATGATGCTTTTTGGAAACGCAGCCCAGACCTGTTCTTCAAAATAGGGAATTTGTATGATATGTCAAAGAGCTAAAGCCAGCTCCATGCTTCTGCTAACACACACCTCTACTTCTACTCCATTTACTTAATATATGATGCTTTCTTACGGTAAAACTCCCTTTTATCTACTTAGTTGATCCAAATAGTCTGCAGATAAGATGCTCATTGACTGCAGTGCAGCAGCAGAAAACTTGAACACATTTTGAATTCTGGATTTTTATTAGTTAATATTCAGGGCCAGGGTCTCTCAGGTTTACATGTTTTGTTAAAAAAAAGTGTAAACGAGAAAAAGTGCAAGCTGCCTCAAATAATGCAGAGATCGCTTAATTTTGCATTTATTAAATACTGCAATCACAGAATCATATAATCCTGGCAAGACTGATTATTGGATATCAGATTAAAAAACAAATAAATAAACCTTTACCATCAAGTAAATTACAAGTATTTACTCTGGGTCAAACCGTGTAAACTGATCTAAATTGATTTGGATTTGTTTGTCTATTTTAAAATATTAAATATGAGGAACACAAAGACCAAATTCCCTTAATCATCCATCACAAGGAGTAAAACCTAAGAATATAATTCTGATGTGCGGAACAAGATTGTTGAGCTTCACAAAATAGAAAGTGGCTGTAAGAAAAGAGCTAAAGCATTGAAAATTACCCACCATCAGGTTAATAATTAAGAGCTTCCAATCAACTAAAGATGTTAAAAATCTGCCTGGAAGAGGACGTGTCTATATCGTCCTAATGCACGGTGAGAAGGAGAGACCCTTCAAGGATCACAGCTGGAGAATTGTAGAGATTAGTTGAGTTTTGGGGTCAGAAACCTAAAAATATATATATATCAAACAGCACCTACATCACCACATGTTGTTTGGGAGGGTTTCAAGAAAAATTATCCTCGCTTATCCAAAAACAAACTCCATCATATTCAGTTATCAGACACGACTGGAACTTCAGCTGGCACTGGCTTCTATGGCAACACTCAAGATGAGTTTGGTGAACACAGGGATAAAAAGTACCCCATGTTTACAATGAAATATACTGCTGTATTTTTGATGTTGTGGGCCTATATTTCCATATTTGTCTAGACACATGGCATCATGGATTCTATCAAATACCAACAGTTAAAAAATCAATAAGTGACTGACTCTGTTAGAAATCTTATAATGGGCCATGTTTGGATCTTCCAACCGGACAATAATCCAAACACAAACCACAAAAACAACACAACAATGGATCACTGAGCACACAACCAATCTTCTGCTCCAGTCTCTGACCTGAACCCTGTAGAAGATGAGTGAGGTGAACTGAAGAGAAGAAGCTGTGAATCTGAAGGATCTGGAGAGATTCTGGATTAATCTGAAGGATCTGGAGAGGTTCTGGATGAATCTGAAGGATCTGGAGAGGTTCTGGATTAATCTGAAGGATCTGGAGAGATTCTGGATGAATCTGAAGGATCTGGAGAGGTTCTGGATGAATCTGAAGGATCTGGAGAGATTCTGGATGAATCTGAAGGATCTGGAGAGATTCTGGTTTAATCTGAAGGATCTGGAGAGGTTCTGGATGAATCTGAAGGATCTGGAGAGGTTCTGGTTTAATCTGAAGGATCTGGAGAGGTTCTGGATGAATCTGAAGGATCTGGAGAGATTCTGGATGAATCTGAAGGATCTGGAGAGGTTCTGGATGAATCTGAAGGATCTGGAGAGATTCTGGTTTAATCTGAAGGATCTGGAGAGGTTCTGGATGAATCTGAAGGATCTGGAGAGATTCTGGATGAATCTGAAGGATCTGGAGAGGTTCTGGATGAATCTGAAGGATCTGGAGAGATTCTGGATGAATCTGAAGGATCTGGAGAGATTCTGGTTTAATCTGAAGGATCTGGAGAGGTTCTGGATGAATCTGAAGGATCTGGAGAGGTTCTGGTTTAATCTGAAGGATCTGGAGAGGTTCTGGATGAATCTGAAGGATCTGGAGAGATTCTGGATGAATCTGAAGGATCTGGAGAGGTTCTGGATGAAGGAATGGTTTCTGATCTCTTATCAGGTGTTCTCTAACTTCATCAGGCATTATAGGAGAACATTTAGAGCTGTTAAACTGGCAAATGGAGGTTTCAAAAAGTATTGAATGAAAGGGTGCTGTTAATTGTGTCCAATGTGTATTAGAGACTAACATTTATTTCATAATGATATTTCCCCCCCATTTTAAATTCTTAATATCCAATGAAAGGTTAGAGTTTTGTGATTTTTTAAAAATAAAAGATCAAAAGGATTAACAATGCAGATTAATTTTCACAGCCATCTTTGATCATATTTACCAAGGGTGCCAATATTTTTGGCCATGACTGTATATATATATATATATATATATATATATATATATATATATATATATACCAGTTTTACAAATGAGGACATCCCCACAGGGAGGTTTTTGCAGATTTTATTTAAATATTGCTCACTTTTGTGTACAAATTTGTCCCCAAAATATGGTTAAGTAGGTACAGACACACACACAAAGCATTACAGTTTTCTTTGAATTACATTTATTTCTCGCATTGGCTTCCAGCAAACTAGCACACTGTACATATATCACATAAAACAACCTTCAATAAAGATATCTTGAGTAAAACAGCTGACCTATTGCACAAACGCTCTTCATCTGTTTCTGAAGTGAACGTTTCTCTTCTAGTGGTGGCGACAGAGGGTTGAATTAGGGAAGAAGTGTGAGAAGTGAACTAAATCTATGATTAAACCTTCATCATAATACAGTTTATACGGCCTCAGTCATTCATTGTCTTGTTAAATACAGAAGTGAAGCGTATCTGTCTAAAGACATCCTGAAAGAGAACTGAAGAACGGAGTCATCTAACAGACCACCTGCAGGGAAAGATCACACGGCTCTTCTTCTGTCATCCTGATTGGCTGATCAGGATTTAGTGAGAGAAATCAGAGCTGTGATTGGTTAGAGCCTTTGGCAGAATAATCATTTAGTACCATAGCATCTGTGAATCTCTATGATTTGTGAACCTGGAGCACAAAAGCAGTCATAAGTAACAGGTATATTTGTAGCAATAGACAACAATACATTGTATGGGTCAAAATTATAGATTTTTCTTTTATGCCAAAAATCATTGGGATATTAAGTAAAGATCATGTTCCATGAAGATATTTAGTAAATTTCCAACCATAAATATATCAAAACTTAATTTTTGATTAGTAATAAGCATTGCTAAGAACTTCATTTGAACAACTTTAAAGGTGATTTTCTCAATATTTAGATTTTTTTTGCACCCTCAGATTACAGATTTTCAAATAGTTGTATCTCAGCCAAATATTGTCCTGTCATAACAAACCATACATCAATGGAAAGCTATTTAATTATTCAGAAAAATTGACCCTTATGACTGGTTTTGTGCTCCAGGGTCACATATGTTCTCTTGACACATCACAACAATTTTTAATCCCAATCATTTTTGATGTGAAAACAAATATGATGCAAATCAAATATTGAAATTTTTAGTTTTTTTCACAATTGGAGGTAGTCAGTACTTGAATATAATATGTATCAAAATCTACATGATGACTCACACACTGTTATATGGGAATCTAGGAGTGTGTATTTGCGCATACATTGAACCGTCTGTCTTTAAGGCTCAGCAAGACTAAAGGGACGTTATTTCTAGTACTCTCCTGTATTATAAAGCAAGCGATACAGATGTGTGTATTCAAATATCTACTGTACGTGAGGGACAAACAGACAAACATGCAACAGTGAGATACATGAGACGTGATATGACTGCATGAACGATATAATCCATACAGTATAAGACGCTACAGAGCCAAGACGTCTAGGAATGAAAGCTCTGGAGCTCTACGAAGATGGCGAGGGCTGGACGGCTGCATGCACACAACTGGAATATCTGGAGAAAGCAGGACAAAGTGAGAATCTGCGGAGCACACTGATGAAAGCAGAAGTGTGTACAGTGTTGCCAACTAATGTTCAGAGAAAGTTGCTAAAGGAAGGTCGATTGGTTGCTAAATGACGTTATCACGACGCATCAAATCTCAGCACAAATATATATGCTAATTTAGATTTGTTTGCAAAATAATATGCTTGCTATAATATTAAAAAATAAATAACTGTATTTTTAAATACATTGAATTATTGAACACTTACACATTTTTGAATGATTACAATTTAAGTTTTTTAAATAGCTAGTAAACTAGTAATACGACACATTCTCAACAATTATGCTTTAATCAGTGTATTAGTGTGCTACACTCTAAGAAAAGTGTGTAAAAATAGGGCATAATCTACTATGTGAATATTAAATAATTTTCCGTATTGATTTTTTACCTAATTACACATTGTGTTTTCGGGTTACAGGGTTATTAAAGGATAATGTCCTTGAAAATTACTATTATCTTTTCCATTTTTCTTACAGCGTACTAACTGATCAACAATCGCAGGTACAAGCTACTAACAAAGTGTATCATAAATGAACATTTATTCTATTATTATTATTATTATTATTAAATTGAACAATTGCAAATAGCAGCTAACTTAATTCACGTGATGTGTGTACTGCGAGGCGTCTTTGGTTTTCTTCTTTTTGTGTGATTTGGATGGAAAATATGCCTTTTTATTGTCTGAGTCACTTATCAAAAGTTGCTAAAAGTCGCCAAATAAATAAAAAAAAATGCTAAATTTGTTGTTAAGTGCTTTTGGAAGACAAAGTTGCTGGGTAGTCTGAAAAGTTGCTAAATTTAGCAACAAAATTGCTAAGTTGGCAACACTGCATGTGTTAGCTCGTTATATGCGTATGTGCTGGCTTACATTAAACGATTAACTGGCTGCAGTCTCCTGATGCATGATATAGATTTGTGAAGCATCGTCCACAACGCTGCCACAGTGAACCTCGCTCCTGAAACACAGAAGCAGCGAGCGTGAGCGTACTCTACGCAGTCAAGTGTGTAGCTAATGAAAACTTCAAAGCTGAAATGTGTCCCTGGAGCACAAAACCAGTCTTAAGTCGCTGGGGTATATTTGTAGCAATAACCAACAATACATTGTATGGGTCAAAATTATACATTTTTCTTTTATGCCAAAAATCATTAGGATATTAAGTAAATATCATGTTCCATGAAGATATTTTGTGAATTTTCTACTGTAAATATATCAAAACTTAATTTTTGATTAGTAATATGCATTGCTAAGAACTTAATTTGAACAACTTTAAAGGTGATTTTCTCAATATTTAGATTTTTTTGCACCCTCAGATTCCAGATTTACAAATATTGTCCTATCATAACAAACCATACATCAATGGAAAGCTATTTATTCAGCTTTCAGATGATGCATAAATCTCAATTTTGACAAATTGACCCTTATGACTGGTTTTGTGCTCCAGGGTCACAAATTAAAATTCTGTTTAGACTTAAACAAATTGCAATTGAGTCTTGTCTATTATCACTATATATTGAGTTTACTTACCTGTTATCATTAATATCTGTACTATTTCCTGAAAAGCATAAAGGAAGAGGTTACTACTGTTACAAACAAACACATATGTTGTATTCTTGTGTTTTAACGTAAATGTTTTAAGGTAAATGTGCAAGGCACCCAGTGTCATCCACTTCCAGTTATTTGAGCTATACACAAAAACAGTCTGCTATATGCTGCTTATTATGTTTGTAAACTGGTATTTGTTATCATATTGTATCGCAAATAGTACTACACTTTGTTTTCTTCTAGTTTTAGACCCCTTTCTGTTAGTAAACATTGTGATGTTTTTCTGTGGGCGGAGCTTAGCTGGAGGCAGAAAGAGTCCCTGACCGCTTCACTAACGCTAGCTATGACGTCTGTTAGCTTGTTATTTTAACAATTAGTGAAGACCTGCATATGTAAGATCACTCACTGTGCAGGACCATGATTGTTATTTAAATACACTATATTGCCAAAAGTATTGGCACCCCCTTCTAATGAACAGGTTTGACTACTTTAGTAATTTCTATGAGTACAAATCTTAATGTTAAAGCATATAATGATATTCTAGGAAATTGTGTGCTTCTAATATTATAGCAACAGTTTGGACTCTTTTCTATTCTAACATGACAATGTCTCTGTGTATAAGACAAGGTTCAAAAAGAAAATGATTGATTGAGTCAGTGTGGAAGAACTTGACTGGTCTGCATAAAACCAAGTCCTAATCCCAGTTTAACACCTCTGGTGTGACTGTAAATGCAGACCTTGAGCCAAAAACTCATCACCAAACACCAATGACTTGTACATATGGGTTCAGTCATTTTAGACACTTACAAAACTGTTGCAACAGAGATGAAATACAATTTTTAAATACATGAATTATGTTCCCATCGTTGTTGCCACAGATTTGGAAGAGCATCTGTTCTAAAGAAGGGGGTGCCAATACTTTTGTCTATATAGTGTATGTACAAGTCATTGGTGTTTGGTGATGAGTTTTTGTCTCAAGGTCTGCATTTACAGTCACACCAGAGGTGTTAAACTGGGATTAGGACTTGGTTTTATGCAGACCAGTCAAGTTCTTCCACACTGACTCAATCAATCATTTTCTTTTTGAACCTTGTCTTATACACAGAGACATTGTCATGTTAGAATAGAAAAGAGTCCAAACTGTTGCTATAATATTAGAAGCACACAATTTCCTAGAATATCATTATATGCTTTAACATTAAGATTTGTACTCATAGAAATTACTAAAGTAGTCAAACCTGTTCATTAGAAGGGGCGCCAATACTTTTGGCAATATAGTGTAAGTTAACTTTAACGGACGAAACCAGATTGGCCGACCTGTACTCACTCAAAGGATGGACGATCTGACAGGATTACCTCCGGTTGAGTGAACCACATCTATAGAGAAACCTAACATGTAGTGAAGAGAAACTCACCTGTGTCTATCTAGTCATGATGAGGATGTGTATATATATATATATATATATATATATACAGTATATATATATTTAAATTTCAGCAGGTAACTATTTTTACAGCTACATGAGAGTGAACTGGGCCAAAATATAAACAGTAAGTTAAACATTCAAAATGATGGATATATTATTTGAAGATGTATGTATCATGTAATGTCCAAATAGTTATTTTAATGTATATACATCATGTAAATGATGTAAGTTAAGTATACGGTGACAACCTTTACAATACTTTACATACAGTACATTTAAAGTAAATGAATATTTTCTAGAAATAAAAATTCTACTGAATAGGAACTCTTGCTCGTTCACTGAAAATAGCTTTCCGTGTTGAAAAATAAGGTGGTTAAGAAAAGCTGGTTCTGGGCTTGAAATAACAGCTCTGCATCAGCTCTTTAAACCTGATGTTCTGAACGACAGAAACCCAAAAACAAGCTACATCTATACCAGGGGCCTGTATCATGAAGCCGGTTTAGCTGGCTAGCCAGGTAAGTTTCAGTTTAGTTTGCACCAATCCTGGGTTTTAGGTACCATGAAAGTGGCTTGGCTTTTAGTGGTGTTCATCGCCATAGTAACCTACACTCCACAGGTAACCTGCTCCGGGGCAGGTTATGTTCTAGCTTAGAGATCGCAATATAAAATTTGACCAATCAGCTTCGAGCAAAGTGACACATCTCTGATGCAATAAAGCCACTCCTCTAGTTTCTTTTGCTCCAAATTAAAGATCACTACATAAACATTTTTAGAGATAAAATCATGGCATTTAGCGATGAATATTATTATAATTACATGATTTATATATTTTTTATAGCTTTAATCCATTACACAAGCTATATTAAAATAATAAATATTATTAATCTTTTATTTTAAATTAATATAAATATATACAGATAATATAGAATGAATGATTCTAGAATTTTAGAATCATTAGATAGCCTAAAGCTTTAAACATGACTACATAGGAGTTTCGATTTTTGAGTCTTTGTGTACCTTTATATATTATCAACTATATAAACTCACTTCCCAAGTTTCACTTGCACTGATATGGCATTGCACTGATTATTTTAGTTGTCCTCTTTCATGGACGGCTCTTTTCACCTTGCTGTGTAAATGTTATTTAAATTCATATTTTTCAATCTTTTAATCTTTGGCAGTGAATCACAGTTAAAAGGCATGCAATTGGCTGTTTATTACTAATGTCATGCTTTCACGTGCACATGCTCCATTAACTCAGGATTAAAGCCTGAGTTGACAGAGAAAGTTAATGATCAGCATCATGGTACCAACAAAGCCGGTTTGGTTTGGTTTGGTTTTGTCAACTCAAACTAATCCTGTAACCCTGAGTTTGTTCAGCCACCATCATGGTACAGGCCCCAGGTAAAGATTTCACAATAACAAGATCCACTGACACAAAACTAGATCACTCCTATTATAAGTTCGTGCTTCAAAACACCTGGCTGATTTAAACAAGACATTACTGCTATTAATGTTGGAGATTTTCAACTAACTATAGCAGTAGAAAACTATCAAATTGATAACGTCAAGAACTATTTATCATAAACATTAAAAATGTTGTGAACGCGCTCAGGACAGTTGGACCGTGCGGCGGATCAGAGGTAAAAAATGATATAAATACTGTTCAGTTTTTTGCACAGACCGAACGTTTCGTGTCTTTAGACCTCAATGTATCGTCACGAGCCACAGGGTTTAATTTGGTTTTGTCTGTGTATGTTTTTTGGTCTCTCAAAGCCGTGAGTCCCATTGACTGCCATTATATGACTGACAGACTGGTTTGAGTTAAAAATCTTTGTTTGTGTTCAAAACAAAGTCACGTACATCTCGGATGCCCTGGGGGTTAGCAGATAAACATCACATTTTCATTTTTGGGTGAACTATCCCTTTAAGTGACTTTGGGTGTTATACTAGGTTACAGTCACAAATACCTGATTGTTCATGGGCTGCTTATGTAGTAGCGTGGAAAAATTATTTTAGTGCAGTCAAAGCGCACACACTTACCGTTCTCCACATCGAGCGGACAGGAGCTCATTATGTCTGTGGATCTCACAGTGCTGTATCCAATACTGAAATGAACAAACGGCAGGTGAGAGGAGGAGAAGACAGACTGGAAGTGGACAGTAGGGCTGGGACGATAAATCAATGCATCGCGATTCATCTGGAATGGATTCTGAGGTTAGATTTTAACAGCAGATGGCGCTCTAATCTAGTTTTTATCCACACACTCAAATGCTCATGAAGAAGAGGGCTGAGTCTGTAATTTCACCTCGGCTCAGAATGCTTTTATGACGCCAGATTAAAGGGGTCATCGGATGCCCATTTTCCACAAGTTCATATGATTCGTTAGGGTCTTAATGAAAAGTCTATAACATATTTTGGTTAAAATTTCTCAATGGTAGTGTAAAAAACACCTTTTTTACTCTGTCAAAATCAGCTCTGTTTTCATCAAGCCATTTTTTAGTCCATGTCCCTTTAAATGCTAATGAGCTCTGCTGACCCCACCCCTCATGGGGTGATGAGCAGTACTGCTTACTTTAGCTGCGAAACTGGCTAACTAGTACATTATTAGGAAAGGCAATTTGCAAAGATTCATAAAAACCCTTATATTCACTTCTTCTATAGATGAAGCTGGATCACGAATGATTCGCGCGAACATAGACGCATTTAGGCAGATCGAGATCGGCGCATTCACTTCAAAGCGAAAGTAACATTAATCCTCTGCGTCTTCAGCGGCTCAGATGTCGGGAGTAAATGACGACTGCTATATTCATTATTACATCCAACAACTAAACGCCTCAATCACTTAATCTGAGACATCTAGTCTTCCCCTGCACCGGAGGCGGAGCTCTCAGCTCACTCAGGGGGGCGGGACTAAGGTAAGACGGCCTTGTCAATCAACTATCGTGGGAGGGGCCTGTACAGAACTACATCATTCTGACAGGACTCTCAGAACAGCCTGATTTCAGAAAGAGGATTTAAAAAAAACACTGAGTGGATTTTTATCATTATAGGATGGATGTGTACACACAGTTCCAACACACATTTATGTTCAAACAATTTGTAAAGTGAATTTTGCATCCGATGACCCCTTTAATGTAAACACAACCCAGTGTGAACACCATTGTAATTCACTTCAACCTTTTCGAATTTTTATGCATGATTATTTTAGGTTAAAGTGTGTGTAAGGATTTGTAAACAAGTAGAGTAAGGATGTTTCTAAAGCATGCAGCGCCATCTGCTGTTCAAGAGGAATCACGATGCATTCGGAAAATCTCAGAATCAATGCCGAATCATTTCTCGATTCACGATGCATCGATTTATTTTCCCAGCCCTAGTGGACAGGGAGGACAGACACTCACGTGTTGGTTTTCTGAAGAGCAGATTTGTCCTCCTGCTGGAAGAAAGCGTTGCTGTAAGACGTGGCAGGTTTACTCGCACGCGTGGAGGAGAAGCTGGTGGGAGACGCGGCTGTAACATGGTGTCCAGGTCTCACTGGCTTAGCTACAGCGGTCACACACAAAACAAAACAAAAATATTATTATATAATCTTACTCTGCTACTCCCTCATAGAGTTTGTGTTCTCTTCCACTGTTTAGTGCTGGCTTAAAGACAATTAATATTCAGTAAATTGTATTGATTTACTTGTACGTGAATCTATCAATCAAGATCACTGAATAATTAAATTAAGCAGAATAATGACATAACATTTTATCCTCTAGAGCTGCTTTATAGTACAAACTGAAGTTGTAATTATAACTGAATTGATTTCTTAATTCAAGGATTTTGCATCATCTTCATTATTGTGAAGCTGCTTTGTAGCTATATGTATTGTATAAAATGCTATACAAATAAATGTGATTTGAATGATTGAATTAATATGTGACCCTGGAGCACAAAACCAGTCTTAAGTCTCTGGGGTATATTTGTAGCAATAGCCAACAATACATTGTATGGGACAAAATTATTGATTTTTCTTTTATGCCAAAAATCATTAGGATATTAAGATCATGTTCCATGAAGATATTTTGTAAATTTCCTACCATAAATATATCAAAACTTAATTTTTGATTAGTAATATGCATTGCTAAGAACTTCATTTGAACAACTTTAAAGGTGATTTTCTCAATATTTAGATTTTTTTGCACCCTCAGATTACAGATTTACAAATAATCGTATCTCAGCCAAATATTGTCCTATCATAACAAACCATACATCAATGGAAAGATTATTTGACCCTATGACCCTGGACCACTTGTTTTGTGGTCCAGGGTCACGTATTATTATATAGCACTTGCAAATAGGGATGGGCAATATCTTGCAGTTTGCGATATACCGGAAAAATTCTCCCCACTATAAGAATTAGTCTTCCTGTGATAATAATGATAAAGTCTAGTTGTTGACATATTTCTGTGTGCGACCGTGCGGAGCGACACCGCAGAACGCGGACGTAAAATTAAGGAGTTTATCGCAAAACGAGGAGCTCCTTCTACAATCCCAGGACTGTACAGTGCACTAAAAATCAGTCTGAATAAATATAGTACAGTAGCACATGTGCGATACAGTTCTGCATGTGTATGAGCCTGTTTACAAACCTGCTGTACAAACAAAGATATCATTTACTGACATGCTTTTTCTCCAAATTAACTTAATAACATAGCTGAGTGTTTGAAATAACTTCTTTCTGTAACCAGACATGGTTTCATATTACAGAATGATAGTGTTATATACAGTGATAAAGGCTATGTCGATTAGCATCGCATTATAAATATACTTTCCTTATAAAAAATACCCGAGATTGCTTGAAGAACACAGATAAACCATATATTTTGTGTTTATTGTCTTCAAGCTTCATCAGTTCAAATTTCTCTATCTCCGTTGTGTGTTTTATTCAGCGATAACTGGATACTTTTGTCCGTATCAGGGATTTTCTGGAGCGTCGTCAGTTCTATTACTTCTGTGATGCATGAGGAGTTTCTGCTCAAGAGCGCCCTCTGGCTTCCAGTATGAATTAAACAGTTATTATATTACGTGTGTGTGTACTCAGTAATGCTCACAACACACTACACTGTTTGGGTAAAAACACGAAAGATAATGCTTTTCTCTAAAGAAAACAGGATTTCCTAAATTATCGTCGTTGATATCGTTATCGCAATAAATGCCAGAAATATCGTGATATATTTATAAGCCCATATCGCCCATCCCTACTTGCAAATAAGTCACTCTCGTAACTGTTATTGTAAGGTTTGACACAAACAGAAAATGCATTGAAACTAAGCAAAGGCGCAGTACCGATCTGAGCGGCGTTGGATCGACGCGTAGGATAGCGCAGGCGCATGGCGTCACGGATGCGCTCCACCTCCTGCTGGTAGCGCCGGCGGTCGTTCATGGCGCCCTGTTTAGCGTCCTTCAGTGCTGTCTCCAGCGCCCGAACCCGCTCAGCCGTAGAACGAAGACGCTTCTCCAGCTTCGGAAGCTCACAGCGGAGATCTGCATTATCACGTACCAGCTGCGCACACATTTGCCGTTAGTAATCAGTATTATCATCAATTACAAACAGAGGGATACGATATTATGAAATGCAAGTGCTTATAATAAAAAACAGTGTAAAGCTGTGAATGTAAATCAGTACAAACTCTCATCACAGTGATAACACTAGTCTTTTAGGGTACACAGCTGATATAGAAACGCTTGTAGCTGTGTCATTTCTTTATAATATGTGACCCTGGAGCACAAAAGCAGTCTTAAGTCGCTGGGGTATATTTGTAGCAATAGCCAACAATACACTGTATGGGTCAAAATTATCGATTTTTCTTTTATGCCAAAAATCATTAGGATATTAAGATCATGTTCCATGAAGATATTTTGTAAATTTCCTACCATAAATATATCAAAACTTAATTTTTGATTAGTAATATGCATTGATAAGACTTCATTTGAACAACTTTAAAGGTGATTTTCTCAATATTTAGATTTTTTTGCACCCTCAGATTCCAGATTTACTAATAGTTGTATCTCAGCCAAATATTGTCCTATCATAACAAACCATACATCAATGGAAAGCTATTTATTTAGCTTTCAGATGCTGTATAAATCTCAATTTCGAAAAATTTACCCTTATATATTTTTTTATAATATCACAGAAAGTATTTTTTTTAACCAGGGTTTAAAACCCCCAAAAATTAAGATTTGTATTTGTAGTTACAAATGAAAAGGCAAAAGCTGCACGTGTATACTGTTTACATGTGCATTGGTCATAATATTTCATACAAATAGTATACTTTGGACTCTGAAACAGATATGCCTGGATTCTACTAGTTTGTATAGTTTACATCACTGTCAACAACATCAAGGTAAACTCATACTAAGACTGTTGTGATCCACATGTTTCATTTGGCATTAATTGTGTGACAACCAGACATTTTTCTAGTTGCTTGATAAGCTTCATCACTGAGAATATCAATGGCACTAATGATGTAATTTTTTTAATTGTTAGTTTCCATAAACATGCCTTGCCTTTTGCTCACTCTTGCATGATAGAAAAGAAGGAAAGTACACATTAAGAACTGACACAACAGAACAAACTTTAGTTGCATAAGATGATGTCTGTGTGCACCGATCAATGTTTATATGAGAGTAAAAGCCTTAATTAAATCTGTTCATCTGTTGTGTTTCTTCAAAAGACTTATTAAACCGCTTGATTCATATGTGTTACTTTTACAACGTCTTTAGGAGCCTTCTGAAGCTTGGGACAACTTGGTTGCATGGACTTTTAATGACTGGACAAAAATGATAACAGAATATTAAAAATACCTTTATTTGTGTTCCAAAGTTGAACAAAAGTCTTACGGCTTTGGAATGACATGAAGGTGAATAAATCATGACAGAAATGTCATTTTAGACTGAACTATTCCTGTAGATGTCATGGTTTGTTCTGTAAAGCTAAAAAGTGATATGCACTACTTGTGCACATTTGTATTATTTACAAATTTTTTTTTTTAGAAGAACTTTGAAACAAGAACATAAGACTGAAAATATCAATCAGTGCATGACTCACATCTTGAAAGGTTGGTTAAACTGTTATTGTTCAAGTACTGTGATTCATATACATACTTTGCTCAATAGAAATATGATTTTTTTTTTTTTATTAAGTTTTAGTTTTTATTTAATTTGAGTTATTTTAGTACTTCAACAAACTACATGGAAATGAAAGAATATTGAATTTATAAATGTATATATGTGTATATATATATATATATATATGTGTGTGTGTGTGTGGTTGTACATACACATATGTAGTTGTTTTTTTGGTGTTATGCTAGAATCATTATTATACACTTATACCTTTTGTTTTTAATATTTTGAATTGTTTTTAGCTTTATTTTTTGTTTTCATTTAAATGTTAAGTTTTGAAATTTTGTTGTATGTATTTGTCATTTTTATTTAATTTCTTAATTTTTTTTTAAATGTGTATATATAGTATTTATAACGTTTTTATCTTTTAGTTTTGGATCTGTTTTAGTTGTTTTAATACTACAATTGATTGCTTCTGTTGTCCTCGTTTGTAAGTCGCTTTGGATAAAAGCGTCTGCTAAATTACTAAATATAAATATAATATATAGAAAAAACGTGAATCCATTCGTATAAGAACTGTCCCACTTAACAATGTCACCCCCCATATACGTGAAAGTGCACTATCCAAACTTAAAATCTTATAATTCATGAATGCTTTGGAATACAGACATAAGGTTAGACTCCTTTTAAAGAAGACAATCAGCAGATTACTGCAGAAGTGGAATTATTTTAAAATATGAAAGTAACAAAAAGTTATAGAAGTTTAAATTTACTGTAAAGAAAATACTCAGTATTAATTTCTTTATATTTTATGTAAAATAAATATTTTACATAACAGGTTTTACTCTAAAATTGATATACAATTAAAGCCTCATGCCTAAATAAGTTATGTTCCAAATTTGAAGTTGATATGAAAAAAATTGAGGTTCCTGAGAGATTTTATTTAGGGCGTCATACCATAAACAGCCACTGGGTGCATCCAAACTCCATTGATTTTTTTTTATGCATTTTTCTGTCACAAATCACAAAAAGACCACCAAATATGGAATCCTGAGAGTCAGACCTTTCCGACGATATTTTGTCAAGATCATAAAAAGTTTTGATTCTAAAAGACCGTAATACATTGTGTAATATGACACTTGACTCCGCCCACTAAGGGGGAGGAGACCGCCAAAAGATTTTAAAGTACCATTTCCATGGTAACGCAATATCTGATTTCAAAATGGTTTACACAGGATGAATTTTGAGGTTTTAAGCTTTCAAATGATATATAATTTATGATGATTACTAAAATATTTGATAGGGAAAAAAGACAACAACAAAAAAGAGCGCCAAGCGTCCCACAGGTAACAGGTGACAGTTAAGGGTTTTAAGAATGAATTTGCACAGTAATATATACACATCCTCACCTGTTTATGAACCTTTGTAAGCTGATCCAGGTTGTTCTCAAGAAAGGAAATCTTCTGTTTCTGAGTGTTAGACCCCCCACTATCATCAGGTCCAATTTCTGTACTCTGTGTGAGGAGAACGAGTCAGAAACACACACAGCAGTGGAACATATGTTAAGAAAGACACCCCTGCTCACATGTGAACTCACTTTTTTAACCCGAGTCGTGAGGTCTTGAACGAACAGCTTGCGCAGGTTGTGGAGGGTCTGGAGTTCACGGGCCTAAGACGGAGACAGAAACAGGTACACAAGTTGGTGATTAACATACAGCATCTGGAGTGAAATTCATAATCATCACTGTCATGAAAACATGCTGAATGTTGAAGCCCTGCATCACACCTATACACACATACGCTATATAGACAAAAGTATTGGCACCCCCTTCTTTAGAACAGAAAAATGCACTTCCAAATCTGTGGCAACAACAATGGGAACATAATTCATGTATTTAAAAATTGTATTTCATCTCTGTTGCAACAGTTTTGTAAGTGTCTAAAATGACTGAACCCATATGTACAAGTCATTGGTGTTTGGTGATGAGTTTTTGTCTCAAGGTCTGCATTTACAGTCACACCAGAGGTGTTAAACTGGGATTAGGACTTGGTTTTATGCAGACCAGTCAAGTTCTTCCACACTGACTCAATCAATCATTTTCTTTTTGAACCTTGTCTTATACACAGAGACATTGTCATGTTAGAATAGAAAAGAGTCCAAACTGTTGCTATAATATTAGAAGCACACAATTTCCTAGAATATCATTATATGCTTTAACATTAAGATTTGTACTCATAGAAATTACTAAAGTAGTCAAACCTGTTCATTAGAAGGGGTGCCAATACTTTTGGCAATATAGTGTATGTCAAGCAGCGACGTCATTGCTTTAACACGGTTATCTACGGATATTTCTAGGTTACTCCATTGAATATGTTCTTTAAAATCAGCCATAAACCATGAAAAAAAAGATGAAGATAGAAAAATCAGCCTTTACTATGCTTCACCTGTTTCCTCTGAAATTAGCTTTGCTACAGAAACATGATAATAAACCAAAGGTAAAGAAGAATTGTTGAATGTTTTGTTTTCTTTGTGCACAAAAAGTATTCTCGTAACTTCATAACATTACGGTTGAACCGCATGGACTATTTTACCTGATATCCTATGTTTCTGTGTTGATCATGTTAGGATCATTGCTGTCTATGGAGGGTCAGAGAGCTCTCAGATTTCATCAAAAATATCTTAATGTGTGTTCAGAAGATGAACGAAGATCTTACAGGTTTGGAACGACATGAGGGTGAGTAATTAATGACAGAATTTTCATTTTTGGGTGAACTATCCCTTTAATATTGGAGCTGAAATAAATATATGCTGCTTATCCATGTGGTATGAAATATTACAAGCGACACGCTCTAAAATGACGTCATCACATGGTAGGGCTGCTCGATTATGACAAAAATCATAATCACAATTTTTTTGGTCAATATTGTGATCACGATTATTAGTGTGCCATATAACCAATTTTTTATGCAAGTCTAAAGTATTCAGTTAACAGCTATAGAAACTGAATAATCAAATGTAAAATAAATCTTCACTGTAAGAATTAAACTTCCTTTGTTTCTTATTAAAGCTACAAAAGACCTTCTGTGAAGAGCAGTGAGTGATTTTGTCTTTTGTTGTTTGATTAATATTAAGCACACAGTCGGAGCAGGAATATAGCGCGCTGTCACTTTAAGAGCCGCACGGATATCAATTTACTGTTACACGTGTATTTTCATATTCTGACACATTTTTGTGTGTATTTGTATCTGTATTACTTTACATGTCCGTGTTCTGTTCCGTCTCTGAGCGCAAGCCTCCTGAGGCACTTTTAAAAACATTAATAAATCGAAATCATCTTTAATAATTTTGCAAAAGTCACGTTACATGATTTTACTGATTTACACGTGGAAATGGGCTTTTATGGAGGAGTGAAAGCGCACTGCTGGACAGGGGGATTTTCATAATCGTTGGAGGCCGAAATCGAAATCAAAATTGAATTTCAATTCATTGCACAGCCGTATCACATGGTGCATAAATTCAGATGAGAATGATGTAAATAAAGAATAAGAGTAGAATAATAAGAAGAGTGTATGAGACACTTACGACAGTGTCCTCAAGACGCTTGAGATCCTGTTTGGACTGCTCGTTCCTCTGCTGCTGAAACCTGATGAGAAACCACTGTTAACACACACTCAACACTACAGCCTCTCTTTACCATCATGCACACAGCTACAGTCTCAGTGTGACATACGACAGCTGCTCCAGACAGGCGCTCTTGGTGTCGTCCTGCAGTTTGAGGTTACTGAGACTGGACCGCAAGTGAACCAGCTCCAGATCCAGAGCCTGGTTCTTACTGCAATACACGTGGAGACAGCATTAGTTACCATACCCAGCCATTACACTAATAGCCTCATCTATACAGGATAGGGCTGTCAAAAAAATTGAATATTCGAATGCAACGTTTTGGTGTGCGTCATGCAGCTTTATATGTGGTGCACGAGATGCGATGACGATGCAGGTGTCGTTGCATTTTAATGCTTTTTTAGCCTCTCCACTGGATGCTGCGCTGCTCATTCAACATACTGCAAGAAAAAGAGAGCATCAATGCAGAGAAGATGTTGTTTACATCAAAACTGAACCCAAGGCGTTCACACAGAACACATATTTATCACATTTTCTATAGAGACGTCTATCAGCATTGCACTCGCGTCTCACACAAGAGAGCTGCATGTTTAGAAAGCATGTAAAATTAATGCAAGTTCAACTTGTCTCGAGACTTTATGGCAGTTTTTCTGCATCTCATGTTTTTAAATGAAAAAAGTGCTCTTTGTGATTGATTTTCGGTCTTTAGTATTAAACTATACATGCATATATGATGCTTTTTGTTTCTAATTGTTTAAGCTATGTAATTAATTATATATGGTTTATACGCATTATTTTAAACATTATGCACTTTTTTCAAAGATAGTCGTGTTATTTTATTGCTTTGAAGAATCGTGCATTAGTAATATTTGGCTCGATGCGCCCTCTTGTGGCCAGAAGCAAAAGGTTTTCCCCCCCTAACAGAAATGATGCCTTTTAAACTCAAATATAATTCGAATATTGATCATATTTTTCAGCCATTTTGACAGCCCTAACACAGGAGGTAGTTTCAGCCTGACTGACTCGGTAAGCTCGTCGATGAGCCGCTGCTTCTCGTTGATTTCGTCCCGCAGGTGGCTGAGCTGCGTCTGACGAGACTCGGCGTGGAGAGCCTTCTACACAAACACACACAAATAATCATATCTGACACACCTTAGTGACTTCTCTTTGTGTGAGAACCCATCTCTCGGGTCATAATGCGTATGTGTTTCTTACACTAGTCACAGAACTGTTTATGTATTGAATATTAGATCAATGTTTATTCTACTTACCTTCCCATCAGCCTCTCTGTCTGCCTTCTCTCCTCCGTCCACTTCTGCCACGTGACTCTCTGATATAAACAGATATACATAATCATCAACATAGCAGTGCAGTGTACAGAAGTGAGCTCAATCTCAATCTGAAATCTTAAACTTCCAGTTCATTTGAGCATCCGTCAATGACAGTCTATAGTGCTTTTGCTGAATTTTAATGTCCAACACACAGGAAAACAGTAAGACCACTCATTTAGAAAAGATACAGCATGCTAAGTCTGCACAGAACTGCAGACAGTTCTGAGTTTGAATGTAGCTTGGAATTTAGAAGAAGTCTTAAAGGTGCCGTATGTAATATTGATAGCTAGTGGTTAAAATGGGTAGAGCAGTCCAAACTCAAAATATTGTTTCTCCGCCTTCCTCCTCATCAGACCCGACGCTCACACAAGTTGTCAGATTGAGGTCAAGTCAAGTCACCTTAATTTATATAGCTTTTTTTTACAATAAAGATTGCAAAGCAGCTTTACAGCAGGGTTTCTCAAATCTGGTCTACGAGAATTTAGCTCTAACCCTAATAAAACACACCTGAGCATGCTAATCAATGTCTTAAGGACAAGCGGCAACCTTCTGGTCTCTGCCTTGAAACCAACACGGAAGTGACTTAAACTGCAATTCATCGACTGGCCGCTAGAGTCAGTCCCATAGACCCCCATGTTAAAATACACAACTTTACAGCAGAAATATGTTTACAGCCTGGTTCAAAAAGTGGTTTTGGTGTATATAGCTAATTTTGCCCTTCATGACAACTGTGAGGGGGGTGAATTTTTTTATAACTCATCCATTTAAATTATATTAAGCCTTAAAGTTCCGCATAAATAAGGGTGTGGCCACTTGAGTGACAGGTGGATTGCTCTAGGTGGGTGTGGTTTCAGCAGTGTTGGGAAGGTTACTTTGGAAATGTAATAGGTTACAGATTACAAGTTACCCTACTGAAAATGTAATAAGTAGTGTAACTTTTCAATTACTTTATTAAAGTAATGTAACTGATTACATTTGATTACGTTTTGATTACTTTTCTAAATTTCTAATGTTTTCAACTGTTAATCATTTTCAAACATGTAAAGCAGGCAGGGTTAACCTTACAGTAGTGCTCAACACTGATTACTGTCAGACTTTTGAAATCCTTAATCACTTGAATTAAGATTACAATAATTTAATTTTAAAGGAGACATTGGATGCAAAATATCTTCATTTGCATATAAATGTGTCTTAGCAGTGTGTGGACACAACCACCCTACAATGATGAAAATTCACTCCTTTTTTTAATCCCCCAAAAACCTAAACAGTCTCAATTATCAAGCCATTTTGATTTTAGAGTGAATAACCAGCACTCTCTTCCACCTTCAATACCACGACTGAGGTGAGACCCTTGAGCAAGGCACCAAACCCTCAACTGTTCCCCGGGCTCCGCAGCAATATGTGTGTGTGTGTGTGTGCACTTGGATGGGTTAAATGCAGAGCACAAATTCCGAGTATGGGTCACCATACTTGGCCACACATCACTTCACTTTCACTAAATTCGTTTATGTCTGGCTGCGCAAATCATTTTACTCCAGACTACTTTCTGAATGAGGGACAATTCAAGGCAGGTTTTGTTAAAAAGTTAACAAATCAGTAACCATTGTTCATGATCCAGCTGCACCTCCAGAAGAAGTAATTGTCACACTTAGTATTTTTTATGATTGTTTGCGAATCGCCTTTGCAGAAGAGAGGGGCGGGGTGAGCAGAGCTCATTATCATGTAAAGAGTTATGCACCGAAATTAGTCACTGTGAACAGAGCTGTTTTTGACAAGGTAAAAAGGGTGTTGTTTTACATGACCACTGAGACCATTTTAAGAAGACCCTAAAGAATCATACCAACTAGGGGAAGATGGGCATCCAATGTCCCCTTTGAAGCACAGCCACCACAAAATCAGACTTACTTTAAAATCAGTCTGAGGTTAAATATAGATTTAAAATCATAACAAGAAATAGTTTAATAGCTATGATACTGTTTTTTTTAATCAAATCTTTGCAAAGCTATGACAGGAAACACTGGAATAACGATGTCTTAGAAAAAAAACAGTTAATCTTAAAAAAAAATTAAGCATATACATAAACCCATATTGGGTTATCGGATAAGCATGTTATAAACTTCTGAAACATTGTTGTTTCATATTTTAAAGCAGTCACTGCAATTTATGAAAGAAATCAATGAAATCTGTATGTGGGAGTGTGTGTGAAAAAATCAGATGTAACCCCCTTTGTAATCCTTAACATTTTCATTTTCATTTTCTTAGTAACTGTAACTAATTACAATTACTTTTATTTTGTAATTAAATTATGTAATTCCGTTACATGTAACTAGTTACTCCCCAACACTGGGTTTCAGCAACCAGCTCTGCCCACGTCCCGCCTCTTTGCCCATTTTCGATTATCCGGGAGTATTATTCAGTTCTAATAGCATCTGTGCAATCAAGTCAATAATATTGACAGAAATTAAGTGTCACTCAACAGGTGCAAGTGCAACTTACAATGGAAAGCAACACTACAAGTTGACTGATCTGCGTTTTTAAAAAAAGAAAGTGAACTTTTACCTAAATATCTGCAAATGTATTATGGTATTTGTATTCGTTGGTACAATAAAAATAAAAATAAAAAATACATACAGCACCTTTAAGACTGGTGGGTTGCACCCACAAGGATTAAGCTTAAATCTAGATTAAATCAATATTTATCTAATAATTCTGTTGCACCAAACTTTAAACCTTGTTTAAAAATAAGCAGGTTTACATTTAAACCATCATGTTGATCATGGATTTATTTTATATTTAAGATAGATTAACTTTAATCCTGTTGCTCCATAACTTTAAACTCAGATTTAAAACTCAGATTTAAATCTCAATTAGGGATTAACTTTAAATTTACAGGTGAGGAGGTTTAAATACAATAAAGTGCACCTACAGTTACAATATGTGGCTGATTGAGCAAAGACAGAAACAGTGGGTGTGTCGTCAGGTCAGGTCTAAAGCGCACCGAGCCGGCAGATTGTGACGGTCGTGGCAGCCTGTAGTAAACTCGCGTCTGCTATCGAGTCCGGGATGTGAATCCGTCGCTTATCTCTGCATCTCGGTGTACGACAAAGAAAAGAAGACAGGATCGCGGCCGCGCCTCTCGTTTCTCACACGTGCTGGACGGCAATCAAACGGACGGGGCGCCGCTGTCACGAGCGGTGGTACCAAACTCCACCAATCATGCCAGTTATTTTTCTCTTATCTCGGTTGTTTTGTCATAAACTATAGCCTACTCCATTAATTGATACTATAAATATATTTCCAAGATTATGAAATCAGTATGCACTGCCTCAAAGTTTTCATTGCTTGCTTGATCAGTCGTTTGATCAATGGTCTCTCTACGTAGCGTTTTATAAAGACGGATGACATTTTACAAGTTTATTTCCTTTATCAGACAGGGGATATTAACATTGTTGCTGTTTAATTACATGATGAATCCACCATGGTGGAGCAAATTAATCGTAATTTTAATCGCAGGTTAGAATTATAATCCCTGATTTGTTAATCTAAATTTAAAATTATTAATACATTTAAAATAAAACCCAGATAAACAAATCCTGGATTAGCTCTAAATTTGGCTTAATTTAATCCTTGTTGGTGTAACCCACCCTTAGAAGAAGAAGAATAAAGGTTTGTCAAGTCTTGTCTAAAAGTTTAAAATAATTTTAGAAGTGTTTACAAGCTGTACAGTCAGCCGGACAAACTGACGGAAATGTTATTTTTTTACTGTAACTTTAAATACCTAATGTGGCAAATAATATTCATCATGCAAGACACATAACAACACCTATAAACTGTTGTACCAAAATGCATCTAAACTGTGACTCTTTGCACAGTCTAAAGGTCTCTGCTCACTGAGTCCGAAATTTTCGTATGCGTTTTTTCATATTCGTAATCCTAAAATTTCGTCACGCGCAGAAACCTTGCACACTGAGTCTAATGCGTATTAATTAATCCGTTGTAAAAGAATTCGTAAACCAGTAGCCTACTTAATGCAGTCTTCAAGCATTGAGGATGATTTTGTTGTCCTCTCGCTTCTTAAAAAAAAGAAAAAGAAAGGAAATATTTGGTCCATCCAATCCTGAGATATAGAGAGGACGGAGAGTTCCTCTCCTTATTAAGGAGATTATCACGAGAGATTCAAAGTTTACTTCAGGACGTCAGTGTCTCAGTTTGATGCTTTGCTACTAGAGCCACATATTAAAAAGAAGACCAATTTCTGTGAACTCAGTCTATATAGTTCCTATATAGGATCTATATACAGTGCTCTGTGCTGCGAGACGAAGTGGATGAACTTGACAATTGCCATTCTGGATTTTGGCGTTCGCTTCTACGGTGGCTCTGAACGGTCAAAACACCTCTCAAAATGTTTGCCACGGATGCGAAAAACGCAGAAAATCGAACCCAATCTGAATTTTTTTATGACGGATGAAAATTTCGGAGGCAGTGTGTAAACGTGATTGACATAACGTGAGGTCGTATGTATTTTTCAATGTGCGAAAATTTCGGACTCAGTGTGCAATGACCTTTAGAGTTCACAAAGTCAGAGGCTTGGAAGTCTATGGTGTGTTTGGAAATCCACTACAGAAATATGAAGAAATGCTAGTTAAAACTCCTGAGGAACCTGAGTCAGAAGGACTCGCATAAAACCAGTTGGAGTTAAAAAAATGTCATAATAATCATCATCAACATAATTTAAAATTTTAAAGTGTTAAGATTGGTCTTTCTATCACTTAAGGTGTGTAATTGTTTGCCTCACCTGAGTTCTGCAGTATGTAGAGCTCTTCACTGAGAGAGTCATAGTTATCCTCCAGCTGCCTCTTTTTTTGCTCCACGTTCTGCATGTATTCTGTGAGAGACCGGATCTTTGCCTCGTGCTGCTCGCAGACACACACACACACAGACACAGACACAGACACAGACACAGACACAGACACACACACACACACACACACACATACAGAGTCAGCATCATAAACAACACACAGCATCAGTCCACGTGAACCACACGTCATGTTCCAGCTCACTAGCCTCAGAAAGATCATGTCATGTAATGGTGTGTATATTGATGGGCTGATAGAGACACTATTAGAGATGCACCGGAATGAAAATTCTTGGCCGAAACCGAACAAGATGAAACACTGGACCGAAGTCTGAATACCGAACACTGTTTTTCGCATTTTTTCCCATGCATTTTGCCAATTTTTTCACCATTGCAGAAATTAAATAGCCAAAATGTGCTTTTTACTGTTTTGTCTTGCTGTTCAAAGAAAACATCAATTACGAAACAACAATTTTAAAACAGAGAAAGATAATTGTTTTAAATTATTAGAAAATATTACAGATCTCGATTTGAAAACTATGTGTGAATGTTATAATAAATGTATTAATAGAGCTGTTGCAATTATTATTATCATTATTATTGTCTTACTTTTTTATTTTATTTTACAGAACAACAGTAAAATTACAATATCAGCTTCTAGGAGCTTTTATTTTGGCGCAAACAATTTATTTTTATTTTTTCTAGTCTTATTTTTTGCAAATACTTTTTTTTGGTTTCAGCCGAATAATTTCAGTTGCCGAACATTCGGTGCATCTCTAGCCATTATCACTATTAAAAATGTTTTAAAATAGATTGAAAATGATGTGGACAGAGACATATTTGCACTAAACACAAAACAACAGCAATCTTATCATTAGTTCAATGTGTCAAAATAATCATAACTGGCAAATGATGAGAGACGTAATAGAAGGTGAGTTAAATGGTCCAGTGCTTAGCATAAGTTTTATTTACCGTTATTAATAAATCTAAACCAAATGCCAGTCCAGATGAAGAAAACCCTCACCTTATTACAAAACATGCTGCTCAAAGTAGTTCAGGTTTAAACATGTGTTTCTAATAAAGTTCATCATGACTCAAATATTAGGAAACAAGCCATCACTTACACATCTGTTAATAAGCTGGACCTATTTAGTTTTTAGAGTTTAATTATTATTCAGATTGATTGTTAATTACTTCTTTTTCAATGGAATGGATGCCTGTTGCTTTATGGTATGATAAAGAAACAGTTCTGTTCCAAGCCAAACGCTTTAAATCTAAAGACACTACTTTCAGATTGTAAGAAAATATGTTTGGAATCAACTAAATCAAATATTGAGATTAATCATGATTAATTATGTTATTGTATTTCTAGCCCTTATTTAAATGCTTGTTGCAACACATATTCCATGTATTTCTACAATCTGCATTGCTATACTGTTGCTTCTATATGTTGAAAAGAGAGCAGAGGGTCTATGAAGTAACACACACACATACACACACACACACACGCACGCACACACTTGCATGCATGCACGCACACACACACATGCTGTTATTTGTGGTTTATGGTGACTCGCCATAGGCGTAATGGTTTTAAAAGGAACAAACGGTATGTACTATTGTCCTACACCTAAACCTACCCCTTACAGGGAACTTTGTGCATTTTTAGATTTTCAAAAAAACACCATTTAGTATGTTTTTTAAGCCTTTTGAATTACGGAGACATAGGCAGTGTCCTCATAAACCACCTTCAAATTGTAATACCTCTGTCATACCCATGTCATTAAACAAATTTGTGTCCCCATAAACCACAAATACCAACACGCACACACTCGCACACACACACACACACACACACACACACCTGAGAGATGAGCAGCTGGCAGGAGGACAGCTCTCGGCTGGTTTCCTCCATCTTGCGGTGGCACTCCAGCTGCATGTTCTCCAGCTGTCTGCAGCGCTTCACCATCGACTTCACCTCCGACTTGATCTTACTGATGTACAGCCGCGCCACAGTGAACTCCTCCTCGATCGCACCGCTGATCTCCACCGGCTACACACACACACACACACACACATTACTGCTGGGACTGTAAACACACACACACAACCACAACTACAGGAAACTGCATTTAATAAAGTGCTTCATGACTTCATGTAATTCCCACTTCTGTTTGAGAATAAATTTGTAATCAATCATAAATCCAGAAAAATTAAAACAAACACAGACTTTCCTAAATAAATTCAATTAATTAATTCACAGGGCCCTATTATTGTAACATTTTTAATAAATGTATGAATTGCATTGATTAGACATTTTTAATATTATTAAAAATGATTAAAATATTAAAATGGAATCTCGAAAAATGTAATTGTAAAATACAGAATTTGGGGAAAATCAAATCTGATTTTATAGAGCCCTACTGTCAGTACTGTCTTCCTGTGTCTTCTGTTTCCCTTCCTATCGTGCCCATATTTGGTTGGTTCCAGTTCCTGTCCCCGTATTGGTTTATTAGTTTATTAGTCCCCAGCCGTGTGTGTTTAATTATCTAGTTTACTCCTGTTTATAAGCCCTGTGTTCCCTGTGTCTGGGGTCAGCTGTTATTCGTCATTCCTGGTGTTACGTGTCTCCTGCGACTCCCATGTTCTGATTTTAGGATGAATAAAGTCAATGTTTGAAGAACTCCCCGTCTCCTCGCTCCTTTGTCCCCGCGTAAACCTGACAGAACAGCTGACCGAAACAAGACCGTAAGCGCATTTTTTGGAAAGTTTTTTGTTTCCCAGTTTTCTCCCGTGGCATGGAAGCCGCCACCCGTTTCGCCGCCCTAGCCCGTCTTTATCTCCCTTACTATGAGTTCGCCGGGGAGTTCTGCAAGCTTGCTGCGGCGACGGCGTGGGATGACGCCACTCTTAATAAACTGTTCTGGCTTGGGGCCAACCACCACCGTCCCGTGGACCTCCCAGACACCACATGACCTGAGTTGGAGGGAAGGTGTCTTCCAGTGTCTGGGGAGTGTCCGGGCCCGAGCCAGAACCAGCCCGCCGCCGTTCGCGGCCCACGCAAGCCCGCCGTCCGCGGCTCTCCCAAGCCCGCCGGCAGTGAGTATGGCAAGCCTGCCGGTCACGGCTTACCCAAGCCCAGTGCCAGCTCCTCGACAGCGCCCTCCAGAGCCCGTTCCTCGAGAGCGCCCTCCAGTGCCAGCTCCTCGACGGCGCCCTCCAGTGCCCGCCTCTCCAGGGCCAATTCCCCCAGGAGCCTGCGCTTCTGGAGCGCCCCCAGGAGTCCGTGCTTCCAGTGCGCCCCCAAGAGTCGGATCTCCCCAAGAAATTTTTTTTTGGGGGGGGGCTATATAGCCATGGCCTGTGTGGCTGGGCCAAGGCCACAGAGTCCCCTGCTCCGCCATGGCCGCCCGAGTCCCCTGACCCACCATGGCCGCCCGAGCCCCCTGCTCCGCCGTGGGTCCCGGAACGGGCGCCGCCCTGGAGGCCTCCTGTCCTGTCCTGTCTCCGTGTCCCTTGAGGCCTTCCGGGAGGGGGAGTAATGTCAGTCCTGTCTTCCTGTGTCTTGTGTTTCCCTTCCTATCGTGCCCATATTTGGTTGGTTCCAGTTCTTGTCCCCGTTTTGGTTTATTAGTTTATTAGTCCCCAGCCGTGTGTGTTTAATTATGCCCTGTGTTCCCTGTGTCTGGGGTCAGCTGTTATTCGTCATTCCTGGTGTTACGTGTCTCCTGCGACTCCCATGTTCTGATTTTTGGATGAATAAAGTCAATGTTTGAAGAACTCCCCGTCTCCTCGCTCCTTCGTCCCCGTGTAAACCTGACACCTACTTGTTTTTGTTTGTTTGTTTTTTTTTAATTTTAATAAATAGTTTTTCATGATTTAAATTAATTAGACATGCTTTGTGCTCAAATTTAATATAACCATTACTAGGGATGTAACGATTCACTCAACTCACGATTCGATTGTGTTTCAAGTGTTTCCTTGGTTCAGCTGTAAACAAAGCAGCGCTGCACCAAAGTCTCTTTAAGACAAGTCATGTTACTCGGCGCCCTTCTTTGAAACGCCTCTCGGGCATCCAAGTGCAGCAGCTCCTATCGCTTTGTATGGGGAAACATCAAATTCTCCAAAACTGTTCACTAAGCTTACGATTAAATTTCATATTTGAAATCACCAATGAAATCGGACAACAACTGTGTCATAAATGTTGTTTCGTTTGCTCAAATAGCGTTATAAAAAGCTTATTTCTCAGGATAGATCAGCCAGTGCGCTGACTGTTTCTATAGCAACCGGGACTTCTAACGGCAGCTACAGTGACACGCTGACTTTACCGATCAGCGATTGGCTCTTTCATTCAGAAGGCGGGGTTTCCTGCGATTGAGCGGCTATATTAAGCGTTGCATTTTTCCCCGTTCAAAACTATACGAGTGACATGTCTTGGGTATTCTATAGTCTTTGGCTGCACTTATGAACAGCAATGATACAGTGTTATCTTGGTTATGGATGTAAACAAAGCAGCGCTGCGCTTATGAACTCTGCTTTAATATGCATCGTTCAGAGGCAAGATTAGATGAAATGAAAATACCATGTAAACTTTTCTAAAGACAGTCAGTTCCCCTCAGATATAAATTCATATAAACTCCTGCTCCAATTGTATTGCGATTTGTTTAGCATCTCATATAATCGTCACACATTTGAATCGATTTTCAACAGGCTCGTGGTTCATCGTTACATCCATAACCATTACAGAATTTAGAAAAATTAGGACAAGCAAACAAGAAAAGTGAAAAAAAACCCTGAATTTTGGAAACAATAAAACAGATTTCATACAGCCCATTTTCTGTGTGTCAAGCTGTTGTGACTACATTTATAATATGACCTTTTATAATCTCTAAAAAGATCTCAGAGGACTCTCTGGGCTTACGAGCTTGATTTCTCCATTGCCGACGATGCTGCTGAACTCGCTGAGGTCCTTCATCAGCCCGTTCAACACGTCAGCGATGCGCTTCCTCTGCTGCGAGCTCACTTCCTGCATTTGAGCAAGCTCCGCCTCCAGCTCCATCAGATTCGCCTAGAAAGCAACGGAAGCAGTGAGTCACTCACGTCAGTCGTTCACTGCCTGGATCACTGTGTAATAAGAGTCCTGCACGGGCCTCAAATCTAGGCCCTAGCCCGGCCCGTGTCCGACAGCTTATCAGAATTACCGGCCCGAGCCCATCTTTTTCCCCCCTTCTCCCAAAACAGCTTATACTACTGTTTCAGCTATTAAAATAGTTCAGTTTTGTATGTAATTGCAAAGTGATTATTTAGAAAAACATTTGGAGCATTTTTTGTTGGTTATAAGTTTTTGTTTTTTAAAGTAACGACCAAGTGGCCAGCGGCATACAGTGAGCTGATCATAGTCTATGTTTGATCAATTTAACCTTCTCAAATCATCACGACTTTCCTGAAATAAAATCTATAAATATAAAACTGTTCAAGCATATAACAATGTTTAAACGTTAAACCTAGATAAATGTGTGGTATATCCAATAGTTTGTGCGGAGAGAGGAAGCTAAAGCATGCTTTGCAGGACACGGAGGTGTTTTCAGTGGATACGCTGTCATTTTTGCTCATAAAGGTAAGAGTAATACATCATTTGGAACTGTAAAGGGTCTACTTTTATTTGTGTGCACTCACAATATCAACTAAATGTTGTGCTTTTGTAAAATAAAGAAAGCAAACATGATGCACTTTCTACCGTCTTGAACAGGAGCGCACAAAAATGAACCGAAACTCAGCGAATACATGCCTCACAGACATGATAAATATATCTATAGAAAGCTTTGATGGATGTCTAAAATATAAAAATAAGGATAAGCCTAAAACAGGTCTGTGGCCCAACCCACATCTGAACTATGATGTGAAAATTGGTCCGAAGCCTAGTCCTAGAGGCGTAAAAAATTCGGGGCCCATCGGGCCTGGGCTGAAATGCAGGGCTCTAGTGAGAATAGGACAGCGGACGTCACCATCTTGAGGTTGAGCTGCTCGGCCAGTTGCTTGTTGTGCAGGTTCTTGTCCTCCACCTCCTGACTCTTCTGGTCGTAGTTGACCGCCAGCTCCTCCAGCGCCTGCAGAACCTCCCGCACTTCGGTTTTGGCGCTGTCGCTCTCCGTCTGCAGGCGGCCCAGCTCCGTCTGCACCTTATCACTGTCTCCACGCGTGGATGCCAGCAACTGCAACGAGATGACAGTCATTAATGCCAGCTGGCAAAAGCTCCAATATCCACCTTGAAGCACTTTACAAACAGATAGTTCAGCCTCTAAAATGGGACTGGATGAGCCACGTTTTGGGAATTAGTGACCAAGCTAACAAAGCTTTTAGAAAACACACCACAGAGCGAGTCTCCTCAACTCATATTCAGACTGTCACTTATTTGTGAATCAAATCTGCTGTGAAAGAGTGAGCTGTTTAAGCCAAAAAAATTATATATATTATTAAAATATTGCTATTACTTTTATTTCTTATTTACTATATTGTGTGATTTGTTGTTGTTTTAAAAAACTTTTAAATTATTTTTAAATAACGGCCACACAACTGTGTTCAAACACCTTATAAAAGTGATTTTTGCATAATAGGTCCCCTTTAATAAATTTCAGAGCTGTTCAATTGTCAATCAAGCATATACATTGGATTTATTTTTAGTGATGTAATGTACTTGAAATGCCCTCTTACCACTAGAAAAATACAAGTTATCAACATTAAACAACTCAGATTGGGGAAAAAAAAAATCCATATTCCTATAATACAGTGTTGTTTGGTTTGCATTTATTCGTTGCGCCCTCTTTGTGAATTGTTGATTTAAACATCTGGTGTTGAGTAGCATTTCTCTCTTAACTAGCATTACAACAGTGTTGACTTATCTTTTATGTTTTGTAGGTTGAGCACCTGTATTTATTTGTTTTTGGGATGTGCATGCACTATTTTTGAGTAAATAACATACAAACTATTAGCATATTAACAGCCACTACAGGACAATCTGAATGTGACCTCTGACCTCATCCTGATCCAGTATCTGCTCCTTCAGCTTCTCCACCAGCTGAGACTGAAGATTGATCTCATCATCCTACAAAACAAACACACAGAGAGAGCAATAAATCATTTTTATCGTGTTTTGCTATAAATACAGTAATCCATGATCTGATGGATGACACATTAAGCACAGTGAGAGTTAGTTTGCTGGTTTACTCTGAATGCATCTGCATCTCAGTAATAACATCACGAGTGCAAGGTCACCTTATCGTCCAGCTGTCGGTAGAGTTTGCGGATCTCTTCCTCATATTTCTGCCGCTCTTCCTCTGAGATCCGCACCACAATAGAGGAGGAGTCAGAGTCTCTCTCTCTCTCCCGCTGGCGCTCGGATGGTCTCTCGTTATCCAGAGACGTCTCATCACTGACGTCCAGCTTCACCACATCAGCATCTGCCTGCTCCGTCTCTGGAACCTTCTCTCCTAGAGAACAAAACATTACAATGACATCAGTTACTTGTCAGTGAATCCTCAACAATGTTTACCAAAATTCATCAGCTTAAACCGGATAATACCAGCAAACAACCTTAAGCTGGTTTGAGTTGTTTTTAGAAGGAATTTTCAATTGATATTTGAGTAAGTATATCAGGATGGGATGTGATGTCATTAAAGTATCAGCTCAAAACTTATATTTTATTGAAGAATTTGTGAAAAGTTGTGTCCCAAATGGCTTACAACTTAGGGCTGTGGACTTACGAAACTGTGTGGTATCATTAGGATATGCTCCAAAATCTTTGAAGTTAGCAGTTATTAAGAAACACAGCTTGACCCAAAAGGATTAGTCAATTATAGACCTTAACTGCAGAATGTCTATCTCTAACTTTTATATAAAAAATGCTAGACAAAGTTGTATGCTCTCAACTATGTTAATTTCTGCAGATCATCCTATCATGACTGCATCTCACGCATTATTGGACCTTAGTTCTGCTTGTCACCATGATTCCCTTGCATGAGCTTGAAAATTACATTGGTATCAGTGGACTGATAGTGTGGTTTAAATCTCATGTATCTTGACATTTTGTTTTGGTAAATGAAGAAATGGTATATAAAACATAAGTTAGTTATGGAGTGCCACAAGGCTCAGTACTAGGTCCTTTGCTTTTCACCTTTCATATGCTTTTCTTAGAAGACATGATCAGGAAACATGGACCAATCTTTCACTGCTATAATCCTTCATTGCTAATTTATATTGATACTCAAATTTCTATTTTCTCAAGGCACCCTGAAACCTACTAATTTACTAACTTAATGGACTGCATAGGACAACTAGTAAGGTTGAAACAAAAACCTTCAAATAGGAAAACCGTCTAAAAGCTAATTCACACATTAATGACCTCAAGGCTAGATTATTGTATGGTTTAATAAAACAGGTTTATAAAAAAAAAAACTCCAGGTGGTACAAAATGCAGCAGCTAGAGATTTGACAACTCTGTCAAATTGATAATACCAAGAATATCAAAATTGTCTGTATGTCATCGTTGTAGATCCTTTTGACATTTAGATCCTACGTTATAAAAGTGTTTTTCAGAGATCAGAAACTATCTGTCAGTTTAAATCTACAATGAACACCATAAATTTTTTTGTCATCATTACTGCGAATTGATTGGTCTGTTAACCCAAGTTTGTGTCTTCTTAATGATGATTCTGGTCTTTGTATTAGTTCAATGCAAAAGAGAATGTTGTTTGCTGGTTTTACAGCTGCGAAGAAGACAATAATCCAGAACTGGTTTACACCGCACATGTGTGGAAAAACATATTGGATCCGTAGCCTCCTGCAAATAGTGACGTGTGAATGTACAACGGCGCGAGTCGGTGGGGTCAGGCCTTCGACCGTTGACGCTTGGCAGTGTTTTTTGTTTGATATACGTGATTATATAAAGGAGTGACTTTTGTGTTTTTATTGTCCTGCCCTCTCTCCCTCCCTTTTGACTGGACTTTGAGATGAGTATGTGTCTGTTGTTTTGTTTGGTTATATTTTGAATGCTGTGTTGTGTTATGTGTGAAAAAAATAAAAAAATGTTGATAACAAAAAAAAATGAACACCATCAATTTCAATATACTGAATACTACTGTAGTTTGGAATCAACTATTGTGTTGCGCACATCTTGTAAAATTTGTATTGTATAAAGCACTATATAAATAAAACTGACTTGACTCATCAGAGCAGTACAAAGGCTCACCGCTGCGCCAGCGCAGCAACTCCAGCTCCAGCCTTTGGATGGTATCCTTCAAGCTCTTGTTCTTCTCGTTCTCTTTCTCGTACTTCCTCTTCCACTGCTCAGCCGTCAGCTCCAGGTTAATGGAGGCCGTGTTCTTGATGGTCTTAGCACTACAACACACACACACACACACACAGGTCTCAGTCTATTAACTCAGTGCAATTAATTCTAAAGCTTTAAATCTGCCATTGGTTTACAATGATAGAACGTTCAACCCTCAAAATGTAACCAACAACAATTAGCTTGTTAAAGGGATAGTTCAACCAAAAACACTTAGTATTTTTGTCTTGCGGAGCATAGAGGAGCAACAATAACGTACTGTATGTGGAAAATAATGTATTTTTTTAACCTCGAACCACGTAAACACATTGCATTACACCAAATAATGTTCTTTTTAGCAACATCATATGACCCCTTTAAAACGGCTCTGATTTTACTTTGTTCTGAAGTTTAGGTTTATAATTTTATTTAAATGTTGCTGTTGCATATTAGTAGTAAAGCTGTCAGAAAACATGATAATGATAATTGAGATGATAGCTGAACTCAATGAAGGTTTCTGTTTGATCTAGCTGTGGTGTTTTTGCACTACTGTTGTGCAGATGTGAATGCATGTGTGTGTATGTGCTGGAGGTACCGCTGTCCAAACATCAGGGTGGATTTGGTCTCGGCGTCGTTGTAGCTAGAAGGAGAGCAGCAGATGAACATGGTGGTCCTACAGTTTCCTCCCAGAGAGTCCTGCAGGATCCTGGTCATCTTACTGTCGCGGTACGGCACGTGAGTCTTCTGCTCACATACACCAGGGACATGACGTAAGCTAACACAGATATGCACGGTCATATATGCATGCATTCGTGAGCACTTACAGTTCCTTCAGCGAGAGCAGAGATGACGTTGCCGAGAGACGACAGAGACTTATTGATGTTTTTAGCTTCATCCAGAACGGCTCCAGCTGCACCAGTCTTACTGACCTGCGTGTGAAAACACACCATAAACAAGCTTTATGTCACAGTTTCTGTCACGCCCTTTGCCATAGTTCATTTGTTTTCACAGTTGTCAATATGAAATATCATACCAAGATTCAGTGATGGGTAAATATCACTAGCTGTCACATGTACATGTTAGGTCTAGATACCTTTAGAATTCACTGGGGGAACTCAGATATACATTCAAATATGTGACCCTGCAGCACAAAAGCAGTCTTAAGTCGCTGGGGTATATTTGTAGCAATAGCCAAAAATACATTGTATGGGACAAAATTATTGATTTTTCTTTTATGGCATAAATCATTAGGACATTAAAGGAAAACGCCACCATTTTTCCATATTCCAATATGTTCTTCCCTCAATTTAGACGAGTTGATATGTACCTCTCCCGTCTCAGTCCGTGCACTTAATCGCTCTAGCGCGCGGCACCACTATGCTAGCGTTTAGCTTAGCACCAGTCATTTCTTAGGATCCAAACTGGGATAAATTTAGAAGCCACCAAACACTTCCATGTTTTCCCCATTTTAAATCAAATCACTTTTATTGTCACATCACCACAGCACGAGTGCCTTGGTGAGTGAAATTCTTGAGAGCGTGCTCCAGACAGTGCAAAAAAACAAAACAATTTACATATAGACAGTACATATTTACAGACTGTACAGAAGACAATGTGCATAATACACATATACACATACTCAATATACACAGTGTACTATACAGACATACTTAGTTACCAATACACTGTATGTACACTTTTACATTATATACACATCTATACATAGTAATATGTTAAGGTGCAACAGATTATACATATACAACAGATTAGTTGTGCAATAGATAGTTGTGCAAAGGTGCAACAGATTATACATATGCAATGTCGTGGATGTGCATTGTATGGTATCCAGTGATAGCAGATAGATTGTATTATTGCAGTGTGTGCGTGTAGTCCAGTGAACAGCGGTAAAGTGCAGTGCATGGCATGATGTGTGAGTGGGAGTGTGATGTAGGGTGAATTAGTTCTGACTGTTCATTAGCCTGATAGCGTGAGGGAAAAAGCTGTCCCTCAGTCGGCTAGTGCGGGATCGGATGCTGCGGAGACGTCTCCCTGAGGGCAGCAGAGAGAGCAGTCTGTGGGATGGATGGCTGGAGTCCTTGATGATCCTCCTGGCTTTCCTTATACACCGCCTGGTGTAGATGTCCTGGAGGGAGGGAAGCTCACCTCCAACAATGTGGTGGGCAGTTCGCACGACCCTTTGCAGAGCTTTGCTGTTGCCAGCGGTGCTGTTTCCAAACCAGGCGGTGATGCAGCCGGTCAGAATGCTCTCCACAGTGCAGGTGTAGAAGGATCTGAGGATGCTGGGGCTCATTCCAAACTTCCTCAGCCGTCTCAGGAAGAAGAGGCGCTGATGTGCCTTCTTCAGCACTGCATCTGTGTGAGTGGACCATGTGAGATCCTCGGTGATGTGAACGCCGAGGAACTTAAAGCTGTTTACCCGCTCCACAGGTGTCTTGTCGATGGAGATGGGTGTGTGTTCTCTGCTCTGTCTCCTGAAATCCACCACCAGCTCCTTGGTCTTGTCGATGTTGAGTGAGAGGTGGTTCTCCTGGCACCATTTAGTCAGGGTACTCACCTCCTCTCTGTAGGCCGTCTCATCGTTGTCGGTGATCAGGCCTATCACCGGTGTGTCATCGGCAAATTTGACGATGACGTTGGAGCTGTGTGTAGCTGTACAGTCGTGTGTGTACAGGGAGTACAGGAGCGGGCTGAGGACGCAGCCCTGCGGGGCACCAGTGTTGAGGATCAGGGGAGATGAGGTGTTGTTGCCCATTCTGACCACCTGACTTCTGCCTGTCAGGAAGTCCAGGATCCAGCTGCACAGAGATCTGTTCAGTCCCAGAGTCTGGAGCTTCTCAACCAGTGTGGCAGGCACTATGGTGTTAAATGCTGAACTATAATCCACGAACAGCATCCTTACATAGGTGTTCTTATTTTCCAGGTGGGAGAGAGCAGTGTGCAGGGTGAAGGCAATAGTGTCGTCTGTGGAACGGTTTCTGCGGTATGCAAATTGTAGTGGGTCCAGTGAGGCAGGCAGCACAGAGCATATGTGGTCTCTGATGAGCTTCTCAAAACACTTGCTGAAGATGGGTGTCAGAGCAACGGGCCTCCAGTCATTCAAGCATGTGATTTTATTTTTCTTAGGTATGGGCACAATGGTGGATTTCTTGAAGCATGAGGGAACCACAGACAGAGAGAGGGACAGATCGAAGATGTCTGTAAAAACCCCAGCTAGTTGGTAAGCGCATGCTTTGAGCACACGGCCTGGGATGCCATCCGGGCCCACAGCTTTGTGGATGTTCACCCGTTTGAAGGATCGAGTTACATCCGCGACAGAAAGGGAGAGTGGACTCACCTCTTCTGCAGCAGCCATGGGAGCGCACTCTGTGTGGGCGGTGTTATGAGCCTCAAAACGAGCATAAAATTATTCAGCTCATCCGGTAGAGAGGCCACAATGTTCACAGTAGCTGGTTTATTCCCTTTAAAACCTGTGATGTTGTTGATGCCCTGCCACATGCTTCTTGGGTTGTTGTTGTTGAATTGTTCTTCAACTTTGTTTTTATATTGTCGTTTGGCTGCTTTGATGGATCTCCTGAGATCGTAACTGGCTTGTTTCCGATCGTCAGTGTTTCCGGATTTAAAGGCAGATGTCCGAGCTGACAAGGCTGATCGAACATCGCTGTTAATCCACGGTTTTTGGTTGGGATAGATGCTTATTATTTTGGTCGGAATTACATCCTCTATACACTTCCGTATGAAACACGTTACAGAATCTGAGTACTCCTCTATGTCGTCATCAGATGCTCCCCGGAACATGTCCCAGTCCACGTGATCAAAACAGTCCTGTAGTATAGCGTCCGATTGGTCCGACCAGCATTGAATTGTCCTGAGGGCGGGTGCTTCACGTTTCAGTTTCTGCCTATAAGCAGGCAGAAGCAGAACGGAGGAGTGATCCGATTTGCCGAAAGGTGGGCGGGGGAGGGATTTGTAAGTGTCCCGGAAGGGGGAGTAGCAGTGGTCCAGTACACGATCACCACGCGTGTTGATGGTGATGTGTTGAAAGTATTTTGGAGCTATTGTTCTGAAGTTGGCTTTATTAAAGTCCCCCGTAATAACAAACGCTGCATCTGGGTGCGTGGTTTCCTGATCACTTATATTCCCGTACAGTTCCCTGAGTGCCTGGTCTGTGTTGGCTTGAGGGGGAATGTAAACAGCCGTGATTATGATCGCTGTAAATTCCCTCGGTAGCCAGAATGGTCGACACAGAAGCGTATGAAATTCCAGATCAGGGGAGCAGAAGGATTTAATAGAGTGTAGATTCCTTTCATCACACCACGAGTTGTTGATATAGAAACAAACGCCCCCACCTCTGCTTTTCCCTGTGAGCTCTTTCGCTCTGTCCGAGCGGTGCACGGAGAAGCCCGTAAGCTCGATGGCTGAGTCTGGAACCATTGCAGACATCCAGGTTTCTGTGAGGCAAATAACGCAGCATTCCCTTGTTTCTCGTTGGTATTAGATGCGCGCACGCAGTTCACAGAGTTTGTTATCCAGTGACTGAACGTTAGCCAGCAAAATGGTTGGGAGAGGAGGTCGAAAGGCACGGCGTCTCAGTCTGACGAGAACGCCAGCTGTCTTCCCTCTTTTCCGGCTACGTTTCTTTCGTCGTGGTCGTGCGTTCCAGACAAAGGGCTCTGATGCGGTGTCTGTGAACAATCCACCGGCGTTCAGGAACTCAAAGTCCGGTTTGCGTTGCGCGACGAAAGAACCGATGTTTAAAAGCGTGTCTCTATCGTAGACAGTTATACTAACAACATCTAACACGTAAAACAACAAAAAAACAAACAAAACATATGAAAACCTGCAGAGTTTTCTCGGAGCTCGCAACACGGCTGCCATGCTCGGCGCCATCTTGTAGTATCTTGTAGTATTTAAAGACGGTTACATGAGTAGTTACACGAGTAAGTATGGTGACACAAAATAAAACGTGGAGATTTTCTAAGCGGATAAAAATGATAACTATAATGTGTGGCGGAAGAGCACTTCGCAGCACTTCGACCTCGGCGCAGTAATATCATCACTCCTGAAAACTCCTGAAAATAACTAAAAAAGTTATAATTTTTATCCGCTTAGAAAATCGCCACGTTTTATTTTGTGTCACCATACTTACTCGTGTAACTACTCATGTAACCGTCTTTAAATAGGGAAAACATGGAAGTGTTTGGTGGCTTCTAAATTTATCCCAGTTTGGATCCTAAGAAATGACTGGTGCTAAGCTAAATGCTAGCATAGTGGTGCCGCGCGCTAGAGCGATTAAGTGCACGGACTGAGACGGGAGAGGTACATATCAACTCGTCTAAGTTGAGGGAAGAACATATTGGAATATGGAAAAACGGTGGAGTTTTCCTTTAAGTACAGATCATGTTCCATGAAGATATTTTGTAAATTTCCTACCGTAAATATATCAAAACTTAATTTTTGATTAGTAATATGCATTGCTAAGAACTTCATTTGGACAACTTTAAAGGTGATTTTCTCAATATTTGAGAAAATATTTGAGGTGATTTTTTTGCACCCTCAGATTCCAGATTTTCAAATAGTTGTATCTCATCCAAATATTGTCCTATCATAACAAACCATACATCAATGGAAAGCTATTTATTCAGCCTTCAGATGATGCAGAAATCTCAATTTCATAAAATTTACCCTTATGACTGGTTTTGTGCTCAAGGGTCACAATTAGATATTTTTTACAATAAAAAAGACCTTCTCGCTGCCAGCCAGATCCACCAGGTAGAGCTTTCCACAGAGTTTCTGCTCCGTCTCCACGTGCTCCTGCTTGATGTTGATCAGGAAGATGCTGTGACTGCGAGAGCTGTGCTCATTCATATCTGACAACAGAACAAGTCTAAAATTATAATTCATTAAAACTCAGCTTTGTCGTCGCAGAAATGCATAGTATTTTAAAATATATTTGAAACAGTTATTTTAAATACTGTATTGTTGCAGCCTTGATGAGTATAAAACACTAAAAAACTAAAAAGACAAACTTACATACGGCAAACTTTTGAACGGTATATGTATATAAACACAATGCACATTTCAAGCATAAGATCTCCACTGTGCTGTACTTTTTTAATGTGACTGAACTGTCAGATTGAGATGAAGGTATCATGACCAGTGTTGGGGGAAGTTACTTTTAAAAGTAATGCATTACAATATTGCGTTACTCCCTAAAAAAAGTAACTAATTACGTTACTTAGTTACCTTTTATGGAAAGGAATGCGTTACGTTACTTTTTAAATCTGGGCAGGGCTTGCTTGTTTGTTTCAATATAAAAAGTAGTATTTTTGGCAAATGTAAAAGCACTTTTACACAAGTGAAATGAATAAACCTCAGGCTGAAGGAAATGTAAATTCATGTCTATACAGTAGAACTGTAGAAGAAAGTTCAACACTCTTCAGCAATAAAAAAATTAACCCCAAATGTTATGTTTATCTAAAGTCATTTTT
This sequence comes from Aspiorhynchus laticeps, assembly GCA_023376895.1. Classification (NCBI taxonomy): domain Eukaryota; kingdom Metazoa; phylum Chordata; class Actinopteri; order Cypriniformes; family Cyprinidae; genus Aspiorhynchus; species Aspiorhynchus laticeps. The sequence continues at coordinate 45,826,806 of CM041799.1, read as the reverse complement.
GCTTATTAGTATGGTTGAATTGGATCATCGAAGGTCAGCTGCAAAGGCACTGGTTAATAAAATGGGATAAAATACATAAAGGATATTTGTGTTGCAGGTTTCATCATATTCTGAGTTTGTATTTCATTGTTTTTATTGATTTTGATGAACACTGAATGTGTTTTTGTGCAGGTGAGATGAGTAAATACATGTTGATATTTAGTCTAGATATACAGTAAGATCATGTTGATTTTTAGTCTAGATCTACAGTAAGATCATGTTGATATTTAGTCTAGATTTACAGTAAGATCATGTTGATATTTAGTCTAGATCTACAGTAAGATCATGTTGATATTTAGTCTAGATCTACAGTAAGATCATGTTGATATTTAGTCTAGAACTACAGTAAGATCATGTTGATATTTAGTCTAGATCTACAGTAAGATCATGTTGATATTTAGTCTAGATCTACAGTAAGATCATGTTCACACACAACGCTCTGCACTTACTCCTGATTTCTGTCACCATGGCAACACCAGAGCTGTCACTCAATACATGAGAAACAAAGTAACTGTTGTTACTTATTTGAAAAAGAACTCAGATATTTCCTTGTAAATTTAAAAGTAATGCGTTACTTTACTAGTTACTTAAAGTAATCTGATTATGTTACTTCATTACGTTACTTGTAATGCATTACCCCCAACACTGATCATGACTGTAATTTACACTGTTATCGTGATTATAAAATACTAGTAATCACACACTGTATGTTGAAAAATGTAACCTGAAGTGCTGTGAGTGAATGAAGTTTAGCTGAATTTGAGAACAATGTCAAAAGCGCTCACTGGTGACAGCGACGTGCCGGTTGGACTTTCCCTCGTCGATGACGTCCATGACCTCTTCAGGACTGGACACGAAGCGCTCGGTGCAGCCCTGATGCCACACAGACAGAAAACAGCTGCTTCATTACAGTTCATTCTGATTAACTCACATCCTCACAAAACACACTGCCGGAGGAAAATCACCTTCACGTAAGGGACGCGGTTCTTATCCTCGTGCACAGACAGGTTGGTCTTCGTGACTAAAGAGGAAAGAAGCACAATGAGGAATAATATGTGACCCTGGACCACAAAACCAGTCATAAGGGTAAATTTTTCGAAATTGAGATTTATACATCATCTGAAAGCTGAATAAATAATCTTTCCATTGATGTATGGTTTGTTATGATAGGACAATATTTGAAAATCTGGAATCTGAGGGTGCAAAAAAAATCAAAATATTGAGAAAATCTCCTTTAAAGTTGTTCAAATGAAGTTCTTAGCAATGCATATTACTAATCAAAAATTAAGTTTTGATATATTTACGCTAGGAAATTTACACAATATCTTAATGGAACATGATCTTTACTTAATATCCTAATGATTTTTAGCATAAACATAAATCTATAATTTTGACCCATACAATGTATTGTTGGCTATTGCTACAAATATACCCCAGTGACTTAAGACTGGTTTTGTGCTCCAGGGTCACAAATAACAACAATTGTAGTGAATTTGTTTTTTCTGTTTTCTACAAACCATCCAGAAGATCCCGGATTTTCTCCATATAGATCTCAAAGTAGGACACCTGAGAAAAACAAACACTGGTTATTTTGAGAGCACCGTAGATTGGGCGGCATGTGCGGTCAGGTTTATAACATGCCATTCGTTTGTGTACCTTGATGTGGAACTCCAGGTTCTCATCCATGGAGAAGATGTGGTTGAAGATGTCCTCTGCGATGCGGGGAATGATGCCCATCTGCTGCGGGTCGTGGAGGTTGCCCTGGAAGAGCCATCACAGTCAAACTGACTTCAGTTATTAAAATTAATCTTAGCCTAATCGAATTGTGCAGCAGTGCTTCAAAATAAACAAATGATAGCAAAATGAATTGATATTTTTAGTGCTATCAAACGATTAATCGCGATTAATCGCATCCAAAATAAACATTTTTGTTTATATAATATTAGGGGTGACCCCGAATAGTCGACGATTCGATGCTTCGATAGGAGGAGCCTGATTCGACTCCCAATCTCACAGTCGAATATTCGCGGGGTGTTATGATCATGCCATTTTGGCTATATGGGGGGGGGGGGGTGCTCAATGTCTGATTTCACATAGAACTACCGGTTTTCTCCCAATAAGTTAATATACAGCACAATATGAAAATGCTGTAAATAAGAATCTGAAAAGAAAGAAGCTTTAAATAAATATTTTAACGTGCGTGAATAAATCCAGCCACCCCTACAGATGTAAGTTTCACTTTTGATGATCTGTGACCGACAGAAAAGCGGCAGGGATTTAAATCTTTAACTAGATTCAAACTGACACAGGCAGAGTGAAAGACTGGATTTTCTCAATCAGTTAGGTTACAAGTGATTTCAAAACATTTCAGCTGGTTTATGTGTATATGGTGTATATATTCTTTATCTGGTATAAGATGCATTTGAGTTGAGCTGCAGTAAAGCGCTTCATTGTAGTACTACGTGATTATCTCTTCAGCGTGCAGCGCGAGCAGGACAAACAACAATGCAGAATATTAATAACTATGACTGGGACTGTTATATACATAACATTATAATGAGAACACTATTATAATAAAACGCTGTGAATTTTTAGAGTTTAGCTGCCGTGTTTCTGCACATTGTTGCGTGAAGAACGCGTCCACAAAAGGAGTTCATTCAGAGCCGCGCGGAGACGTTCATTTTGTGCAGATAGCCTATAAGTCGTAATATTAACGTTATGTTGCATAAATAACGAAGCGTATTCTATATGAGATAAATGAGTTAAATCCCATTGATTAAAACCCTGCTATCATATGCTTCATTCTGGTCATTTTCAGCACGCGCAGCTCAAAACAGAAATGCAGAACATTAATAACTGTCATATAGGCTACATAACGTTATAATGAGAGCACTATTGTAAAAAAAATTTTTTTGTGAATTCTTAGAGTTTCGCTGACGTTTAATGTTAACTATCTTTTAATCAAAACACAAAACATTATTTACCCCATTTGTATCTGGCGTCAGTTACACATTTTCCCTGTGTGTTAAGTCAGTAATTATGACTGTGTTTGACTTGACTCATGGTAATGTATTTTGACCACGCCCCCAAACATATGATTCGACTATCAGTCGACTATCGGCAAGATTCGAAAATTCTGATTCGACTATGAAAATCCTTAGTCGGGGACACCCCTACATAATATATGTGTGTATACTGTGTTTATTTATTATGTATATATAAATACAAACACATGCATGTATATATTTAAGAAAAATATGTTATGTTTATATATTAAATATATTTATATATAATATAAAATATAAGAATATGAATTATCTAAATGCATAAACATGTAAATATTTCAAAATATATACTGTATGTGTGTGTATTTATATATATATATATATATAAGTACACATACATATATAATGTAAACAAAACTTTTATTTTGGATGCGATTAATCGCGATTAATCATTTGACAGCACTAATATTTAATTTTATTTTAATCAAAATAATTTTATTATTTCACACGGTAGAAAGTAGTCAAATTAGACAGAAAGACAAGTTCCATCCTTGAAAACCTTAAATTGCAGAAGGTGAAGCAGACACTGGCTATGTTTCCATCCAAAGATGCTAAATGAACTTAACTGGAATATCACATAATAAGCACCATTTCCATCTAACGAGTCAAAGAGAACAAAATCGTCACTTTCTGATAAACTAGCACTAAATATCACTAAGAAAAGAAGGAGAAGCCACAAAATATAATAAGTTTCTTATATAATGAATCACTTGTGCATTGAGTGAGCAGACAAAACACAATAAATGCGCTCCACCCAATGCTTTCCCGTCTGCTCTCTACTGCCCTGTCCATTAAAGGCATAATAGCACATAAATATAACTTGTGCACATAAATATTATATGTGCATTTTTAGAATTTATGCGCATCTTGGCATTTCCATCCAGTGTATTTTTTATGCCAAATTCCAAAATGCACATAAAAATAAGTGGATGGAAACATAGCTGCTGACTCTGACGCTGTAATAAATATACACATGGCTTGTGCTGACCATATTCTTACCAGCTTCAGAATAATAAGAAATTGTTTAACATATGATCATGCTTTTTTGTTTTTAAATTCGATGATATTATCACATATGGTATATGGATTAGCTATTTGGTCTCAGACAAATCAATGCATAATTAATCAGGTTGAATGTCTTTACAATAGAGCTTTGAAAATTCTAGATAGAAAGCAAATATGATACCAGCATAGTCAGATGCTCAGTAAATACAAGATTTTGAGCTTTGCTCACTTTGTTGTTTTTCATTATGTAAAGCTTGTGTTTAATTGTTTAAATGGACTTGCCCTTATGCACATTTTTTGAGAGATTGCATTAGATCCACTAGAGCGGCTTCTAGTGGAAACTGTAGAGTTATACATTGTTAAACATAATTTGCTCAGACTGTTGAAAGGTGTACAATTTTGGAATTCATTGCCTGATTATTTAAAATCTATTGCAAATAAAAAAACACGCAATCTTGGTTGATACATCAACAAACTTGTAGTCATGTTAGTGTACTTATATTATAAATTTGTGTACTCCTTGTTGTTTTTTGTAACTGTAATTTATAAAAGCCCTCCTAGGGACAAGTGCTTTGGCTACAAGCACTATGGTACATGCATGGGATGACTGTTATTTCAGTTTCATCTGTTTATTGTATCTGTCCCTTACAAATAAAACATTAAATAAATAAGTAATGTGTATTGGCTGCGGAGAGCATAAAACCATTGACATTTAGAAAGCAAAACTGTATTTGTGTTATGCTAAATATCTTTTTTAGCAAGGTCTTTTTTTTATTATTGGTAGATTACTTTGGTACAGTTGAGGATTGCCACTAGTAAAAGTATGTAAAATGTGGGTCCTGATGTGAAACCATGACTGTAAAGCCTTGAGTCTAATATGAACTTAAAAATCTACTGTGAAATTATCAGGTATCGTTCTTACATTTCGATATACTGTAAAGCATGCATTATCTTGTGATTGATTTTGTGAGTACTTACAGGGAAACTGGCCAATAATATTTGATGTTCATTTTGTTACAGGCACACTGTGTATGGATGATATCAGTCGTCTGATGCATCTGACTGAGTCATTCACGGGTACAAAATTGTGCAATAATGTATGTAAGTGTTAAAAGTATGATTTCATCTAAAATATAACTGTACCTCCATGGTATGGGTCTTTCCAGAAGAGGTTTGTCCATAGGCGAAGATGGTGCCGTTGTAACCTCCCAGCACATCTACACATCAAACACACACACAGCTAAACATCAGAGAACCCATCTGCTAGACATTCTCCCCACAGACAGTTAATTGTAATTAATGCCGCTATGGTCCAAACTATGAAACACGACACGCTGCAGGGCGTCACACACTGACCTTTGACGATCTGCTTGGCGCAGGTGTTGTACACCTGCTCTTGGGTGGTGTTGGTGGGAAACACGCGGTCGAACACGTACGGTTTTCCCTGCACACCCATAAAACCCACACAGAGGAAGAGAAGAGACACAGAGGAAAAAGAAAAGTCATTGTTTGGTCTCACTCAGTTATTGATCAGGCCACTAATCACGTCACAGAGACATTCAGACGGGGCTATAAACCGTGTCATTTCAGCTTGATCCAGTATGTGTCCCTGGAGCACAAAACCAGTCACAATATAACTGTAGCAATAGCCAACAATACATTGTATGGGTCAAAATTATCCATTTTTCTTTTATGCCAAAAATCATTAGGATATTAAATAAAGATCATGTTCCATGAAGATAATTTATACATTTCCTACCGTAAATATATAAAAACTTAATTTTTGATTAGTAATATGCATTGCTAAGAACTTCATTTGAACAACTTTAAAGGTGATTTTCTCAATATTTATTTTTTTGCACCCTCAGATTCCAGATTTTCAAATAGTTGTATCTCAGCCAAATATTGTCCTATCATAACAAACCATACATCAATGAAAAGCATATTTATTTATAATGCATAAATATCAATTTCAAAAAAAAATTACCCTTATGACTGGTTTTGTGCTCCAGGATCACATATAAGCCTTTAGCATTACGTACTGCATACTTACATCACCTTTAACCATACACTTCCTTAATCAAACATCTGTTACACTGCAGCCATCATCAGCCACTCCCTGCACTCACACTCACTCGCTATATGAAGAATATATATATAGAAGGTCAGTCATGATGAAGATGACAGTAATAAGACGCTGGAGATGAAGAGGCCTGCAGCCTCGAGAAGTGCTGACGTCATACTGACACAGTTTACTCAGCATCACTTTCCCTAAGCGTTTAACATAAGAGCTGCGCATTTCTGCGCAATCCGGTTTAATCATCACAAATCAGAATTATGAATTATTACCCCGATGATGACGGTGTCGTCCGCTTGAAAGGTCGGCAGGAATTTGTCTCCGCGCAGGATCTCGGCCTTATTGAGAGGCCTAAAGCGGCAGAGCACTTTAATACTACACTCAGCTGCTGCGTCCGTCATGATGCTGCACGATAACACGGGGATTCAGATGAAAACAGAAGGCTTTGTTTAGATCGAAGCGCGAGACGGTAGCGTTAGCGCAGTGGCCTAAGCTCGAGCGAATGGCGTCTGCTTGTCGAAGCTTGAAAGGTCTGGATTCAAACGCAGCTGAGGTCCTGGGATGAGGTCGTTGTGTCTGGTGCGGCAGCTGCTCGTGTGATTGTGGAGGAGGAGGATGATGCTGATGCTGAGGCTGTTGTCATGAGGGATGCGGAGGGAGGGAGGGAGGCAGGGCGTGTCCGCTGGAGGCTGCCGTCACTCTTCACTGCACGGTGACACTCGCATCAAGCATCTCGCTGGTATTATTATGTTAATCGTAATTAATTAGAAATAATCTGTTCTGCTGAAGAAGAACGTAGTCCCGGTGTCACGTGGTGCGTGTTACTTTCCTCAGCGCTGCTCGGGATGGACCAATCACAGCCGGTTACTGGATCAGGATTATTTCGTCATTTATATAAAGATTGACAGGGTGGATTTATATTTATACCTAAAGCAGCCAAACTAGAGACGATTATAATTTCCATAGCACAAATACCATCCTTAAAATCAAATTTGTCTCGAGATTTGAATGCTGTCCAAAGGAGGCTTGCAGCAGCACCCTCTGGAGGACAATGCATGTTTATATATACTGTATATATATATATATATTTTTTCTCTCCCTATTATTAAATATTATATAATACAACAATTTCTTACATTTGGTGGTTACACGCTGATATATGAGAGACAATAAACAAACAAAATAAAGCAAAGCAAACAATGATGACAAACAAAATCTAAGTCAAAACATTACAGCAATTATGATGCACCATCACAATCTGCAGATTTGCCCATCAAATTAATAAATGACTCACACATGCTCAAAAAAATCATGCTCTTTCTTTTCCTTAATAAAACGAATCCTTTCCAAATGCAATATCTTTCCCAACTCCATGATCCACATATCAAACGTTGGCACTGCCTCAGATTTCCAATGTTGTAAAATCAGACGTTTTGCAAGTAACGTGCTGAGGGCAACAGCTTGTACTTCATATCTGTCCAGCCCCGTTTCTGGTGCCACCACACCAAACAATGCCATAATAGGATCCGGCATAATAGTTCTGCTATATACCTCAGAAAGATGACCAAACAGCAGGTTCCAGAAATGATTGAGCTTGTGACATGTGAGGAACTGCTGGCTAAGTGTCCCTTCTGCAGCCGAACATTTTGGACACAAAGATGATATCTCTGGAGAGAATTTCGACAACCTACTTTGGCAAAAATGAAGTCCGTGAACAACCTTAAATTGAATCAGACCCAAACGTGCATTTTTCGAACTATTATGAATATTGTCAATGCAGGATTTCCATGTCTCCACCGATATATCTGTGCCCAGATCCTCCTCCCAGAACTGTTTAAATGCTTCTGAGGATGTCAAACATTATATGCTCTAGAACAGGGGTCACCAACCTTTCTGTGAGTGAGGGCTCCCTGAAGGGATAAAATGGTCTCAAGGGCTACTTGTTTGATATACTCCAAATAAATATATAGAATGATAAATATCATTTTATTTATCATTGTCACATATACATACATACATGACATTAATGTTTTCTCACAAGCGTTTTCAATGTTTTTATCAATCCAGGAAAATATTCCAGAAAAAATTATAAAAATAGGCAATCACAATATTTTTTTTCCTATATCATACAATATTGATATTTATCATGATATTAATTTACCATTAATGGAGAAGGAAACGCTTTCCACATGTTTGTTAGACCTTGAGAATGAAGGTAAACATAACTTTGTTCACAATTAAATTCCACAGAGGACCTACCTTTTCATTTAGGGCCTTTAAACTACCTTTAAACTTATGTTTCATTTTATTTTTCCCTAAATTTTGTTTCCTTTAAAATTTTTATGGATTCTGTGTTTTATGATTCAGTACAAAAAAAATGCATTTCATTTTATCAGATAAGATGCTGCACAATGGAACTGTGTAAATTAATAATAATAATAAAAAATAACTTGGTTGTATGATATTTCTTAAAATTATATGATTAATATTATTATTATTACTATGAGAATTGCATTTTAGTATACAGTAGTAATATAATCGGTCAAAATATATTACAAAAGTCAACTATATAATATATATAAACTATTCTATACAAAAGTTAAACCAGGCTTTTATTTTGGCGGTTTGTCATGAAGGTGTTTTGGTTTCAGTTTCAGCGTGTATTTGATGGTAATTTTTCTCAAATGAAACTGCATAAAGCTGGTGAAGTGACTCTCAGAGCAGCTCTGGAGATGAAGTGCATGTGTTCATGTCCTCATATATTGAGACACAGATGCTGAAAACACGCGAGTCACGTGTGTTTGAGTTTGTGTATCAGACACATTCACACAGACACACACAGAACATGCAGATTATTAGCCACATGTGCTGACTGCTGCTGAAGCATTTATTTCTGTTGTGTGATAGGATGTTAGATTAATCCATATTGAGTAAAAATGTCCAGAGCTTATCATCATTATTAACATCATTTGTTATCATAATCTCTAAGTGATATCGTTTATCGTCCTGCGCTAATTCAGGCTATTTATAGAACGTGCTTGGCGGGCGACTCAGAGACTCCATGCAGGCTACCAGGTGCCCGCGGGCACCACGTTGGTGACCACTGCTCTAGACACAGATCCCTTCTCAAAAGGCTTAATATCTGCCATCCTATCCAATACAACATGTTGAGGTTTCTGCTCATAGTGTACAATGTATGTTCTTAAAAAATCTCTTATTTGTAGATAACAGGTTGGAAATTGGTATCTCTGCTGAAGATGCTGAAAGGATGCCAATCGATCCTCAATTTATAAATCTTTAATTTTGACTATGCCAGCTTCCCTCCAAGATTGAAAACTTGAATCAGTTAAACCTGGCTGAAAGGCATGATTCCAGCAAACTGGACTGTCTACATACAGTTTTGGGGCTTTAATTATTTTCATCACTATTTTCCATATTCTTAATGAATGATGAATCACTGGATTATGATTATATAATACTGTACTCATTTTCACTGGGATATAGAGAATTGCTAGGAGTGAAGTATGCTTACATGAAGAGTGTTCAAGCCGGCATGTCTTGAAACTCACAATTTGGGAGACAGTCTCCAAAATTAAAAAAAATATTAAAATGAGCAGCAAAATAATATAACTTAAACTGAAGAAGTCCAAATCCCCTTCACTTCTGGTTTTACTAAAATATTTCCTACTTCTGTTTTTATATATTTTAGCTACAATTGTTGCATCCCTTGTCAGAGGAGAACAGACTCCAGCGTACTGATGCACAATCTTAAGCATATTATCAAAAACAGAGCCACTCTTTGCTACATGGGTGTTATGCACAATTTTATTGTTGTAGCTCAATCCACCAAATATTATAGCTGCTTATTAATTAAAGAACATAATAGTTTTAATCTATTTACAAATGTAGGCCTTTAACATATAGACAAAATATAATTACATATAAATATTAAATATAAAATGAATAATACAATAATAATAAATAAAACAAATGAATGCAAAACAAACACATTTAATACTATTATAATGTTATGCATAATATATAATAAGTAATAACTTTTAAAAATGTTGCATGTATGTTGAGATTAATTTATGGAAAAAAAAGTTTTCTCAAAAGAGACAACTGTGACACTGAAACACTGTTTTACTCCTTGAAATCCAATCCAAAATATTATTAGATGACATTTTTAATTAATTAATTAAACAAATGCTTGGGTTTGATTGGTAGGAATGCATGAACTGATTAAATGTGTTCTGTAAATACAATGCACAGGTTTCTGGTTGATAAGTGTAGATATAAACAGACACATAGATATACAGATATACACAGATTTGACCTTTTCTAGCATTTTCTGATTGCTAGGAGAGGTTAAAATCTCCTGACTTGTTACTATCAAATCAAATTGAAGTGTACCAAGGTGCAACTTAAAAAAATAAAATGCAACACATGCTTTGTTTAATCTTAGTTGCATATGTTGACATTGTCTGACCTTCATCCTTACTTCATCTGACCAGCACAAATCCAACAAATGTTGTTATACACAATCAAAAGCAATGGAAAATTGAATGATCTAATGATTATATGATCAAATTATAAATGAGTAAATAAAATAAAACTAAGAAAACAACATACATAAAGTAACAACATAAAATAGACAAAGTAGATCAACAATCTCATTGTAATGTAATACAGAGAAAGATGCTAAACACTCCTGAAACTACAGCTGACTGTGATTGTATTGAGTTTAGCCTGTTCCTGCAGAAGAATGCTGACCAAATCAAACAGCTGCAAGGGCATTATGTTATTTTGTCTAGTTATGAGATCAAATCAATAGCAATTAATGTCCACACTGACATGTTAATAACTGAGAAAAATCACTTGAGAGAGGTTCGAGTCAGACTGATGTCACTATGACATTATAGTGATGGATAAATCATTGCATCAATGTCTTATTTATTTTTAAGACATCCTTCATTGTGATAATTAAAACCATCCATTGACTGGCCTGTCTTAAATTGTATATGTGAACCTGGAGCACAAAAGCAGTCTTAAGTCGCTGGGGTATATTTATAGCAATAGCCAAAAATACATTGTATGGGTCAAAACGATTGATTTTTCTTTTATGCCAAAAATTATTATCAGAATCAGAATCAGAATGAGCTTTATTGGCCAGGTATGTTTACACATACGAGGAAATTGTTATAGTGACAGAAGCTCCACAGTGCAACAGAATGACAGCAACAGGACAGGACTCAGATAATAAAGAATAATATACAAATATACAAATAGGCAATGTGCAAAATAGCAAAAACACAATATGTAACAAAAATACTAAATAAGAAGTTTTTTTTTGTTTGTTTTTTTGCAGTGAAGTGACTAAAAGACAAGGTTTTTCCCATCACTCCATCTCGATGACAGCTTGAATGGCTGTCTAATGTAACTATTTATTAATCCTGAATTTACCTTGAACTGTTTACCTTGGCACAATGTTTTGTTCCCTCCTCTGAAGGCAGTTCACATGCATCCTAAACCTGATTTTTGAGCCTTTTGCACTGCCTCAGTTAATGACAGTAAAGGTTATGGAGGGAGTTTCACAAAACAGCCTCAAATTAGTCTTAAAGTGCCCCTATTATGGGTAATGAAAGGTTCATATTTTGGTTTTGGGAGTCCCCAACAACAGGTTGACATGCATTCAAGCTCAAAAAACACTTTCATATTCTTATAATATGCATTTGTTTTTACCTTATTTGCTCAAAGACTCCCAAACGATTCGCTCAACGATTCATTTTTCCAAACCCCTCCTTTGCGTGACACTAATCTGCGGTGATTGGTCAATTTCATTTAAAGTAGTGTTTGTGAGCTCGTTTCAATAATTAAGAGTCGACTCTTTCTTTTGAGAGACAATGGGCCTCATTTACGAAACGAACGTACGACCGAAATTTGGGCGTACGGTAGTTTCTATGCAAAACTTGGAATTTATCAACATGGACGCGAGCGGTGGCTACGATCAAATCTCACGTCAGGTCTGAGCTCGTGTACGCAAGTTTTTGAGTCAGCCTGAACTTGCGTGCAGCATAGAGTATTTCAGAGAATTGTATATATGACAGTATTTTGTTCATTTAGATTATTTTCCTAAACCGACAAACAGTTTTTTTTTTTCCTTTCAGGGTTTTAGCTTTATGTGCAAATAGCAGCATAAACAACAGACCGTGAGGAATCACACATCGTCGTATCACGCACCTGCAGCGATTCTGTGAATGGAGAAAAACAGAAATTATAAAAGGAATAAAATAAATAGGGCTACAGGAAATATATTTCTCTTAATTAACAGATTAACAAAAGAAAAAAAACAGTGCGACAAGTAGGCTATAGGCCACTTTCGTTTTTGTGACACTCTTAATGCTTTTTATTTGTTTTCTATAACTTTATTTTTTAAGATTTAACTGCTCGGTGATCACGCAGGTGCCTCCACGCACACACACACACAACATTTCAGCATTACTAACTTGATCAGCCATTAATAAAACTAAAATACAGTCAACCAAACATAAATTACACTGCACAATTTACAAGGTCCACTGTAAAATCAGCGCGCAGCGCCGAAACAAACATTTATTGCGCATGTGAAGGGTGATATTTTACATGGATATTGGAAGTGAAGTACAAAGCCTTGTTTACATCATAGATAATAGTTTAGCAACCAAATGTTACATGGCAAAAATGGAAACATTTGGATGTCGAATGAGAGAGGCTCGTGAGCCCAATGCAGTTTAGTTTTGCTTCAATAAATTCATTTTAGCTTGACGTTGTATTCTGTTTATAATGAATGCCACTATAGCCTAATTTGTGTTTTACTTCATAGTTTAATATAAAATTTTATAGCTACTAATTTTTTCATTCTTGTTCTGTAATACCGTTAAATTTAAAGGGTTTGTTGTGGATTACGGAGAACTAAATAATCTATATAGTGTTTACAATGTTTATCAATTTTTCGTTATATTTATTGGTATTTAATATACATATAAATGAATGCCATTGTTTGCAATTATAAGGTTAACGGGTGTTTTTGGAGTAAGATCAATTTCTCTTTCATGAGATTACTTCCTCTTTTTGGCCGGGTTATGTTACTCCTTGTCGTAAACTCTAGGGGCGAGGCTTCTAAACCGGGGTGTTTTTAGGGGCGTAATATTCAAATGACGATTGTTTTCTTCCGCCACATTTATCAACGTACGATCTTTCGTACGATGGGATTGGCGGCATACGAATGTTTCATAAATCACACGTGAGCTCTGTCGTAAGTTGATTTGTGCGCACGGATCTGCGCTCGTTTCTACGTTAGATTGATAAATGAGGCCCAATAACTTTATACACGGTGCACTTTCAGATTTAAAACTTTGCAGTATGTTTTTATTCACTTAGAGCTGTGTTACACACTGCATGACAGGTCATTTTCAAAAATCCATAATAGGGGCACATTAATATTATTGAACTCAAATATAGCTAGCCTTATTATTTTTGACAGAGCCATTAGAGAACATATCTACAGTATTGGGCAAGCTACTTGGAAAATGTAGTGAGCTAAGCTAACAGTTACTCTTCATTAAATGAAGCTTCACTACACTAAAGCTACTGCCCTGGGAAATGTAGCAAGCTAAGCTACAACAACATGGCAAAAGTAGTTTACTACATCCAAGCTATTTTTTAAAAATACATTTTTATATTGAACCAATATCATACCAAGTCAATCACAGAAAACAGCGACGCTACCACCACGCTACAGAGAAATGTAGTTAAACTAGTAGCATCACTACTTGTAGCAACGCTACTGCCCATCACTGCATATCTATGTATGTTTTATGCATCTTTTTCCATATTATTTCACAGAAATTAAGACCTGGTCCTTTACTGGTGTATCAGGAGAAGTGGTTTCTCTAGCAGTATCTCTACCAATAGTGATTAATGTCAGTGTGTGTTATGAGGTATGTTGTATATCTTTTCCTGGGCAACAGTGGAACTGTTCAATAGTTATGTTTAGTCAAAACTAGCAAAGAGCATATATATAATTCTTACTTTTTTCACATATCTGTCAGCAATGGTTGCAATAACCACACAATGATGAAGAATATCCAAAAGGAACACTTCATTATTAATCCACAAAGGAAACCTCCAACTTGCCTCAACACACCTGCCTGGAAGTTTCTAGTACGCTTAGTAAGACCTTGATTTGCTGGTTCAGGTGAGTTTAATTTGGGTTGGACCTATACCAGTGATGGGCAAACTTGGCCCTTATAGGCCACTTTCTTGCAGAGATTTGATCCAACCCTGATAATATTCACCTGCCTGTAGCCTTCTAGTAGTCTTGAAGACAATGATTAGCTGGTTCAGGTGTGTTTGATTGGCTTTATTTCCAAGACATGGTAATATAACAGCGAGGGTCAGACAACAACACGGTTACAACACAGACAAGACAAAGATTAAACCTAGGGCAAGCGTGGGTCTTCGATCGGCGAACAATATCCAAAAGGGCAAGGCAAAGAGAGATAATCCAGGTACACAGCAATAATTCAGGCAGGGGCAAACAGAGTCCGAACGGCAAGACGAAAGGGGTGTTCCGAAATACACATCCCAACACATGTCGTATCACGTATTTTAATTTCTTTGAACAGCTGGAAAGAGGTAAGCTTGTTTTAAGCTGCACTGCACCTTGATGATTTAGAAGGTCATGCAAACTGAACATCAGAAGTAGTTATTTGGTGATAATGGTGTTGGGGAGTTGCTGGTGTAACTCAGCTGAGATCAAGGTGAATTATATATCATAGAGAAACTCATTAACTCATTTAACTAGATTTCCAGTTTTGTTGTTTAGTAATCCCCATCATGTATTCTTTAATAATAGAATAACCCATGGTTAAAATACCTAAGCCTATAATAGAATGCCAGTGCATTATTATAAAAAGTGTATCTTCTTGCTAAATCACTCCCAAACATAAGATTATTGTTTAGGTCATACATACCACGTAATATTAGAATAGGTACCCCTTAGTTTCAAAATACTTGCAGTATAAATAATTTGTAATTTTTCAGGTTGTTACCCCTTTATTTCCTAAACTTTGCATATTATTCCCTTATATCCACATGGAGGTACTGTATAGGTACACTATACAAAAAAAATTACGCTGTAAGTTCTGTTTACTTATGCTGTAAATTGTGGGCTGTGATCTAAAACGTTACCAAACTTTTTAATAGCAGCTCCCATTTCTTCCGGTTGAAAGGGCTCGATGGCGCGTTTGGCTGCCGCTCTTCTCTCCCGTTTAATTTAAGTTGTTTCTGTGGCTTATGAGCCAGTGAAGTCTGTATATGTCTTTTTTGTGGGGAGTCGTGGCCTAATGGTTAGAGAGTCGGACTCGTAACCCTAAGGTTGTGAGTTCGAGTCTCAGGTCTGTTGGGTATTGTAGGTGGGGGGAGTGAATGTCCAGCACTCACTCCACCTTCAATACCATGACTGAGGTGCCCTTGAGCAAGGCACCGAACCCCCAACTGCTCCCCGGGCGCCGCAGCTGCCCACTGCTCCGGGTGTGTGTTCACGGTGTGTGTGTGCACTTGGGATGGGTTAAACGCAGAGCACAAATTCTGAGTATGGGTAACCATACTTGGCCATGTCACATCACTTTATTCTACCATGATGTGGAATCATGCTTCACACGCTGGATTACTGTTTTTATTTATGCTGTTTGTTGGAATTTACTCTCCTGTTGCCTGGCCCAGGACGTACACCACTTACACCGCTGTGAGGCTGCTGTTGGTGTGGATTCTCCCCGAATGGCTCTCAGATACACCGCTCGCCAGTTGTTGAACCTGAAGGGAAACTTGTGACATACGTGACATACGTGCTCTCTGCAGTTGTGTTGGAATACTGTGACCTAAACGTTACATACATCGCTCGTCAAGGCGTAGTTTTTTTATGCTCAACGTCTAAACCTCTCGCTTATCAATAACAAAATACTTTTTGTCCTTATTGGAGTGCTTTGAGTTAAATCAATTTGTGGACTGTCCTACATATAAAAAAGGCCACACCTTAGATCTTGTGATTTCCAATGGTTCATTTGTGTCTCAGCTGTTAACCTCAGATTTAGGACTGCCTGATCATCGGGCTGTCTTTTTTAACATGGAGTTACCTGACATAAATACTTCCTCTTCTCGCATCATTAATTATCGATCATTAGTTGATCCGGTTCCATCTTGTCTGTTTAAATCATGTTTTGATTCCCTATGTCCTGTTGTTTTGAGTATTATCAATGACTCTTTGTGCACTGGTGTTGTGCCAGCTGCACTTAAAATTGCTGCTGTCACCCCTGTACCAAAAACTAACAACATGGATTTTGATAACCTGAATAATTTTCATCTGATCTCTAATCTTCCATTCCTCGCCAAAATTTTAGAGCAAACTGTGGCTTCTCAATTGCTTTCTCATCTTTCTTCTAACAATCTTTTTGAGCCACTTTAGTCTGGATTCCGTAAACTCCACAGCACTGAAACCGCTTTAGTTAAGGTCACCAATGACTTGTTAATGGCTGCTGATTCTGGCCGTCTATCTATACTGATTCATCTTGATCTTAGTGCCGCTTTTGACACTATAGATCACTCTATTTTAGAGTTTCTTAGTTTCTACTTTGGAGTTTCTGATTCTGCATTGAAGTGGTTTAAGTCCTATCTCTGATCGCAAGCAGTTTGTTGTGATGGGTGTTTGCAGGTCTGAGGTCAGTGTGGTGCACTCTGGTGTTCCCCAGGGATCATCCTTGGGCCCTCTACTTTTTAGTATTTACATTTTTCCTCTTGTCCAACTTTTCAGAATCAGAATCAGCTTTATTCGCCAAGTGTGTGCAAAAACACGAGGAATTTGTTGTGGTTTTAAGAAGCTCTTGGTACATGCATACATGCATGCATACATACATACATACATACATATCTGACATGAGAACAGAACATTTAAATAAGCCTTAACAATAATAATAATAATAATAATGTGTCTGAATCTGGAACAGAAGATTTATGTACAGATTTGTGCCTTATTTACTCATATATATATACACATACACATACACAGCTGTATAGAAAATTGTGCATACATATTTACATAGTACTAGAGAGAGTAAATAATTGGAGATGGGGGATGAATTACAGAACACAGGTAATAATTCCTGTGTTAGTTGTTTAGGCTGGAGATGGCATAGGGGAAAAAACTGTTTTTATGCCTAGATGTTCAGTGCACAGATATCTGTAGCATCTGCCTGAGGGGAGAAGCGCAAACAGGTCGTGTCCAGGGTGAGAGGGGTCTGTGATGATGTTACCTGCCCGTTTCTTCACTCTGGAGTAGTACAAATTCTGAAGGCTGGGCAGGTGCACACCAATGATCCTTTCTGCTGTCCTAATGCTGCGTTCAAGTCCTCCTGGGAAGTTCGTACTTACAAGTTGACAAGTCGTTATTACGACGTCGGGTGCGTTCAAGTCACTTTGGTCGGAACAAGATGGCAATTTAACTTTTCTACATAAAATTCAATGATTTTTTTTAACATCTGTAAAATGTTGAATGAAGAATGGGCATCATTGTGTTTTTTCTTTTTTCTGTTTTTATTTAGTTTATGATGGGGATGTAAACTGAATAATTATATATTCTATTATAATTATACAATAATATAATATTTTGTATGTGTAATTTAGATAGTTTTATTATACATTACAAAAAAAATATTTTTTTCATTTCAACAACTTTACCGACGCTGCATATCTTTAGTCTTTGGCTGCGCATCCGACACATTTTCACTGACACGCCCCCAACTCGGAAACTCGGGGCTTAAAGAAAATTTCGAGTTTCCCACTCGTAACAACGACTTTGTGGTGGCGTTCATGTGCGTTCAACTCGTAAATACGATGTATCCGACATGACTTGAACGCACCATAACAGTCCGCTGCAGTCTTCTTATTTTGCTGGCTGACCCAAAACATACAGTTATAGAAGAGCACAGAACCGACTCAATAACAGCAGAGTAAAACTGTGTCATGTGCGCCTGAGGCAGGTTGAACTTTTTCAGTTGACGAAGAAAGTACATTCTCTGCTGGGCCTTTTTCACGATGGAGTCGATGTGAGTGTCCCACTTCAGGTCCTGAGAGATGGTGGTTCCCAGAGTTTTTCATGATAGTGAGTGGGGGGAGAGCTGGGGGGTTTCTCCTGAAGTCCACGATCATCTCCACAGTTAAGCGTGTTGAGCTCCAGGTTGTTTAGACTGCACCAGACAGCCAGCTCCTTAACCTCCTGTCTGTAAGCAGACTCGTCACCGTCCTGGATGAGGCCGATGAGTGTGGTATCGTCTGCAAACTTCAGGAGTTTGACAGAGGGGTCTTTAGAGGTGCAGTCGTTGGTGTAGAGGGAGAAGAGCAGTGGGGAGAGAACACAACCCTGAGGAGCTCCAGTGCTGATGGTGCAGGTGTTTGATGAGAATTTTCCCAGCCTCACTAGCTGCTGCCTGTCTGTCAGGAAGCTGGTGATCCACTGACAGATGGAGGTGGGGACGGAGAGCTGTGTCAGTTTATTCTGAAGGGTGTCCGGGATGATGGTGTTGAAAGCGGAGATGAAGTCCACAAACAGGATCCTTGCATAAGTCCCTGGTTTGTCTAGATGTTGGAGGATGTAGTGCAATCCCATGTTGACTGCTTCATCCACAGACCTGTTTGCTCGGTAAGCAAACTGCAGGGGGTCCAGCAAGGGTCCAGTAATGTCCTTCAGGTGAGCCAACACGAGCCTCTCAAATGACTTCATCACCACAGACGTTAAAGCAACAGGTCTCTGCATTCAAATGATCAACTACTCCTAATGGTTCCGCAATCCTAATGGTTCCGCAGGTCTCTGCGTTCAAATGATCAACTACTCCTAATGGTTCCGCGATCTCGTCTAAAATGTAGAGGTGATCGTGCTTTCTCTGTGGCAGCTCCTAGGCTCTGGAATGCCCTTCCTCTGTCTATTAGATCGTCTCCAACTTTGGGTGTTTTTCAGAGTGCGCTTAAAACTCATTTGTTTTCTTTAGCCTTTGAAAATGCTTTTTAGCTGTGTATGTTATTTGTTTGGTATTATTATTATTTATTTTTATTTCTTGTTTATATTAATTTTATTTAGTTTCTATTATTATACTTTTTTCTTTTATCCTTCTCTGTACAGCACTTTGGTTCCAGTAATGGTGTTGAAAGTGCTTTATAAATAAAGTTTAAGTTTGAGAGGTCTGTAGTCATTAAGTCCTGTGATTTTTGATTTCTTGGGTACAGGGATGATGGTGGAGCTTTTGAAGCAGGAGGGGACTTCACACAGCTCCAGTGATCTATTGAAGATCAATGTGAAGACGGATGATAGCTGAACAGCACAGGCTTTGAGGCAGCCTGGAGAGACACCGTCTGTGCCTTTGGCTTTCCTTATCTTCTGTCGCCTGAAGACTTTGCTTACATCTTCTTTACAGATCTTGATTACAGGCTGAGAAACAGTAGGAGGAGGAGGAGGAGGGGGAGGGTGTTGATGGCTGTGTTGTGGGACGGCAGAGTGGGTGTGGGGTGTCAGACCAGGATTTTGTTTTTGAAACCTACAGTAAAAATTGTTCAAGTCTTCAGTCAGTTGTTGATTGGCCTCAGTTCTGGGGGGAGGGGTCTTGTAGCTGGTGATGACTTTCAGGCCTTTCCATACTGATGTAGGGTCGTTGCTTGAAAGCTGTTTTTTTTTAGCTTTCCAGCGTAGTTCTTCTTTGCCACTCTTATCTCCCTATTCAGTGTGTATTTGGCCTGTTTGTACAAGGCCAAATTTGTTTCAACAATGTTTCCCCACTCCTGTAGGCGTCCTCTTTGGCCAGGCGAAGCTGTTTGAGTTTTGTACTGAACCAAGGTTTTAAGAACACTTTCACTTTTATGCCGATGACACTCAGATCTATATACAGTGCACAGCATAAATGAGTACACCCCCTCTGAATAAATATAAAATATGTATTTTCTTAATGATCACAAATATAATTCATGGAAAGATGGCAAAATTGAAATGTATTAAACATATACTTAATAAAAACGACAAAATATATGCCAACATTTTCTATAAGATAAGTAAATTAGACAATTTAGTTTAAATGAAGGACTGCAGAAATGAGTACACCCTAGATTTAATTCAGCAAATGTATAATATTCTAGTACTTAGTATGTCCTCCAGAACTTTAAGTACACTGCTATGACCCTTCTTGGCACTGAGTGTACAAGTTCATGACAAATTTTCACATCTGTCCTGTTTAACTCCTGGAGGACGATCTCCTTAAATGCTCTGGTCTTTAATGGGGAGTTTTGCTCAGCTCGTCTCCACAAAATCCCCCACAGCTGCTCAAGAGCGCTAAGATTGAGTGAAATACATGTTCACTGAAGGATTTTCACCTTGGGAGAATGAATATCTTCATTGTCATGCTGAAAAAATGCCCAATAATGCAGGGAATGAGGGGAGGGTAGCATCTTCTGTTTCAACTTTTTGTATTACATCACACAGTAGTGTGTGAATTCATGACAGCGTTGATAAAGCACAACTCCCTCATACCTTCAGCACTCATTCATCCCTATACAAGAGCTTTACTACCACGGAACGTCACTGTGGGTACCAAACACTTCTCACTGTACTCCTCCTCTAGCAACACCAGAACATTTTTGATGCTTTTGGATCTGAAATGATTGACTTGGTCTCTTGAGACCAGAGTATGGATTCCCAGAAGTCTCTATTTTGTAGATATGAGCCTTGGAAGAGGTTAAGGTTCAAGGTTCTTGTTTATTTGTCACATACACAATCATACAGGGTATAATCAGTAGTGAAATGTAGGTCAGGACAGGTCCGCTCAATGGACAGTGCAAAAAAAATTAAAATAAAAGATGATACATAACACAGGAGCATATATATAATATAGGTAGGAATAAGATAAAAAATAAAAGTAATAATAATAATAATAATAATAGTAAAAACAAGAAATAAAATAAGGAGTAAAATGTGCAATGAACTAAAATGTGCAATACAGTCTACTGTGGGTTTAATAAATATTAATATAACCAGGGATGTGCAAGATGAATGTGCAAACAGGTTGTACCGGGTATGTACACATAGCAGCAATGCGGAAGATGGAGAATGATGGGTGTTACAGTTAATTAAATTAAGTCCTGTAGATGTTATGAGACTGAGTTTAGGAGCCTGATGACCTGAGGGTAGAAGCTCCTCCTCAGTCTCTCAGTTTTTGCCATCACACTTCTGAAGCGCTTGCCCGATGGCAGTGTGATGAAAAGACGGTTTCCGGGGTGATTTGAGTCCTTGATTATTTTTGCAGCTCTGCTTTTGCAGCGTTTCAGGTAGATGTCCTGCAGAGAGGGGAGGGCAGACCCAGAGTGTCATGAAACAGAAACTTAAGATCCAATTGCGAGTGAATAAGTCTTTATTAGACAACTTCACAACAGCCACAGGAAAGGAGCATAATCCGGCAGTTGAAGAGTCTCCAGCACTGGCAGAGATAGTACTCCAATCAGTTCTCACCCTCCAGGAGATCAAGGACAGCAAGCAGGTGAAAACAGGACTCAGGAACTAGGAGGACCGACAGAGAGCAAGGCAGGACATAAGCAACAATGATCTGACAACACACACACAGAAACGCCAGCCAGATATAGGCAGTGTAGACGAGCTACACCTGTGGTCGCTCTGATTACCTTGTCAGGTGCGTAGTAACTAGGCAACGCTGACAAGCCCAACGAGCGGGCCCACACACACACACGAATACACACAGAATGAGCACACGGATCCATGAACCGTGACAGTACCCCTTCCCCTAAGAGCGCCTCCTGGCGCTTCCAGAGGAACTTACCTGACGATTGTAATCATCGATAAGAGACTGATCCAATATGTCTCTTGCAGGCACCCAACTCCTCTCCTCCGGACCGTAACCCTCCCAGTCCACCAAGTACTGGAATCCGCGTCCCCTCCACCTAGAGTCCAGAATACGATGCACCGAATAAACAGGTTCCCCATCTACGAGTCGCGGCGGTGGGGGAACCGGGGAATGCGGGTTAATGGTAGCATGAAAAACGGGCTTTAATTTGGAAACATGAAAAACGGGATGAATCCTCCTGTACGCCGGAGGAAGTTTAAGGCGGACTGCCACCGGACTAATGATCTTGGTGACAGTAAACGGGCCAATGAATTTAGGTGCAAGTTTATTACATACGGTATGGAGAGGAATGTTCTTAGATGAAAGCCACACTTTTTGACCGACGATGTAGACGGGAGGCCTTGACCGGTGGCGATCAGCCTTGGCCTTGGTGCGCGCCCCCACCTGGAGGAGGGTCTGTCTGGCCCTGCTCCAGGTGCGTCGACACCTCTGGACAAATGCGTGAGCAGAGGGAACCGCGACTTCAGATTCCAGACTGGAAAAAATAGGTGGCTGGTACCCTAAACTACACTCAAACGGAGATAGGCCCGTGGCAGACACTGGTAATGAGTTATGTGCGTACTCAACCCATGAGAGCTGCTGACTCCAAGAGGACGGATTCTGAGAGACCAAACATCGCAACATACGTTCTAAGTCTTGGTTGGCTCTCTCTGTCTGACCGTTACTCTGGGGATGAAACCCAGAAGAAAGACTAACAGTCGCCCCCAACAAATGACAAAACTCACTCCAAAATTTGGAGACGAACTGAGGCCCCCTGTCAGAGACCACGTCCATCGGGAGGCCATGAATACGAAAAACGTGGTCAATGACAGCAACCGCCGTCTCTCTGGCAGAGGGTAATTTAGGTAGAGCAATAAAATGAGTAGCCTTCGAGAACCGGTCCACCACGGTCAAAACCACCGTGTTCCCACTCGAGGGCGTGAGACCCGAGACGAAATCTAGCGAAATATGGGACCAGGGTCTCGAAGGAACTGACAGCGGCTGAAGGAGTCCAGCAGGGGGTCGATTGGAAGTCTTAGAAACGGCACAAACAGAACAAGCCAAAACAAAACATCGTATGTCACAAGCCATAGATGGCCACCAGAACCGTTGTTTAATAAGAAACATAGTACGACTCACCCCAGGATGACAAGCCACCTTGGAACAATGACCCCATCGAATGACATCGGACCGTAACGTCTCTGGCACAAACAAACGACCCGGTGGGCATCCGGGCGGAGGCGTTACCCCTTCTAAGGCAGTGCGGACCTTCGATTCGATTTCCCATGTGACTACAGAAACAAAAATCTTCTGTGGCACAATGGGCTCTGAAAAAGACGGGAGCTCAGAATGGTCGAAAATACGGGATAACGCATCGGGTTTGATGTTCTTGGAACCTGGCCGATAAGAAATAGTAAAGTCGAAACGGCAGAAAAATAAAGCCCACCGGGCCTGCCTAGAGTTCAATCTTTTAGCGGACTTGATGTACTCAAGATTCTTATGATCAGTCCAGACGATAAAAGGAACCCCCGAACCTTCTAACCAATGACGCCATTCCTCCAAGGCAAGCTTGACTGCCAGCAGCTCTCTATTACCAATATCATAGTTACGTTCAGCGGGAGACAAACGGTGAGAAAAATACGCGCAAGGATGCATCTTGTCGTCCGAAGATGAACGCTGGGATAGGATGGCACCAACCCCCACCTCTGATGCGTCAACCTCCACCACAAACTGCCGGGAGGGATCAGGGGCGATAAGGATGGGAGCTGAAACAAAGCAGCCTTTCAGTTTGGCAAACGCAGCCTCAGCTGCGCTGGACCACCTGAACGGAATCTTGGTGGAGGTTAAAGCAGTCAAAGGGGCAGCTAGCTGGCTGAAATTGCGAATAAAACGCCGGTAAAAATTGGCAAAGCCCAGAAACCTCAGCAGGGCCTTGCGGGATTCTGGAGTTGGCCAATCAACCACAGCCTGACTTTTGTCCGGATCCATGCGCATCCCCTCGACCGACACGATGTAACCCAAAAAGGGAACAGACTGTGCATGAAAAGCGCATTTCTCCGCCTTGAGATAAAGACCATTCTCTAACAGCCTCTGAAGCACCCGCCTGACGTGCTGAACATGTTCCTGGAGAGAGTGAGAAAATATCAGTATGTCATCCAGGTAGACATAAATGAACTGATCTAGCATATCTCTCAACACGTCATTAACGAGTGCCTGGAAGACTGCGGGAGCATTGGAAAGCCCAAAAGGAAGAACGCAATATTCAAAGTGCCCCCTGGGGGTATTAAAAGCAGTCTTCCATTCATCCTCCTCCCTTATGCGAACCAAATGATAAGCATTGCGGAGGTCCAATTTCGTGAAAAAGGACGCCCCCTGCAGACGCTCAAAGGCTGAAGACATCAACGGTAAAGGATATGTATTCTTCACCGTGATGTTGTTCAGCCCTCGATAGTCGATACAGGGACGAAGGGACCCGTCCTTCTTTTTCACGAAAAAAAACCCCGCCCCCGCTGGCGAAGAAGAAGGGCGAATGATCTTGGCTGCTAGAGAATCAGAAATATATTTCTCCATGGCCTCCCTCTCCGGGGCGGAAAGCGAATAAAGTTTGCCCTTAGGCGGAGACGTACCTGGTAATAAATCTATTGCACAGTCATAGGGACGATGCGGAGGTAGAGAAGCAGCTCGAGACTTACTGAACACTCTCTTCAGGTCGAGGTACTCGCTGGGCACGTTAGACAGATCCATCCGCTCATCCTGAAACACAGAACAAGACACAGAAGGACAGGCAGACAACAAACAAGAAGCATGGCAACTCTCACTCCAAGAGAGAATAGAATTCTGAGTCCAATTAAGGTGAGGGTTATGAAGCACAAGCCAGGGATGCCCAAGGACTACTGGAGTAACAGGAGTGTCAGTTAAAAGAAAATTAATGGTCTCAATGTGATTACCAGAAGTGATGAGTCTTACTGGACCTGTGGTGTGAGTTATGGAAGGAAGGGATAGACCATTGAGAGCATGGACAGCAATGGGCTGGGAGAGAGCAACCACGGGTAGTTTGAGTCTATAAGCAAGATCAGTGTCTACAAAATTACCCTCAGCACCAGAGTCAATTAAAGCTTGACAGTCATAGGTGGCTGAGGACCACTGCAACTTGACAGAAAGGAGGGTATCAGCGAGAGAGGATTTAGTCAGTGTGACCCCACCCGTCAGTAACCTCTTACCTACTGACGGGCTCTGGCTTTTACAGGACACTGTGCTGCAATGTGCCCAGCAGCTCCACAATACAGGCAGAGACCCTCATTTCGCCGCCTACGCCTCTCCTCAAGGGAAAGACGGGATCTGCCCATCTGCATGGGTTCTGGTTCGGAGAAGACAACATCCACGTCACAGGGAGTGACCGGAAGGTGGTTCGGCAGAGTGGCTGCCGGAGCTCGGCGCGCTCGCTGATTTCTCTGCTGCAATCTGGTATCCACCCGAATAGCCAGACTGACTAAGCCATCCAGCGATGTAGGTAGCTCTAATGAATAGATCTCATCTTTGATATATTCCGCTAGTCCATGTAAAAACATATCCCACTGTGCTTCTAAATTCCAACGGCACTCCGCCGCCAGGGTGCGGAATTCAATGGAGTAATCTGTGACACTCCGATCTCCCTGCCGTAACTCCGCCAGAAAACGAGCCGCCTCTCTGCCCGAAGCCGCCCAATCAAAAACCTTTTTGATCTCTTCCGAAAAGGACTGAAACGAAGTGCAGCAGGGAAGCCTCTGCTCCCACACTGTAGTTCCCCAGAGAGCCGCCCGTCCAGAGAGCAGCGTTATGACAAACGCTATTTTCGATTCCTCAGTTGGAAATGACGATGGTTGGAGGGAAATGTATAGAGAACACTTGGAAAGGAAAGAGCGACATTGCTGGGGCTCACCAGAGTAAAAGGCTGGAGGCGGAAGGCGGGGTTCGGTGAGACGCACAGCTTGATCCGGGATAGAAGACACAGGTGGATTCGATGCCGTGGGTTGCTGGAGAGATTCAGTCTGGAGACGCTGAAGTTGGGTGGTCAGCTCCGAGACCTGAGAGACCAGGGCTTGAACAGCGCGATTAGAGGCTGCCATTTGTTCCTCCTGGCGATCAATACGAGAATTACTGTGAGACAAAATGTCTCTTAACTCTGATGCACTCGCTGGATCCATAATGGTCAGATCATTCTGTCATGAAACAGAAACTTAAGATCCAATTGCGAGTGAATAATAAGTCTTTATTAGACAACTTCACAACAGCCACAGGAAAGGAGCATAATCCGGCAGTTGAAGAGTCTCCAGCACTGGCAGAGATAGTACTCCAATCAGTTCTCACCCTCCAGGAGATCAAGGACAGCAAGCAGGTGAAAACAGGACTCAGGAACTAGGAGGACCGACAGAGAGCAAGGCAGGACATAAGCAACAATGATCTGACAACACACACACAGAAACGCCAGCCAGATATAGGCAGTGTAGACGAGCTACACCTGTGGTCGCTCTGATTACCTTGTCAGGTGCGTAGTAACTAGGCAACGCTGACAAGCCCAACGAGCGGGCCCACACACACACACGAATACACACAGAATGAGCACACGGATCCATGAACCGTGACACAGAGATACGCTCAGCTAAGCGCACGACTCTCTGCAGAGCTTTGCAGTCCTGATTTGTGGCGTTACTGTACCACACTGAAATACACTGAGTCAATACACTTTCTATGGCCCCTGAATAGAAAGTTTTCAGGATTGCTGGTGAGACCCTGAATTTCCTCAGCTGTCGCAGATGGTACAGTCTTTGCCTGGCTTTCTTGACCTGTGTTTGAATGTGTGCAGTCCAAGTCAGGTCCTCTGAGATGTTTACACCGAGGTACTTGAAGCTGCTCACCCTCTCCACAGGGGTCCCACTGATCATGAGAGGAGTGTAGGGCCGCTGCTGTCTCTTCCTGAAGTCTACAATCAGCTCTTTAGTTTTGCTCACGTTCAGAGAGAGACAGTTGTCCTGGCACCATGATGTTAGTCTCTCTACCTCACCCAAGTATGCGGTCTCATCATTGTTGGAAATGAGGCCCAGAACCACAGTATCATCAGCAAATTTAACAATAGAAGTGGAGCTGTGAGAGGACACACAGTCGTGTGTGTAGAGAGAGTAGAGCAGGGGACTCAGAACGCAGCCCTGCGGGGCTCCTACGTTCAGGGTGATGGAGTTGGAGGTGAACTGGCCCATTTTCACCACTTGTGGTCTGCCGGTGAGGAAGTCTTGGATCCAGTCACAGAGTGAAGTGTTTAGGCCGAGGTCTGAGAGTTTGACAGCTAGCTTGGAGGGGACTATAGTGTTGAAAGCTGAGCTATAGTCAATGAATAACAGTCTGACATAGTTGCCATTTTTGCTGTCAATATGAGTGAGGGAGGAGTGCAGTACCTGAGAGATGGCATCATCAGTAGACCTATTTGGGCGATTGGCAAACTGAAGAGGGTCCAAGGTAGCAGGGATGGAGGAGCATATGTGTTTCTTTAAAAGTCTCTCAAAAACCTTCATGACTGTTGATGTGAGGGCAACTGGACGATAGTCATTCAGGCAAGAGGGTTTACTGTTCTTAGGTACAGGGATGATGACAGATTTCTTAAATGAGGTGGGAATCACAGAGGTAGCAAGGGACTCATTAAAGATGGAAGTAAACAAACCAGCAAGCTGATCGGCGCACGATCTCAGGACGCGTCCGGTAATCCCATCAGGTCCGGCGGCTTTCCTGATGTTTACTCTCCTTAATTCTCTCCGGACCTCGTCCTCCGTCACGGTGATAACATGATCAACATCGCTGCTCTGTCTGCTGCTTCCTGACGCGCTGATCGGCAGAGTCGCGCCGCCGTTGCGTTCGAAGCGTCCGTAGAAGGTGTTTAGCTCTTCGGCCAGCGATGGGTCTGCACTCACCTCGGCGGAGGGGTTATTTCCAGAGGAACAGATGGTCTTCAGTCCCTGCCACATGCGTCGAGAGTCATTGAGCTGAAAGTGTGATTCAATTCTCTCTCTGTATCGGAGTTTAGCAGCTCTAACTGCCCGTCGGAGAGCATAACATGATGCTTTGTAATCGCTCATGTTTCCTGACAAAAGACCGGCGTTGTATGCGGCAGTGCGTTGGTTAACCGCAGCACGGATTGATCTGTCCACCCACGGTTTCTGATTAGAGAATGTCGTTATTGTTACCATTTCAGTGGCTTGGTCAGTTAGCATGTAAACAAAGCTTAGTGCTACATCCGTGAACTCGCTGACGTCAGCTGAACTCGCCCGGAACATGTCCCAGTCGACGTCATCAAGAGACGCCTGTAGCATAGCTTCAGAGTGGGAGGACCAGCGCGTCACTTCCCTCTTCCCCGGGGATTCCTGAACGATCCTTTGTTTATATTCCGGTGTGAGGAAAATGGCCGCGTGGTCTGACTTACCAAAAGCTGGCAGGGAACGAGCTTTATAGGCATTCTTGAACTGAGTGTAGCAATGATCCAGTGTATTCGGTCCTCTAGTTGGACAGGATACATGCTGATGGAAATTCGGCATGACCTTCCTGAGGTTGGCTTTGTTAAAGTCCCCTGCGATGATAGCGGCAGCGTCAGGGTGTTTGTTGATGTAGCCGCTGAGCTCTTCGTGGAGTTTGGACAAAGCCAAGCCGGTGTCTGCCTGAGGTGGAATGTAAACGGCAGTAGCGATGACCGCGGAGAACTCGCGGGGTAAATAGAATTGGCGGCAAATAATGGAGAGATGTTCCAGATGAGGCGAGCAGGAACGCGACAGAATGGAGATATTCCTGGGGTCGCACCATTTCTTGTTAATCATGAAACACACTCCACCACCCTTGATTTTGCCGGCCTCGGCTGTTCTGTCCATCCGTAAAACAGAAAAGTTTTCAGACGGTGTTACAGCGGTGTCCGGGAACGAGGGGGAGAGCCATGTTTCAGTCAAACAAAGGATGTTACAGTCCCTAATGTCCCGTTGGAAACTTGTCCTGGCTCTAAGATCGTCCATCTTATTTTCCAAGGATTGGACATTTGCGAGCAGAATACTGGGGAGAGGAGGACTGTGAGCCCTTTTTCTCAGTCTGTCACGAATTCCAGCACGTCGCCCGCGGTGTTTCTTTCGCCTCCTGGGATTATTCGGGTGGTCTTTGTTAGCCTCGGCGTTCCGAAGAATCTCCGCTGGCCACGCTGGATCCGTGGATAAAGTGTCCAGAAGCAGGTTAGTGCAGCGGTGTCTAATGTCCAAAGTGTTCTTTTGTCATAGATAAATAGTGCAGACGTTAAGCGTGTAAAAAGAGAAAGTAAAAATACGTAAAAGAGTATATAAAAACACAAATTGAGCGGAGCCATCCTTTAACGTCGACTGAACACAGCAGCGCCGGAAGCGGAATTTCCTTTTTCATGAGGTTAAATGAGTTTATTTTGCTTTGGCTACAGTAGGTAATTCTAGTGGTGACAACAACCATGCATGTCACTTCTGCAGGCTGCGTCATACTCTGTGAGATAAAGTGTCACTCTTTTCATAGCTTTTGCCGGCTCTGAGACACTTGCATGTTATTTCTCCTGCTCTTTTTCAAGCAAAAATTCACTCATCACTAAATTAAAACTTAAAGTGAAGACCTGATTATTTCAGGAGCCTTGTCACAAGTCCATTGTTTTTGAATGTCGGTGCTACTTATGCTAAATTTTCACACTTAAAACAATAATTTGGTATTCCTCTTGTATCATTGTCCTCTTTTATGCTAAGAAATAGGTCAACTGGCAGTTCTCTCTCAAGTGGTTCCACTGCTGCCAGCATTAAGTCTGAGTATGATTCAGAGGACTATGAAACACTTTTAATTGTCAGGAAATGACTTGTCTTTAAAAGTTTTGGTTCAATATACTTACCTGTTGATCAAAAATAACCTTAAACCTATACACGTTTTTTTTTTTTTAGTAACTTTCAGGAGGGTGTACTCATTTTTGCAACACATTTTATCACTTTGATAAGAATCTTATTTTGCTGAATAATTTTGACATTCTTCTTTGGTAATTGATCAAGCAGGCTTGTTGGAACATTATATTTCCAAAGAACCCTAACATGTCATCTAAGTAAAGAGTAATTGCTGAATTTGTTAAGTATTAGAGGGGGTGTACTCATTTATGCTGTGCACTGTACATTCAAAACCTGATGTCAATATGGCTGTGTCTGTTCTTTTTCAATGTTTTACTGAGATTAAAAAATGGATGTCTGTCTAAACGGCCCACAATTTTCTCTGTCTAAACAGTGACAAGACCGAAGTGATGCTTATTGGTTCACCTCACCAGTTGCGCAAAGCAGAGTCCATAACTTTAGGTCTGGATGGCTCTGCTTTACAGTTTCAAACATAAAAAATTTGGGGGTGATGTTTGAGCCACATGTTCGTAATACAGTCAAATCATATTTTTTTCATCTCAGAAAAACTGCCAAATTACGTCCCATGTTGACTTTTTCTGTGGCCGAAAAGTTAATCAACACTTTTTTGTTTTCGCATATTGATTATTGTGGTATTGACAATATTGTTTTGCTGGCTGGTGTGTCAAAGGCTACCCTAAGCAAATTACAGTTGGTACAAAATTCAGCTGCTAGAATTCTGACTAGGACCAGTGCAAGGGAGCACATCACACCTGTCTTGGAAAAATTGCACTGGTTCCTGTTAGTTTTCGTATTGATTTTAACATTCTCATGCTCAATTATAAGGCCTTGAATAATTTGGCTCCTCAATATTTGTCAGAGCTTTTAACCCACTACACACCTACACGCGTTCTACGCTCCTCTGAAGCTGGTCTTTTAACTGTTCAAACAACTCGGCTTAAAACTATGGGTGATCGGGCTCTCTCTTCATTGGCTCCTAAATTGTGTAATTACCTGCCCTCTGAAATTAGAAATACAGAATCTCTTAATGTTTTTAAATCGTCCCTTAAAACATACTTTTTTAGGGTAGCTTTTATGTGATTACTTTGTTTTATTATATTGGTTTTGTATTGTTTGGTTGTTTTTTACTGCCTGTACTCTTGTGTGTATCTTTTTACTTCATATTTGTATATGTATGTAAAGCGCTTTGAGATGCTACTTTTAAAGGCGTTATATAAAGTAAAGTTTTTTTTATTATTATTATTTCAAAAACAAAAACATCTTGCCAAAAACATCTTCATGGGAGTGGAAGAACTGCCAAATGCCACTGCACCTGGACACTACACTGCCATCAAAAATTATATAAACACATACAGTATTTTGCAAGAAATGTGTTGCAATGATACGAGGATATTGACCTCTTCTTGTTTCAGTGCTTCAGAAAGCAGATCTTCTTGACTGGAAAAAGAGGTTGGTTGGATTTGGCTCAGATGGTGCACCTGTCATGGTGGGGAAGCATGGTGGTGTTGCAAAATTGCTGAAGCAGGACGTCCTCTGTTAATATCCACTGTCTTGGACATGGATTAGAGCTGGCTGCCCTTGATGCCATCAATGCCCGTGAAAAAAATGAAGAGAGTAAGTAATGATACTAATCTCATTTAATTTATTTTGCTCCTATATCTGTTGACACAGACTAACAAACATTACCTATAACAGGTGACGGATATGCTTAAAGGCATTTATAAGCAATATCACTATTCTCCAAAAGCTTGGAGAGAGTTAAAGGAGGTGGGCAACATGCTAGACCAAAATGAATGGAAAGCCCACTAAGTTAGGAGGAACAAGGTGGCTACCCCACATAGAGAGAGCTCTTAACACAGTGATGAAAACTACACAGTACTGCTGACACACATGGAGAACACAGTAGTTGCAAAGGAAGTCTTATTAACACACACGAAAAACTACACAGTACTGCTGACACACATGGAGAACACAGTAGTTGCAAAGGAAGTCTTAACACACACAAAAAATAAAACTAGTTAGTCAGTTTACAAAAAAAACAACTATTGACCTATTCCTTTTTGTCATATGATGATAAATAATGCAATTAATAAAATGCCCCCCCCCCCTTCTAAAGATATTTAGAAGAGTAAATTTCTTATGTCATAAGTAATACTAAGTAAGATGAGCCTTTTTTTTGAAGTGAAGAAAGTATAAACACGTCTTGCCTGGTGTGCCTACCATCAAGTCATGAGCCCTTTCCATCCCATATATTGGTCATCTCAAATGAGTCAAGATTCAACGTGAAATGCCTTTTTGGCCCATATATGGTTATTTTAATTTACTATGTAGGCCATGTATGCATTGATAACCTGTTGGACAGGTAAATAACGAGTATATAAATGTAAACGAGTTAAGGATATCTAGCGTTACCTTCGATGCAAATTATATGCAATGCAAGTTAACAAATCTGTCATCTAATTAAGCTTACCTTACTCCCCGGCGTTTGATTGGGGGCTGTCCTGGCAATGTCCCAATGAATAAGTTTGATCCTCAGATCATGATGCCAAAGATATAAGCAGAAAATCACCACATATGTTGGACGGGATCCTTATATTATGAAGAGGAGTGAATTTTCTGCTGAACTGAAATATTTGCCTGCCATCGAGGCGGTAGATATAAGCAAATACCTTGTCCTCCAGACATCCTTCTACACACAAAAAAAAAAACAGATGAAATGTACAAAAGTATGGATTCATACAATTTTTTTGTTAGTGGTTGGGTAAAGGATCTTGGTTCCAAGGTGCTCCACAATTACAATCGTTTGGTTTTTGCCCGCGTGAGTAGCATTTCTATTTTGTCCTGTCAATTAACCTTACAACAAACATTCAATGCTGCTGTGCCTCTTGATGTTAGCATTATGGTTGTTCACTTTATTAGGGTAACTATTCTCAAAGGTCCGCTAAAATGCCACTAAAGGCATGGATTATCACAAAACAAGATGGAGACATCATTGCAGCTGCATGGCAGGGTAAGTTATTTACGTTCGCCTGTATTTTGTATAACAGTGAAGTGTAGTGCGGTGTTGCTTGGAGTATCTATTGTTTTAAATATAATGATACATAAACATAATAAAGCAATTAACAGGTGGGGACCAACATGGTGATGCATTCCTGCACATTTTGTGCCTTGGTGACGAGACAACGACATCCCACACCTTCGCCATTGTTTCGGGCCATGCCATTGAAACGGACTTGTTGCTTGAGGCTGTTTATCTTTTTCAAGTCCCTTTTTGTGCTTGATGTTAGCTACACTAACATCTTCCTTCCTGGGAATTTCTCCAGCATGTAGTATATCATATTGATGGACATGAGTCTTCTGTTACGGGGCTGACGAGACGTGAGACATGCGGATCCATATGCAAAGCTTTATTATAAGACATGGTCAATACAGGCAGGGTCGGACAGTAGCAAACAGGTATAACAAAGACAGGGCAGAGAATAATCCAAGGGCAAGCGTGGGTTGACGATCGGCGAACAATATCCAGAGGGCTAGGCAGAGAGACAATCCAGGAGAACGAGCAATAATCCAAGCGAGGTACAAACAGAGTCCAAAGGGCAAGGCAGAGAGAATAATCCAGGAGCACGGGCAGGAATCAGAACACAGGAATCTAACAAGGTAAACTAGAAAACGCTTTGTAAGATAGCTAGGCTAAACAATACTTGGCAGAGAGCAAGGGTAAGTCCAGAGCTTAAATAGTGTGTGTGAGATTGGGTGATGGTGATTGTGAGATGGTTCTCAGGTGCAAGCGTGATCAGTGTGAACAGCTGTGTTGGTGCAGTGGATGATGGGAAATGCAGTCCTTGAGTGATCTGTGGCTGACTGTGTGGTGTGAAAGTCAATGTGATGGGTGAGTGACCTCTAGTGTTGAATGAACAGAAGTTCATGGCCAGGATTTGTGACATAGCCCCCCCCCCCCAAGGAGCGGCTTCCAGACGCTCCTAAATAATCCTAGGAGGGCGGTGGAGCGGAGGCAGAACAGGGGGAGGGACAGGTCCATGTAGAAGTGGAGTGGCTGTGGAAGAAGGCAAAGTCGGTAGAGCAGGAAGCCAGGGCGGAGCGGATGGACCTGGAGCCCACCAGGGCGGAGCAGACGGACCTGGAGCCCACCAGGGCGGAGCGGACAGACCTGGAGACCACCAGGGCGGAGCGGACGGACCTGGAGCCCACCAGGGCGGAGCAGGCATGACAGGAGACCACCAGACCGGAGTAGTAGACCACCGCAGGAAAGCAGACCGGGCAGGAACCCATATCAGAGTCTGAGATCTGGGGGGAACAGAGACAGACAACACAGAGAGAGCAGAGACAGACAACACAGGGAGAGTAGAGACAGACAACACAGAGAGAGAGCCTTCCTGGTCTCAGGGGCCGTGGCAGAGCAGGTCTGGGAATCACAGGCGGCCTCCATAGCCGTGACAGGGCAGGACAGGAAATCACAGACGGCCTCCATAGCCGTGACGGGACAGGGCGTGAACTCACAGACGGCCTCCTTAGCCGTGACAGGACAGGGCGAGAGTTC
The DNA here is from genome assembly GCA_023376895.1 of Aspiorhynchus laticeps. Classification (NCBI taxonomy): domain Eukaryota; kingdom Metazoa; phylum Chordata; class Actinopteri; order Cypriniformes; family Cyprinidae; genus Aspiorhynchus; species Aspiorhynchus laticeps. The sequence continues at coordinate 45,792,184 of CM041799.1, read as the reverse complement.
ACAGACGGCCTCCTTAGCCGTGACAGGACAGGGCGAGAGTTCACAGACGGCCTCCTTAGCCGTGACAGGACAAGGGAGGATTCATAGGAGGGTACCACTGACACCTCTGGAGGTTCTACAGTGGTATCATCCGGAGACAGGTAGAGTTCATTACTGGGCGCCACCACCATACAAGGAGCTGAAACGAGCACCACCGCTTCAGGAGGTTCTGCAGCATGTGCTGCCACCTCTGAAGAAGCTGCAGCGAGCGTCACCACCCCAAGAGGTTCTGCAGCATCAGCCGCCACCTCTGGAGACATTACAGTGGACGTCGCCACCTCGGGCAGTTCAGTGGTAGTGTATGCAGCCCAAACGCAACACAAAGCAATCCCCATCATGGGAAGCGCTTCGAACAGGGGAATGAGTTCAGGGACAAGAGAGCTAAAGTGAGTGGATTTGGGGATACCAGGCAGCGCATGCAGACACCAGCGGTGCATCCCTCACGCTGGATATCAGACAGGGAACTCGAAGGACTGACCTTAAATCTCTGGGTATGACAGACTCTGGCAGTTCGGCGGAGACGTGACGTGGTTCTGGCTGCTCAGCCGTGACATGAAGAGACTCTGGCAGATCAGCGGAGACATGAAGAGGCTCTGGCTGAGGAGCTGAGACGTGAAGAGGCTCTGGCTGAGGAGCTGAGACGTGAAGAGGCTCTGACTGAGGAGCTGAGACGTGAAGAGGCTCTGGCTGGTCAGCTGAGACGTGGCGTGACTCTGGCTGGTCAGCTGTGACGTGGTCTGACTCTGGCTGGTCAGCTGTGACGTGGTCTGATTCATAATGATGAGTTGAGGCCTGATGAGACCCTGGCAGATCAATTGTGAGATGGGTTGACTCACGATGATCAACGGTGACTTGGCTTGGCACATGAAGATCAACGGTGACTTGGCTTGGCACATGAAGATCAACGGTGACTTGGCACATGAAGATCACTTGTGGCTTGGCTTGACTCACGAAGATCACTTGTGGCTTGGCTTGACTCACGAAGATCACTTGTGGCTTGGCTTGACTCACGAAGATCACTTGTGGCTTGGCTTGACTCTCTAGCATAGGTTGTGACTTGGTTAGGTTCTTTAACATCAGCTGGGACTTGACTTGGCTCTTTAACATCAGCTGGGACTTGACCTGGCTTTTTAACATCAGCTGGGATTTGACTTGGCTCTTTAACATCAGCTGAGCGCATTCTGGCGCGTCCACCATTTCAGACGCTGACGCGGTGCCGCTTTCCTCTTCCGCGACACCCACCGTGAACGAAGAGCCAGTACACAGCAAAGCATAGTCCAAAAAACAACTTAGTGATGACCGCGGACCCTCGCGTCTGAGTTGAGATTGTAGAGGCTGATTAATGCCATTGCAAAAAATCTCAATCAATATTATGTCCGGTAAATCTGAATAACGAGCGAAGACTAAAAACTCTCTAATATGGTTCTCCAGTGATCTTGGGCCCTGTTTAAGGGCAAACAATATTCTGTTTGTGTCCATACCTGACAAATGTCCGTTTGACAAGCTGCTGGATCCTTGCTGGGCCGAGTATTCTGTTACGGGGCTGACGAGACGTAAGACATGCGGATCCATATGCAAAGCTTTATTATAAGACATGGTCAATACAGGCAGGGTCGGACAGTAGCAAACAGGTATAACAAAGACAGGGCAGAGAATAATCCAAGGGCAAGCGTGGGTTGACGATCGGCGAACAATATCCAGAGGGCTAGGCAGAGAGACAATCCAGGAGAACGAGCAATAATCCAAGCGAGGTACAAACAGAGTCCAAAGGGCAAGGCAGAGAGAATAATCCAGGAGCACGGGCAGGAATCAGAACACAGGAATCTAACAAGGTAAACTAGAAAATGCTTTGTAAGATAGCTAGGCTAAACAATACTCGGCAGAGAGCAAGGGAAAGTCCAGAGCTTAAATAGTGTGTGTGATTGGGTGATGGTGATTGTGAGATGGTTCTCAGGTGCAAGCGTGATCAGTGTGAACAGCTGTGTTGGTGCAGTGGATGATGGGAAATGCAGTCCTTGAGTGATCTGTGGCTGACTGTGTGCTGTGAAAGTCAATGTGATGGGTGAGGGACATCTAGTGTTGAATGAACAGAAGTTCATGGCCAGGATTTGTGACACTTCATGTGTGAAGTATTTAAGGGCAACATTTTTTTCTGGCCACTTGTAACATTTAATTTTTTTGTCACATGTATTGTCTGTTGTAGGTCTCTTTGTTTGGCTTAGTTTTAATGGCACAATGTTTGGACTTATTCTCATGTGGCAATAATCAATTTCATAGTGTTATGATGCTGCAATGTTGAAAAGAATAGGAATCTACAGTACCTAGTTTACAAAGTTTTGTGTTTTAAAGAAACTGATCTAAAAAAAACGTTGTTTTATTTGTGTCTGTAGGGGTTGGATGTAATGTGTAACAGTAGCACCCATTCAAAAATTGTTTTAAAAATAAATGTGAAAACTCATTAAATTGATATTTACAGTTGCATTTTTTTTGTGTTGTGTAAATGTATTACAGAAAAATGATAATTGTACATTCCTTTGTGATTGTTATTTATTATTATTGGTAAATATAAAGGTAGCAAGGCAATGAGACAACAAATAACCCAATGTTTAGGTAATGTTTAACCCAGCAACACAGTTAACCTGACCCACTGTTGGGTCAAATAAACAACCCAGCATTCTGGGTCAAATGGTTAAACCCAGCACTTGGGTCAAAACAACCCAGCGCGTGTTCTGTCCCACAGTTACCCAGCGGCTGGGTTAAGGTTGGGTTATTTTTTAACCCAGCATTTTTAGAGTGTAGGATGGTCATTTGCCTCCATGCCACAAAGAAGAGGCTGAATATCCATCTTTCAATCTGGTGACTTTTTATCTTTAACTTGCTTTCCATTTAGTGTACTTTATCTAACATAGACTTTGAGAAACGACCCCATCTCTCCGTCTTTCCAGGATGTGCAGGAGACAAAGGCTGACAGTGATGTACTCTGTAGTCATTTAACAGATAACTTGGAATCAAATTGTGCTTCCGTAAGTGGAACGGTTAACCATACTTATTCTATTAAGTGTAACAAATACTCAAATCATAATACAAGGGCAAATTTAATTAAGTAAATACTTCATTATGTCTGAAGCAAGTCATTTATACATTGCATATTCATTGTAATGTGAGTAATATAAAAATAGTTAAGTGTTTAAATTATAAATTTTTCTGTACTATGCAATAAAATTATTTGGTAAAATAAAGTTATCTAAACAACAGTAGAAATCATTATAAAGATAAATATTACAGTACAAAAAGTGTTCTTATTTGTTGTTGTAATTAGGTGTGTGTTAGAGTTCTCCGGGGAAAATACTTTACCTTTTTTTAACACAGCCAGTTGCTTATCATTTTGCTCTGTTTGTGAAGGTTTTAATGTTCCAACTCTGTAGTTTGGCTGTATCAACACATCTGTGATATCAATATATGGAATGCCACCTAATAAACAGGGGAAAAAAGTAAAGACAAAGTAAAGGAAAGTAGTTAGCGTAAGATATTATAAACATGTACGTATATCTAGTAATCTGTAAACCTTTTTTCATGTATTACAGACTTCTGACAAGGATTTAGACCCTACTAATTCACCATACATCTCCTCATACAGCAGTGAAGAAGAAAATAAATTATTCTCATGTTCTTTGCCACGTCAGCCATGTTTCTTTTTCATTGATCGCAAAGACTGGCAAGAGCTAAGACAACACCAAGAAGGCAGACTTTTCAAAAGACTCCAGTGGACAAATATCATTGCTAAGGGAATCAAATCCATTCATCTATACTGCAGCTTTGCTTTTAAGCGACACAGAGTGAAAACCCTGCGGTCATAGACACAGGCTCCAATATTCACATGTAAGGGCCACTGTTGTTTTGAACACTGCCCAGTGGAAGTAAATGTTGAAGTTGCTGATGAGAGCTCCCTGAAAGTAGCAGTGGTTTTCTCTGGGAGAGATGTATGCCATAACAGCAACAAACTGCAATGAAGGCCGGTGTGTGCAGATGCACATCAGACAACTGCAGAACTCCTGGAAACAAAATTACTGCAGGGTTTATATTTGTAATCCATGCAAAATATTCCATCAATGGTCATTGATTCAGGGTGTAGGGATGAAGCCCCAACTAAAGAGGTGCTAAAAAACATTTCATGGAGTGAAAGAAAAAAACAACAACAACATCATTCTGATGAGTTCACAAGTTTAAAATAACTAATTGACCAACAACATAGCCCAGACAATGATGTCCTGCAGAAGGTGATGTTGCAGCCCAAAGGTGTTATGCTGTGGTCAAAGAACACACTCTCTGTGTTCGACAAAATGTGTAAGAATGACATGGTGTACTTGGATGCGACTGGGTGTGTAATTCAAAAGAAGACTGCAGAAAGCCCACCATGCTATGTTTATGAGCTGGTTGTTAGAAATCCATCCAAGGGTGCATCACCTTTACCTGTGGCAACCTATGTCACATGCAACCACACCACAGCATCAGTGACATACTTTCTGCAGGCTTTTCAGACTGATCTCATGGGGATGTATGGAAATGTGGCAATCAAAAGGCCAGTCATGATAATATGTGATGGCAGGGGCGTTTCTCTGTGGCATACACCTTAAGAGCAGTTAATGCCTTCACAATTTCAGGCAGCTGGTAACGAATAGCTTTAACGGCTTCAATTCTACACTCCCACCTGGTGGCTGACAGTGCCTTCAGTGTAAAATTCTTGACATTCTTTGAGAATGGTCCAATGGTGAACTGAGGAGCTGAAAAGAGTGTAAAGCCGCTGTAACAGCGCAAAGAAACTGATGGACATCACAGAAGACTTAGCTGCATCACCAACAACAAGATTCAGTGTGTGACTTCCACAAGGAACACATAAAGCTTTGGGGTTTAATTCCAGCACTCTCTTTTGGACTCCCTGCTTTTTACCTTGCATGTTGCTCCCATTATCGTAAGATTGGCCTCGACAGTTGTACAGATCCAATCCTAGTGTTTCTAGGTGGCCTAACAAATGTCTCGCATAAGCCTTTTCCTGTTGTGTCAAGTGCCTGAAGAAATCCAACAAAGTGCTCATGGATGGAGACACCCTTTGATAACTCACAATTAACAATTCTTAGCACCACTGATAACTGCTCATTGTGACTGAGGTCTGGAGTGCAGTCCATGATCACTGCATAGTATTTGGCTGTTTTTACTCTCTCAACAATTGCATCAGTTGTACATTTTGCCACAATGGAAATGAGTTCATTTTGAATATGTTTACTTAAATAAGTGTCACTTAGTTCTTTTGTCTGAATTCACCTCAAATGCTCACGCATCACTGGAGCAAACTGAGCCATTAATTGTACTTGTCCAAGGAAATTTCCATTACCAGATTCAAACAATCTGTCGGAGTGGCCACGAAATGAAAGATTGTGGTCTGCCAGATGGTTTACAATTGCGAAACATCTTCTTAAAATCTCTTTCCAGCGGTTGACTTCAAGAGCAATTTGATCTTGGTTTATCTGATCTATAGCTGTGTTTGTTTGTAGTGAAAGATTGTGAAAGATTACGCCAAGTAACCATGTTTGTGATATGTTCATCAGACCTCTCATGCTGTCTCAAGTGGGCTGCAAGATTCTTCCAGTTATTGAAGCCATCCCCACTTAGCTGAGTGTCCTTTTCCTTATTACCAAACAGGCGGCAACAAAAGCATATAACAGTCATTTTTTTCACTGTACACGAGCCAGGACCTCTTTATCTTTTCTCCGTTCTTCATTTGCAGGTGTAGCGGTTGTTCTTCTGCGTTGTGTTATTTTGATGTTAATAAAAGATTTTCCACACAAATCTGGTTGTGCCAAAGGTGATTTAATTGCAGCGCCATTCTCTCTCTCCTCTCTGTGCGGTAAAACACACAAACAGACAAGCACTGTTATCTGTCAGACTTTCTCTTTTGCCTCTCCTCTCTAGTGGCATTGCAGGAAAGAGGACGAACTCTGATTGCGCTGTGATTTGAACCTCTCACCTACGTATGACGTCAGCCGACGTACATACTGTGACTGTTACCCTTAATAAGAGCGCACAAGCTTCTTTCAAAATAAAATACCCCCTAACAAATAATAATTAAAAATAAAGTTAATGACTAAAATGTATAATCTGGTGTAACAACATAACCCTGCTACACAGGTAATAGTTGCTGCTTGTAAATCTTCGCCCTTCTTTATTTTTTGGATAAGTTCTGTCCTTGATCTGAACTGGGCCTCTCTGCACGATTGAGCAGCGCTCTTTGTCATTGAGATGTTTTGGCCAGAGTGCTGGGTCTTCTTCAAGTGAGACAGTAACACATTGTGCAGAATGACTGCTAGTGCTAGTAGTACTCAGTTGTTCAGCTGTATTGCAGTCTTCGCCATAGATATTACTATCACTGAAAGTGAACGCGGAAGTGCTGGTACCTGCAGCTGCAGTTGAAGGATTCTGTGAATTTGACTTGCATGTAGAAGCAGCATCGACTTAGCAGCCTGAACTAACACCATCAGCAGCAACGGGCAGCTCCTCCATGCTGGCAATGCTGCTAGTGTTAATGCTAATGTTAGTAGTGGCACAAAAATATACATCAGCTTCTTTCTTCTCTTTACCTTTACCGTCGTCAGCTGGTGATGTCACAAAAAAGTTTATCTTTGGTAGTTTTGCTAAAACCTTTTTGCTTTCCTCTTGTTTCCTCCTTTTTTCAGCAACGCTTGGGTAGCTTCGCTTCATTTTTGCTCTGTACACGCCATCTGTCAATCACTTCCGCATTTCTGCAGCAGATTCGCAGTTAAGTGAAATAATGGAATAGTCCAATGGTGGTGGTGTTCGGGGGTGCCCACGCACCTGTTTACAATACTAATGATTTATTTAAGCATTCTGATGCAGTTTCAGTTGATTTTTGACATTTGCAATAAAGTAAAAAAAAAAAAAAAAAAAGTTAATACGGGATTTTTTTGGGGGGGCCCTGTGTAGCTGGGGGCCCAAGGTAATTGCCTACCTTTGCCTAATGGTAAAATCTGCCCCTGTGTGATGGATCCCTTGTGCTTGTGCTTTTGCACTCCATTTCCATTATATTCTGAATGGAGGATAAGCTGCAGAAATACTTCCTCTTAATTACTGGACAGCATCCAAATGAAAAATTTGACCTCCCCATTCTTCATAGAAGTCACATCATGAAGAATGCCAAGGATCTTTGCAAAAAACAATATGCATTTATGGGATATGATCACTTTACATATAGTTTGAAATGAAATGTACAATAATAATGTTTGTGTTTTTGTTTGCTTTCTTTCTAGAATTCCCAAACACTACACACTGGCAAAGCACATATTTGGCCTTGTTGCATGTTGTTCAACACTGAAAGAGATGGATGAGGTGGGTTGTAGTTCAGCGGCCCTTTTTTGCATTCCTTGCAGTGGCGCAAATGTAGCAAAGCACTACAATAACCTGCAATTGCTTATGCAACAAAGGGGTACCTTTGAACTAGATGAGAAAATCATCATTGCTGAAGACTACAAGGTATTAAATAATGTTACAATTACAGTTTGTTTCAGCACATGGTCTCACAACTATAATACATACAGTACACTGTATAATAAAAACCAACCAGACTTGCTTGGCCTTGTTGGTGATCTGAACCAACTGCAGAGTAGACATCTAGGTTAAAATTTTAATTCTGTTTATGAGTTTTGTGATTCGGTCAGCACCTGTCCAGGATGTATCCTGCATTACTGCTAAACAAAATACATGATTAATAATGCATTAAGCATATACATTGGAAATTTGTCTGAAATAATGACAATTGTTTTTCAGCATGATGTTGGGACCACACCACTTATGGATCATTTCAGAAAAACAATCAATAGTGCACCACTTGACCTTGATGGTGATTCCGACATTTATTACACACCAACATTCATTTCCAGTTTGGCCAAATACTTCCTCCCGCATGCCACCCTGTGGTCTGGAATGATGCTAGGTAGGTTTAAGTCATGTTAATAAGTTTAATTGATTTAAGACAACTATTAATCAAGCAATGTATTAAGCAATGTCCAGTACTTTTACAATCTTAAATCAGGGTTCCTACACATTTTCCATTTTAAAATTCCATACTTTTCCTGACTCAAATTTCCAAACCTCTCAGGGGATTTTCAGACCACATTTAAAATAAATGGTTCATGGAGCATTATTTTCAGCTTTATATTTGGTATGTAATAGTCATCTGTAAATATTTTTATTTTCATTGATTTTCTCGAAGTGACAACATACAGAGTTGCTAAAATAAAAAAAATAAAAAATATACGCACTTTTACATGCTCACAAGAAACAATTTTTTTGCCCTCAAGAAACTATTTGCATGGGAATGTTTTGCATGCTTACGCATTACAATTTCTACTTTTATATAACCTATTTCCTTTGTGTTTCACTGCTATGGGCTGATGGCACAACAGGTGGCTAAGTGTGCATTGTCCTATTTGCTAAAAGTAATGGTTTCCTGTGCGCACATAAAAGTATATTTTTTTATTTTTGCAAAGGTCCTTGAGGTTATGTTATATGGTGCTAAGAATATAGTGTGAGCAAACCCAAAATGCTTATAACCTGCATTTTGCATAATGAAAATGTGCACCATGAATTGATTCAGTCATATTTGGCGATCACAAAAGAATCACTAAACAGCTGCCATGAAACCTCACTTCTCGTACGATATTTTTTTTTCCATTAAATTCTTAATTTTCTATAAAAAAAAATAGGGGCAAAGTCTGGAAACACATTTTTCCATACTCTGCATTCTTTTTTCCATACTTTTCCAGACCTGGAAAATCATTAAATCAAATTCCATACTTTTCCAAACCCCATAGGAACCCTGTTAAATGGTATTTAGGGATCTAGGATGTCATGGGACAAGCCCAGTATACCAGAATTTGAGTAAGCTCTATAACAAAGTCAGAAAATCAAAGAAATAGGTAAAGTCTAGCAAGAAGCATCTGGAATTATTCATTTTTTCTATTTAAACTATATTTTTTTGTTGTTCCTTAGAATGCCAACAGATTAGAGATGTACTTTAAATGTTCAGAACTTCACTCAAGATAACCGAACACAAGGCATCATGGAGAAGAGTCAGTGGGACCTAAAGCGAATTCGGCTCCAAAGAAGGCAGTTTACAAGACTGGATGACATTGTTGAAGTATCCCAAAAGATGCATGATGCACTGCTCCTTGAATATGGAGACATGGAAAGATGCAGGAAGAAAGTATGGGATACTGATTGTTAATAAAGTCACTTCAGTGGCAGCACATTTGACCTACTTCTTTACCTTGATCACATTTTAAAAACAATAGGCCTGAGTATAGATTTTATTAAATATTTGCAATTGTGTGTAAAAGTATTTAACTATGTATATGTTTTCAAGTCATTTTGTAAGGAGAAAAAATCGGAAGCGTACAAGAGTCTACGTGTCACCTTTAGTGTTGGACCTGTCATTTCAAGTAATTATTAAGAGGCTTTAAGTAACACTGAAGTAAACACACATGTTGTGATTTTGACTATTCCTCCATTCTAATGTAGTGTTTAGTTTTTTAAATTATAAAGCAAATGTTATCATTTTAAACTGTAACTGAAGCTGGACACACTAGAGGATTTTAAGGTCGATTTTAAAGGGGTCATTGGATGCGACATGCACTTTTACAAGCTGTTTGAACTGAAATGTGTGTTGGCAGTTTGTGTACACAACAACCCTATAATGATAAAGATCTTTAAAGATGTTTTTTTAAATCTTGTTAAATCATTTCCCCTTTCTCAAATCAAGCCATTCTCAGATGCCTGTCTGTGACATCACACTGACAGGCCCCTCCCACGATTGTTTGATTGACAGTAGCGTTTTACCTTAGCCCCGCCCTGAGTGAGCTGTCATCAGTCCACCATTGTTTCACCGCCGGAGCAGGAGTAGACAAGAATGTCTCCTAAGTGATTGAGGTGCTTTGTTGTTGGATGTAATAAGCTCATTAGCATTTAAAGGAACATGCACTAAAACAGCTTGCTGTGTGCAGAGCTGATTTTGACAGGGTAAAAAGGGTGTTGTTTTACACTACCATTGAGAAATTTTAATCAAAGTATGTTATAGACTTTTCATTTAGACCCTAAAGAATCATATCAACTTGTGGAAAATGGGCATCCGATGACCCCTTTAAGCTGGGCTCACACTACAGGAGTTTTAGCCCAATTTCCCCCTCCCGAGAATCGGAGCAAAAATCTTGTCAAGCACCTCGATCGGTCCCGATGTTCGTTGCGTATTATCTGGTAATGCAAGCTGTTCATCTTGCAGTTCCTGATCTGCTCGCACACAAATCGGGGCCACCCCAATTAATATCAAACATGTTTGATATTTAGGATTTTAAATCGGGATGATGACGACTATCATTACGTCAGTGCTTTCACAATAGCCAATGCATAACCGCAAAACCCAGCTGTTGTACGGGTCCATTGGATAGCGGAGATGGAGGAAACCCACCCCCTTTTTAAAATAGCCAATAGTGTTTCATTTATATCACAGTTACAGTTTAGACCAGAGCCGTTGAGCTCGGTAAAGCCGCATTTGACAGCATATGACAGTCACAATCTCATATTGCTATAAAATATAGCATTCTGTGTAGAATTCAAATGGGTCTGTTAAGTTTTATGGTGTGCGCAGACTTGTGCATATTATCCGCTCCGTGTATTGTGTCTGTGGACTGGAGCAGACTGCGTGTGCAGTGCAGCGGTTAGCGTGACAGCGCAAAACCAGACTTCATTCGCCCCAAAGGAAAGCATATTTACACTGTCCCTTATATAGTGCACCGTACGTGCCATTCACTGTCGCTGATCCAAAATCCAGAGGTCCAAAATCGCTGATCCATATTGGTGGAAGTGAGAGACTGTAAGTTTTGAATGCATCTTGTAAAAGTGAATTTTGTCATTGTTTTGGAGCACACTAGCTTATAGATAATCTTAAGCATATTCATACCAAAAGCCCCTCCAAAAAAATCCATTTTGATTTCATGGGGACTTTAGTAATATCTTGTAATGTGTTATGTGCCACAAATTTCAAATCTTGTAGTGTGTGCATGTTTAAGATTTGAGGGAAGATAATCTGCAAAGATTCTTCTTATGTGTGTGCTGCAACCATATTTCATATTCGGTTAGGTTATTTTAAAACTCCTGTAGTGTGAGCCTGGCTTTATGTATGATTCTCCACATCCACTTCCTTCACTCACTCTCCTCTTCTCTCCCCTCATTTCCATCTAAACACAGAACACTACAGAGATCACTGAAACCACTTTTCTTAATCAGTTTATAACAATTCAACTGTTCATGTTTGATGTCGTTTGAAAATTCTGTGTGTGTCTGGTAAAAAAAAGTCTCATTCTCTTAATTTTTGACAAGATGTGCTAGTAATAAACAAAACAATTACCACTAAATTATACACAAATCAACATGATTGAGTGAATTCAAGAACATAAACTTTCCTTTAACGGTTATATAGTTCACAAGATAAAATTGTTTGACTACATTTGTTCTTCTATGTCATTCATTGTATTAATTCCATTTTCCATTCCATTCTATTCTACAAAGTTTTATGCATGAAATACAGTTAAAACAGACATCTGTAAAATCAACACTGGATACTCTTTATGCATGCTAGAGAAAATTTAAACTGCATTATGCTAATACCTCAATAATTACATATGCAGGCTTTGTAACACCATATAATCAAAAACAATTAAAGACAATTATTAAAAGTACTTTCAATTCTGGGCTAACTGCACTACTAATCTACATAAAGTTAACAAGAAAAGGAATGATAACCATTAACTTGACCAAGACATTGTCCCTGTTGCATTAAGTCAGCTATTCATATACAGATGAATCATTAGTTAATTTTTTAAGAACAAACTCAATAAGCTGCTTGTTTAACACGTTTTCAGCTACTAACCAAATTAAGAACAATATGCATTCATGATCAATATCCATTTTATCAACTGTACATTGTGCTAATAATCAACAATAACAATAACCATAGGTTTAAGCTGAATACTCACTTGGTCGTTGGCTCATTTGTAGTTTCGGATGATGGCTCTGAAACTGACACATGTTCGTGTTGTTCTTCAGGGGTTGCATGGACTTATTATGGTATAATTGAATGTGATTCGATTATGTTTTGAGGGTCACTTGTGGGCCTAGAACCAAGAATGTTGTCAATGGCATCATACCAAAGAAACTTATCCTTCTCTTCCGTTGAGTCTTTCAGAGGGAGTCACGTATCTTCAGATATTGCTCTCAGAGTTTTTTTACCTTCACGCGACATTGATCCGCCGTTCTTATGAATCCCCTTGTTTTCAGGTGCTCGCTAAAATTTTTGAAGATGTCAGCATTTTTGTGTGTACTTTCCAATTGCGTTTTTATGTTTTCATCAGCCCATACGTCTAACAAGGTTTCGATTTCTTCGGATGACCAAAGTAATCCCTTTCCACTCATCTTAACATTGACGCGTGTGCGACTGACAACTGTCATGTCGACCTTGTTTTACGTCACCAATAGCGGTTCACTTCCGTGATTTGGTACAATTGCGTTCACATCAGCAGCGAACCGTACTGGAGTTCACATGAACCGAACCCCAAACCACCCTTTTTAAGTGGACTCGGGGTACGGTTCGCGGGTGCGCACCCGAGTTCGGATGACAGCGTTCACATCATCCAAACGAACTAAACTCTGTTGTCAATCAAACCAAAAGTGCTAGTGTGAAAACCCTTAAATAACTTTGTGCACTGAAAAGACCAAACACGCAGAAAACCTTCAGCCACCTTTGGATACCTCCGTTGCGCCAATTTGTGGATCTTACAGAAGCAATCAAACCAACAAAAAACATTTCAACAAGGAGTCTTCGTCAGTTTTTTGGCCACTCCTTGGATCCGTACTGTAATTCCTCATACAGATGTGCAGCAAAATCCAGGTGGCAGCTGGCTTGATGTGGTCTGTTACCGCTATACTGTACACAAGAAAATGTGTTTTTACAGAAAAATCACAAATATACTATACTGTTTAGCATCTTACACCTTCAACAACTGAACAGTTAGCTCAACAAATGTGATTTTAACACAAGGAACCATGTTTTTGATTTATCGTTCTCCATCACGTTCGATGATGATGTATCCTCTCTCTCGTGGGCTTCTGGGATAGAAAAGCATCCATCGATGCACACTCCAGAATCTGGGCTGAAGCAGTAGGACATCCGCGGATTTCTCACCTACTCTTTTGAATACTGAGGATTCAAACATACTTATTCGCTCACATACTACTCTTTGCCTACTATATAGTAGGGAAGTATGCGGATTTGTTGTTTTTAAAATTGTGAATTGAAAAAAAAAGATTTTGCATATGATTTCCAATGAATTATTTGAAGTGGATTGGTGAAGGACCTGATTAGCTGATGTATTATAATGCTTGATTCAGGTTCAGTGTGGGAGCATGTGATTAGTTGAGGAACGGTGCATGGTTAATGATGGCTCTTAAATATTTAAATGCAATGTGTTGAATGTCTACTAAGACTTGCATATGTGTGCAGAATATTTTGACCCTGGATGCTTACAGAAGGATAATCTTTCATTTATATGCCAGAAACATCATGAGTGTAATGTTTGAGGCGTGACAACAGAGATGGTCAGGGCAGGCAGACAATCAAAAACAAGGAAACAGTCCAGGGTCAAAAGCACCAAAGGCAAGGAAACTAGCAAAGCACAGAAACTAGGAACATACTACAGGATATCAAACATCGCACAACCTGATATTGACGAGGTGCAAAGTGTTCCTGGGTCAACTTTGTTGACCCTGGAACAACATTGTGATTAACCAATCAGATTTCAAGAACCAGTTTATAATTTTTGTGAAGTTTAGGATTACAATCAGTGTTTGGTGCCTGTACATCAGTGTAATTCATCTATCAGTTCCTCTGATTTTAGGGATTACTCATGGGTAAGGTTAGTTTTAGGTGTAGGAATATGGTTAAGATTATATTTTTGTATTAAAATGTTGTTCCAGGGTCAACAAAATATGTTGACCCAGGAGCATGTCTAACTCGGCAATATCAGGACGTGCATCAAACATCAGCGGTGTAAGAGTGTGTCCATTCTTATAGTGTGTGACTGATGAGGTGATGAGAGACAGGTGGCTGCAATTGGTGAGTGCGGATGAGTCCAGGCAAAGGATTATGGGAAATGGAGTCCGGGGTAAAGTGGTAAGAGTCTGGAATGGAATGCCCTCTATAGCGAAGCTCACTCCAATTAGAGATCGGACAATGAGCATTTATAATTTTTGTTGGTTCATGCTGAACAGGTGTTGATAAATGTACTCGATATTGTCACTGTTTTTAAGTTGCATTGTCTGGAGATAAAAAAATGTCATTGTCCAATTTCTGTTTGATTTATTATGAAGGAGCAAATTATCTATATAAAATGAAAACATTTAACCTGTTGACATGCACCAGGACGCCAGCGCACTGAACGCTCTTTGATTGCTCTTTGTTTGCACATGTCATTGTTTTCAAATAGATAAAATGAAATGGGAAAAATTAATCTTGACAAACTATATATCATTCTGAAGGTCTAAGCCTCAAGCATCGAGGATAGATCGCTGTTTTTCAATAGAAAGCTTATAAGGAATGTATTTGCTAAAATTAGCAAATAAATTGCGGGCTAGAAAATTGTTGCAGCAATCTCATTTTACATTTACATTTACATTTAATCATTTAGCAGACGCTTTTATCCAAAGCGACGTACAAATGAGGAGAACAATAGAAGCAATCAGACCATCGAGAGAGCAACAGTATACAAGTGTCATGACAAGTCTCAGTTAGTCTAGCACAGTACACGTAGCTAGAATTTTTTTTTTTTTTTTTTTTGTTAAATAGAATAGGTAAGTTAGTATTAGTTAGTCAGGTGCTGGCGAAAAAGATGTGTCTTTAGATGTTTTTTGAAAATGGCTAAAGACTCAGCTGTTTGAATTGAGATCGGGAGGTCATTCCACCAGCTGGACACAGTCCAGGAAAAGGTCCGTGAGAGTGATTTGGTACCTCTTTGGGATGGCACCACAAGGCGTCGTTCACTTGCAGAACGCAAGCTTCTGGAGGGCACATAAATTTGAACCAGCGAGTTTAGGTATATTGGTGCAGTGGCAGTTGTGGTCTTGTAGGCAAACATCAGTACCTTGAATTTGATGCGAGCGGCTATTGGTAGCCAGTGTAACCTGATGAAGAGAGGGGTAACATGAGCTTTTTTTGGCTCATTAAAGACCACTCTGGCTGCTGCATTCTGGATCAGTTGCAGAGGCTTGATAGTACATGCGGGAAGGCCCGACAAGAGAGCATTACAATAGTCCAGTCTGGAGAGAACAAGAGCTTGGACAAGGAGTTGTGCAGCTTGCTCTTGCAGGAAGGGCCTAATCTTCCTAATGTTGTATAAGGCAAATCTGCAGGACCGGGCCGTTGTAGCAATATGGTCCGTGAAGCTTAACTGATCATCGATCACAACTCCAAGGTTCCTGGCAGTCCTGGAAGGAGTTATGGTTGATGAACCCAGCTGTATTTTTCATGGTATCTTCTTCAGATTTGAAATATAAACTCATGAGACATGTGACTTTCAACCCATTACTTTTCTGGATTGCTTCAGGACTGATTTCATGCATTTTTATATGAAAAAAATAAAATAAATCAGTGTGGTACAATTTTTATCAAGGCACTTCAGTGTCTATAACTTTTTATATTTTTGAGCATTATCAACTCTGGATGATGGATAGTAAAGCCCAAAGGGTCTTCTTTCCAAAGACACCAAAATTGTGTGTGTGGCACAGTGAAGTCAGGAACTGTTACCATTTTAAGTTAGTTAGTCATTTTCAGCTGTGATTCCCAATATGGGGTGCGCTGGTTAACAGGTTAAACATGTAGATTTAATTTATGTAAGGATTTTTTAGCCCCTTACATTGTTTAATTTAGCTCTTAGGGAATCGATTCTTAAGATTCGATATGGATATGATTAATTGATATTAATCAAAACTTATAATTTATAAGGTTTTAACGACTCATCCAGCGAATCGTTAAATTCAGTATATCTTTACCAATTTTGTTTATCTTATTCGTGGCCGACGATAAAACAAACCAAATCGTACTTTATCACATAATACATTTTCTTAATAAATCAAAGTTTATTATGCTATTCTACTCACGATACATGAAACTAAACTAAATAACACCAAACAAAATACATACATACACACACGCACAGGTAATGAATTGTTGCAATTTGGGAACCGTCAAAATATAGCACTGTTTGTTATTTCCACACGATTTTACCCGTGCAGATCATCAAGCAGAGAACTCTATTATCTTTACTTTTAGAGATAAATACAACCACGATTCAGCCAATTTATAGAGCTAGTTGTTTGTTACTTGCTTTAAATTGAGATGACCGCTGATCTTGTTGTTTTCTCCAGTTTGAAGGGAATCCCGCATATCGTTGCGTGATGTCACAGGGAAAGCCTTTCGTTGGTAGGTTGGCTGTTCTTCCTGCTGACACGAGAGCAGTATAGGCTTTGAAGTTGTTAAGAGTTCTTTGTGCAGCTACAGGCTTTGAAGGGGTTCTTCTGAGATTTGACTAAGTGTTGTTTCAATGTCCAGTGCTCGGCCTAGATGTTAACGGCCTGAGATTTGACTAAGTGTTGGTTCAATGTCCAGTGCTCGGCCTAGATGTTAACGGCTGGGAGCACTTTTGGAGCAACTCACTGAGACGAAGCCAACGTGTGTTGAGCAGCGCGTGAGCAAGCAGAGAAAGAGCATTGTGAGCTGGGAGTCCGCTTTAGCCAGCGGATTTAGGTTCCTCCCACTCGATGCTCTTCCAATGAAATGGTTCCTGTAGGGCGGAGCCCCGCCACACACGGCTTCTTTCTGTGCATACATTATCCGCCTATTTATTTTGTCACATGGAGAAAATACCCTGGCAGACTTTTATACAGGTTATAATCATACCTTTCCTGTAGCTCAAATGGTAGAGCATGGCACTAGCAACGCCAAGATCATGGGTTCGATTCCCAGGGAAAGCAAGAGCTGATAAAATGTAAAAACTGTAACTTGAATGCAATGTAAGTCGCTTTGGATAAAAGCGTCTGCTAAATGTAAAATGTAAATACCTTATGATGCTAAAGGTTAATTTTCATTCACACCAACTTATTGTTTATGAAACCAGCTATTATTCAACATCAAACAACAGGTATTTGGCATACACAAATTCCATATACTAATTCTATCTACTGCACGGTTAAGGCATAGATTAAACTATGCTAAATTCTGAATAATCGCACCATGCATATGAATTAAACACAGGGAAAAATTATGTCACAGATTAAGAAAATATCATTGGTTACAATAACACAGAAAGCTTAATTTCATTTCATAAAATACAACCAGCAATATATATGTATTGTCTGTATCTATAATATATATATATTGCTTCTAATAGCAGCAATGATTATTATTAATTGTCTTTTGGAGTACTTTATAAAAGTTTTGAGTCTTTGTTTGCCCAAGAAGGGAAAAAGAGCGCATTCCTTCGGAGGGAGAACGAAGATGAGAGGTCCTGAGGTCATGAGAATATCATGTTGTGTAGATCTGTTGAGCGTCTGCATCAACGTATATCTGTCTCGTTTGTTGATTAAATCATAAATTTATGCGTTAATGATCAGGGAATCCAGGGAGTATCTGTCGCTGGAACATTTCACAGATGCAACGTTCTTTGTACTGTTGCTTACTCTAACCTTATTTATGGTAAGCCGGTTCAGGAAAAACATTGAAGGTTCCGTTCTATAGGGACATCCAGATGTTCTTCTCAAATTTCTCCTGGGTTTTAAAGGTCTCTTGAGATAAGGAGGTTTTAGGGCAGGAAATCGGAACTCAGGAATGTGCTCGCAATTATGGTGTGTGTGTGCGTTCTCGCTCCCCAAAGCATTACAGTTATTTACATAAAGTTTGAGTAAATGGGAATGTATTCTACAACCCAAATCAGAAAAAGTTGGGACAGTAAGGAAGACGCAAATAAAAAAAGAAAGTAGTGATTTCTAAATTTACTTTGACTTGTATTTCATTGCAGACAATATGAACATAAAATATTTCATGTTTTGTCTGGTCAACTTCATGTCATTTGTAAATATACATCCTTTCCTGTCATTCAGACCTGCAACACATTCCAAAAAAAGTTGGGACAGTAAAGCATTTACCACTTTGTAATGTTGCCATTCCTTTTCACAACACTAAAAAGACGTTTAGGGACTAAAGACACCAAGTGATGAAGTGTTTCAGGTGTAATTTTGTCCCATTCTTCCTGCAAACAAGTCTTAAGGTGGGCAACAGTACGGGGTCTTCGTTGTCGCTTCAAAATGCGCCACACATTCTCTATTGGAGACAGGTCGGGACTGCAGGTAGGCCAGTCAAGTACCCGTACCCTCTTCCTCCACAGCCAGGACTTTGTAATGTGTGCAGAATGTGGTTTTGCATTGTCTTGTTGAAATATGCATGGACGTCCCTGGAAAAGATGTCTTCTTGAAGGCAGCATATTGTGCTCCAAAATCTCTATGTACTTTTCAGCATTAATGGTGCCATCACAGAAGTGCAAGTTACCTTTGCCAAGGGCACTGACACAACCCCATACCATGACAGACCCTGGCTTTTGGACTTGTTGCTGGTAACAGTCTGGATGATCCTTTTCTTCTTTGGTCCGGAGCACACGGCGTCCATTCCTCCCAAAAAAATACCTGAAATACTGATTCATCTGACCACAGTACACGTTTCGTCTGTGGGATGGTCCATCCCAGATGCCTCCGAGCCCAGAGAAGTCGACGGCGCTTCTGGACACTGTTAACATAGGGCTTCCTTTTGGCACAGTACAGTTTTAACTGGCATTTGTGGATGTAACTACGTATTGTGGTACTTGACAAAGGTTTGCCAAAGTAGTCCTGAGCCCATGTGGTGATATCGCTTATAGATGAATGACGATTCTTGATGCAGTGCCGCCTGAGGGATCGGAGATCACGGTTGTTCAGCTTAGGCTAGCGCCCTTGTCCTTTACGCACTGAAATTCCTCCAGATTCCTTGAATCTTTTAATTATGTTATGCACTGTTGAAGGTGAAATATCCAAATCTCTTCCTATCTTTCTTTGAGGAACATTGTTTTTAAACATTTCAATAATTTTCTCACGTATTTGTTGGCAAACTGGCGATCCTCGGCCCATCTTTGCTCCTAAAGGACTAGACCTTTCTTGGATGCTGCTTTTGTACCAAATCATAATTACAATCACCTGTTGACATCAACTGTTTCAAATCACATCATTATTTAACCAATTTACCTCATTACTAGCCCTAAATTGCTCCTGTCCCAACTTTTTTTGGAATGTGTTGCAGGTCTGAATGACAGGAAAGGATGTATATTTACAAATGACATGAAGTTGACCAGACAAAACATGAAATATTTTGTGTTCATATTGTCTGCAATGAAATACAAGTCAAAGTAAATTTAGAAATCATTACTTTCTTTTTTTATTTGCATTTTCCATACTGTCCCAACTTTTTCTGATTTGGGGTTGTATGAAAACATGTTTAAGTTTATTTACTTGTATGCAAAGTACAGTAAAAAGGAGCATTAATTGAATATTTGAATGTTTTAAAATATAATTACAAATCTTATCCAAGTTCTCATCTTGCCCACTTATCTATATTCATCTTTATATAGATCAGTGAATTTGCCATTATGATGTCATCTAGTGACATTTAGCTACTTTCAATTGAAAGCAGTTGTGAGTTCACAATACAAAAAAAAAAATCATATTTCACAAGATAAAGAGGTAATATAAAGAAAACAGCAGTAACTAATCATCACTTCAAGTACAACATAACTGTATATGCGGAAGATGTCTTCTATAACAGACTTCACTTAATGCAATCAACATTTCCAGCATTTTGTCTATACATAAAATCAATTCAAGTTTGAACACACATAGAAAAATCATGAAAACACATAAGAAACTGTACCTGCATAAGTAGAAAACATGCAGTTAATTATTTGTTGTACAATCTTGCCTGCTCATGGTGAACATTCACACAAAGAACAGAAATCAGCAGTCACGCTTCCCTCGATTAAAACTACACTTCTGCAGGTAAAATGACTTTAAACTCAGTTCTAAGAAAAGGCAACACATTAATGTAACTCATTTACACATCGTAACGAAACACAGATCAAGTAAATAGTGATTATTGCCCTTTTAACACGTTTTTGAACAGGATTGAACAAAATGCATACCTCGCTCTGCTCAAACCTCTCGCGGACTGAAGCGAGAGCGCGCAGTGCTCCAGTGACATCACAATGGCGACGGTGGCGCGCGCGTGGAACTCATCAAGAAATAAAATACATTTCTTTTCTAACATATATGCATTAATTACCAACAGAAAAACATAAGGATTTTGAGTGAATTTACAATAAAACACAGATCAACACCTGCTACATTTACATATGTTTAATATATGTGAAAAATATTTTAAAAAGCGGCCAAAATCAAATATTTAAATATATTTGATATATGTAAATGTATTTACATATATTTTACAAAATATAAAATATATTTTCTTCTATTTAAATTTAAGATATTTAAATATATGAAAATGCATTATTATTAATATATTTCAATCTATGTGACATCTGGGCAGTTGTGGCCTGGCGGTTAGAGAGTTGGGCTTGTAACCTGAAGGTCGCTGGTTTGATTCTCGCACCGGCAGGAATTGAAGGTGGGGATTGTGAATGAACAGCCCTCTCTCCACCTTCAATACCGTGACTGAGGTGCCCTTGAGCATGGCACCGAACCCCCAATTGCTCCCCGGGTGCTGGAGCAATGGCTGCCCACTGCTCTGGGTGTATGTTCACTGTGTGTGTGTTCACTACTCACTGCTGTGTGTGTGCACTTGGATGGGTTAAATGCAGAGCACCGATTTCGAGTATGGGTCACCATACTTGACAATACATCACAATTTTTTTTTTTTTTTGTATGGGTAATGACTTTTTTTTTTTAAAGGATTATACCTGGCATGGGCTTTTGGGATGATGTGATTCTTCAATAAAATGTAAGTTTTGAGCTGATACTTTAATGACATCACATTCCATCCTGATACTCCGCATACTCAAATATCAATTGAAAATTCCTGCTAAAAACAACTTAAACCAGTATTATCCGGTTTAAGCTGATGAATTTTGGTAAACATTGCTGAGCATTCACTGACAAGTAACTGATGCCATTGTGATGTTTTTTATTTTCTCTAGGAGAGAAGGTTCCAGAGATGGAGCAGGCAGATGCTGTGGCAGCTCGTGGGTTTTAAAATAGAGGAGGCACACTAATTGGTCTGGGGATCCCTGCCGATTAATATTATTAACGTATTTGCTGAACCACTTTAAAATGGCTTTTTGGTTGCTTTTAGTCAGAAAACGTAAAGAAAAAGACTCATACAGCAAGATAATATAATTTCACTTACCTGGCTATCACTTGAAGCAAACATTCATCCCTTCTTAAAAGTCTATGTTAAAAGAGAGCTGCCTGTTGTGCCATTTAATTAAGCCGACTGCTGTAGCCTACATCCAGCTTAGGCATGTTCTCCCTTTGTTTTTAATTTGTATATACACTGTTTGAATGACAGCTTGGTAAATCTGTTGGCGATCAAATATTCAATATCGCTACTCATCATAAGTAACTTACTTCGTACATTCAAGTCAAGTCAAGTCTGCTTTATTGTCAAGTCTGCCACATGTACAGCACATACATACAGAGAATTGAAATTGCGTAACTCTCAGACCCTTGGTGCATACAGTTAATATTAAACACTTAAAGTACAGGATGTGTTACTGCCGACCCGTACTGCCTGAGGTCTCCCGGTCAGAAAGTCCAACAGCCAGTTGCACAGCGACGTATTGAGCCCCTGCTGGACCAATTTATGAATGAGCTGTTGAGGGATTATTGTGTTGAATGCTGAACTGAAGTCTATGAACAGCATTCTGACATACGAGTCTTTTTTTGTCCAGATGTGTGAGGGCTGGGTGGAGGGCAGTGGCGATGGCATCATCGGTCGAGCGGTTGGACCTATATGCAAACTGGAAGGGGTCCAGGGAGGGGGGGAAGACAGACTTGATGTTTTGCATGACTAGCCATTCAAAGCACTTCATTAGAATATGAGTGAGTGCTACTGGATGGTAGTCATTGAAGCAGGATAGAGATGACTTCTTCGGGACTGGAATGATGGTGGTAGCTTTGAAGCATGTGGGGACAACAGCCTGACTTAGTGAGATGTTGAAAATGTCTGTGAAGACATCAGTGAGTTCCACTGCACAGTCTCTCAGTACACACCCAGGAATGTTGTCAGGACCCGGAGCTTTGCGTGCATTGATCCTGCTGAGGGATCTCCTCACGCTGTCCAGGGACTGTGTCATCACCTGGTCGCCGGGAGGAGGTGGAGTCTTCTGTGCAGTGGTGCTGTTTTGTGCCTCAAAGCAAGCAAAGAAGGCATTCAGCTCGTTCAGCAGGGGGATGGTGCTGTCACAGGTCTGTGGTGGGGGCTTGTAGTCCGTAATGATCTGTATCCCCTGCCACAGGCTCCGAGTGTCTCTGCTGTCGCTGAAACGATGAGCTATCCTCCTGGAGTACTGTCTCCTGGCCTCTCTGATGCCGCAGGATAGGTTGGCCCTAGCTGTCTTCAGACCCTCCTCATCTCCAGCTCTAATGGCAGCGTCCCGAGCCTTCAGAAGTCTGTAGACCTCCCCTGTCAGCCGTTGGCCCGGACTCTTGGAGGTCTGTAGAGTTGTTGTATGTGGCAGCCTGCTTAAACATATTCCAGTCAGTGGTGTCAAACAGTCTTGAAGTGCCTCTGACGACCCTTCCGGCCACACTTGTATCTGTTTGTGAACTGGTTTGATGACTTTAACGAGCGGTCTGTATGCAGGCATTAGCATGACAGTGATGTGGTCTGAGGCTCCGAGGTGGGGGAGGGGTAGGGCCTTGTAAGCTGCTCTCTGGGTGGTGTAAACAAAGTCCAGAGTATTTTTTTCCCCTTGCTGGAAAGTCTTGCTGGAAAGTCTTTAAGTCTGCGTGGTTGAAATCCCCAGCCAAGATGAGAAAAGCATCTGGGTGGGAATCATGGCGGCGAGTGCACACGCAGCAGCCTCTCTCTCTCCCGATAGAATGGTGTTTTCGTGTTTTTTGTCCTGTAAGTCACAATGTTTTTGTACATCTTCGTCTCGTCTACCTGTCTTTAAGCATGCATACAGTCGTGAGTTTCTACTCGATGTCGGCAGAATCACATTTTTAGAGATAAACTCTGCGCACGCCGAAGATCTGCGGGACCTCGGGCTGTTCCGGAGGCCTACACCATCACCGACCCCCACTACTGCATCTCGCCCACAGCAGAGGCACTACAAGCGGCGTGAGAGGAAGCAGAAGAGGGTTAAGCGTGGAGGTATCCGAGCTAGGCTAGCGGTAAACCCACACAAGCCAGCTATCCCCACCATCGTACTGGTGATGGTTTTCAATGCTGGAAACAGCTGTGCTGCTTAGTATTTTTTTTGGAACCTGTGACCTGTGTTTTTTTTTTTCAGGATTCAATGATGAATAAAAAGTTTAAAAGCATAGCATTTAACACATCCTTGTGAATTAAAGTATTGATTTCTTTAAAAAATAAAATTAAAAAATAGAACGATAGTGTATATTGCTACAAACTATTTCTATTTTAAATAAATGCTGTTCTTAACTTTTTATTCATCAGCGAATTCTGAAAAAAAATATCACAGGTTCCAAAATAATATTAAGCAGCATATGTTCTGGTGCTTTGTATACTATTTAGACCAAACACCAGAGGGCACACTCTCCATCTTGTGTGCAACAGTAGCCCTGCTTTACCAAAGGCGTTTGCATCACTTGAAAATACCTGCAGTGCAGACATAGAGATGGAGAATGCTGCAGTTTCTTAAATGTCATGTGATTGCCTGGAAAACAGCAGCCTACAGATCCGCTCTGACTGGCTGACATGTAGAGTTGCATAATGTGAACTCAAGTATATAAGATCACTGCATAGTGTACCATAGCAAAAGAACACCGCTCTTTCATCATCATCGGACGCAGCTCTTACATGATATTCAGCTGAGAACTTTGATTTGCTGTTTCCAGATTCGCAGGTTTGTCAGAATTTACTTTATTACATTTAAGTGAAAGTGGGGAGTGTTGTAATGGGGGAGGGAGGGGGGACTGTTACCAAGATGATTATATTTAACTGAAACTGAAACAAAAGTCCCTATAATAAAATAAAAATGAATTTAAAACTAGAACAAAAATGAAACTATCAAGCATTGCTTCAAAACTAAGTAAAATGAAACAGAAATGGACATAAGCTATTTTTTCATTTTTCATTTTTAATACTTTGGTCTACAGCTTGCCCAGGATGCGTGGTTTGGAAAATGAATGGATGGATGGCCTACAGCTTAGTTGTTTTCTTTTATTATTTTTATATACTTATACAGAATTTGTATTGCATGTGTGCTGTGCTAAGTTTTTAAGATAAATGGATTGTTATCCTCATCATCCAATGCTGCTCAAAAATAAAGGGGTACAAACATTTGCTTTTACCTCATAATTTTTGTCACAATAATTTTGAATCTGTTCAGCCAAATAAAAATATCCTGAAGAGAGAGAAACACTGGGAGAAGCAAGTGTATAGGGTCAAGACAAACAGATACAAAAGAGAAAGTGCTTTATAAATATGTTAATAAACATGCAGTGATTCTAGGTGCCTGGGAGTTTTAAATGATATATATCTCATTACACTGTCTTTTACAAGGAGGGTATAAGAAGAGGAAAGGAGTTGTAAACCAGACCGGAGTCATCAAAACCTGGTGATTTAAAATCAGACGGCATGGGTAAGAAATGTAAATCATAATTGTGACCCTGGACCACAAAACCAGTCATAAGTGTAAACTTTTCAAAATTGACATGTATACATCATCTGAAAGCTGATGTATGGTTTGTTATGATAGGACAATATTTGGACGAGATACAACTATTTGAAAATCTGGAATCTGAGGGTGCAAAAAAAACTAAATACTAAGAAAATCACCTTTAAAGTTGTTCAAATGAAGTTCTTAGCAATGCATATTACTAATCAAAAATTAAGTTTTGATATATTTACAGTAGGAAATTTACAAAATATCTTCATGGAACATGATCTTTACTTAATATCCTAATGATTTTTGGCATAAAAGAAAAATCACTAATTTTGACCCATACAATGCATTTTTGGCGATAAAAATTCTTCTTCTCCTTTAATTATTGCAGAGCCAAGAGAAGAAACAGCAGGAGAACAAGGAGAGTCACCACTACAAGCAAATCAATGGAAACAAACACCACTAAAAGTAACTCTTTCTCTGTCTATGTCATCTGTCTTGTATTTTAGATTTGTATTTTAGTTTTTGATTAGCCAACCCATTACAGCTGTCTGTTCACACATAGAAATTGCACACTGTAATCTGGTAAATCTGCGTGCAGCCAATTCGAGATAAAACAGTGGGTTTGAACCTATATTTCCAGACTCATGTATGACACCATTATTACAAATTGGTTGATGAATGTGGCCATAAACCAAGTACCTCTGTATAACACATACAGGTGCATCTCAATAAATTAGAATGTCGTGAAATAGTTCATTTTTTCTTGTAACTTATCTCAAAAAGTGAAACTTTCATATATTTTAAATTCATTACATGTAAAGTAAAACATTTAAAAAAAAATGTTTTAATTTTGAGGATTGGAGCTTACAGCTCATGAAAGTCAAAAATCAGTATCTCAAAATATTAGAATATTTACATTTGAGTTTCAATTAATGACCATCCCTACAGTATAAATTCCGGGTATTTCTTGTTCTTTGAAACCACAATAACGGGGAACACTGCTGACTTGGCAATGATCCAGAAGACGAACATTGACGCCCTCTATAAAGAGGGTAAGTTACAGAGGGTCATTACTGAAAGGTGTGGCTGTTTACAGAGTGCTGTATCAAAGCATATTAAATGCAAAGTTGACTGGAAGGAAGAATTTGGGTTGGAAAAGGTGCACAAGCAACAGGGATGACCGCAAGCTTGAGAATACAGTCAAGCAAAGCTGATTCAAACACTTGTTAGAGCTTTACAAGGAGTGGACTGAAGCTTTAGTCAGTGCATCAAGAGTCACCACACTCAGACGTCTTTAGGAAAAGGGCTACTAAGCCACTTCTGAACCAGAGACAAAGTCAGAAGCATCTTACCTAAGTTGTGTAGAAAAAGAACTGGACTGTTGCTCAGTGGTCCAAAGTCCTCCTTTCAGATGAAAGTAAATTTTGCATTTCATTTGGAAATCAAGGTCCCAGAGTCTGGAGGAAGAGTGGAGAGGCACAGAATCCATGTTGCTTGAAGTCCAGTGTGAAGTTTCCACAGTCAGTGATGATTTGGGCTGCCATGTCATCTGCTGGTGTTGGTCCACTGTGTTTTCTGAAGTCCACAGTCAACGCAGCCATCTACCAGGAAATTTTAGAGCACTTCATGCTTCCTTCTGCTGACAAGCTTTATGGAGATGCTGATTTCATTTTCCAGCAGGACTTGGCACCTGCACACACTGCCAAAGGTACCAAAAGCTGGTTCAATGACCATGGTGTTACTGTGCTCGATTGGCCAGCAAACTCGCCTGACCTGAACGGGGTATTGTCAAGAGGAAGATGAGAGACACCAGACCCAACAATGCAGATGACCTGAAGGCCACTGTCAAAGAAACCTGGGCTTCCATACCACCTCAGCAGTGCCACAAACTGATCACCTCCATGCCACGCTGAATTGAGGCAGTAATTAAAGAAAAAGGAGCCCCTACCAAGTATTGAGTACATATACAGTAAATGAACATACTTTCCAGAAGGCCAACAATTCACTAAAAATGTTTTTTTTTTATTGGTCTTATGAAGTATTCTAATTTGTTGAGATAGTGAATTGGTGGGGTTTTGTTAAATGTGAGCCCAAATCATCACAATTAAAAGAACCAAAGACTTAAACTACTTCAGTCTGTGTTCATTGAATTTATTTAATACACGAGTTTCACAATTTGAGTTGAATTACTGAAATAAATGAACTTTTCCACAACATTCTAATTTATTGAGATGCACCTGTACAGTACGTAATGCTCTCAAAATACAGAATCTAGAACTTCTGAGGAGAGAGAGAGAGAGGGGTTCTTTAAACATCATGAGCTTATCCTCATCTGATATGGCTCTAACAACTGAGGTACAATTTTCATGAGACAGTGTTGCATGTTTGTCTCCCATTGTGGCCATAACTTTAGATTTTATTATTGAAACACCATAAAACCTGGAGGCAAATGCATAGAGATCTAGATGGGGGAAAAGGGCACAACATATTCTCTCTCTTTCATTTTTATGTTCTCCTATGTAGTTTGTAACTCATAACATTATCCTTCAGTCTCCAGAGACAGATGAATCCCTGCAGACAGGCAGCTCATTGACTGCTAAGAAGACAACAGATAGAGAGCAATCTTCTCTAATACCAGGTAAAATCTTTTGAGTTAATTAACAGACTTTATCGCATTGTACAATAATTGTTCTTTCTATTTCACTTTTTTTTATTTTTAAGCAACACTATCTAAACAGTTTGAATCATCGAGATTGTCTCCTGGCTTTTTTTTTGTTGTTGCTGTTTTTAATAAGCTGAATATGAATTTAAAATAATTTTAATTATTTTTAAGGGATGGAAACATTACACAAGCAGGCTTCAGCTTTAGACGTGAACATTATTTTGAAATCCACTGTATAATTGAAATTCAGTGTTGTCAGAGACGAGGCTCGAACTCGGGTCTCTGGTGTGAAAGTCAGAAACTAAGTCCTTGAGCCACTGGAGGATGATGAACCCAATAGTAAGACGCACTTAGAAGCAGTTGAGATGCAACAGGTTTAATGAAGCAAAAACAGAGAAATTTAACAAAAAACAGTCCAAAGATTGAAGTCTACAAAAATATTCCAGAAATCCAAAGTTCTTAAAGCAAAAACACTCCAGAGGAGAAAATCCACAGAAATCCAACAAAGAGAGGAAACAATCAAAGGGCAAACACTATAAGAAGCCACAGACTTCTCAGACTACATAACACTTACTCAGGCAGCTGTCTTAGAAGAACTAAACACCAAGCAAAGAAACTGGGAGACAGCGTCACTTAAATACACACAGCTAAATGAGACACATGTGAACAGAATTACTCTAATAATTACTCTAACAAGTAGAGTAAGCAGAACAAGAGAGCAACATGAGGACCTTATTAATTTTGGGTCTAAGATGTCCCTAGCAGGAACCCAGTAGCACTCCTCAGGGCCATAGCCTTCCCAGTCCACAAGATACTGAAGTGATCTTCGCACCCGACGGGAATCCAGTATTTGGTGGACCATGTAGGCAGGTTGGCCTCCAATAATGCGTGGAGGAGGGGGAGGTCTACCTGCCGGAGTGAAAGGAGAAGACAAAACAGGTTTTAGAAGGTGACATGAAAGGTTGGATTAATCTTTAAAGATCTAGATAAAAATAAACGATAAGTAACAGGGTTCACTTTCCTTGCCACTCTGAAAGGCCCAATGAAGTGCTGGGAGAGCTTGCGGGACTCAACTCATAAGGGCAAGTTCTTTGTGGAGAGCCAAACTCTCTGGCTGGGATGCAGTATGGGAGCAGGTCTGCGCCTATGATTAGCCTGTCGCTAATATTGCTGAGAGACTCTGAGAAGTTTGTGTCGAGCCTTCTTCCATGTCAGGCGACAGCATCGGATGAACTCCAGTATGGAGGGAACTCCAACTTCAACTTCTTGTTCAGGGAACAGTGGCATTCAAAAGGAGACATGCCCGTTGCAGAGGAGCATAGAGTGTTATATGTGCATTCTCTACCCACATAATGAAGGATGACCAAGAGGTTGGATTGCTGGCAGCCATGCACCTCAGAGTAGTTTCCAGATCCTGATTTAATCTCTCTGATTGACCATTGGACTCAGGATGGAATCCAGAAGATAGGCTCACCGTCACCCCCAAAAGTTGACAGAACGCCCGCCAGAATCGAGAGGAAAACTGAGGGCCTCAATCAGAGACAATGTCCTGAGGTATGCCATAGACTCGAAACGCATGGTTAATGATCAACTCAGCAGTCTCTTTAGCAATGGGCAACTTGGGCAAGGGAATGAATCTGCCAGCCTTAGAAAATCTGTCAACAATTACCATTATGGTAGTGTTACCTTGGGATGGTGGGAGTCCAGTAATAAAATCCATGGAGAGGTGAGACCAGGGTCTTCGAGGTATAGCGAAAGGATGGAGCAAACCCTGAGGTGAGCGATGAGAGACTTTCCCCTGATTGCATGTGGGACAGGCGGTTACAAAGCTTTTGGTGTCCTCCTTGATGGTCGGCCACCAAAATCGTCTCTGGAGGAATTCAAGGGTGCGAATTTTGCCAGGATGGCAGGCCAGACGAGAGGAGTGACCCCACTGGAGAACCTGGGAGCGAACTGATTTAGGGACAAACAAACGGTTGGTAGGCCCTCCACCTGGGTCTGGTTCCCGGACCTGGGCTTGTCTTATAGTATTTTCAAGTTCCCACCGTACAGGGGCCACTATCTTGGAGCTAGGGATAATGGGAGTGATAGGATCTTCTTAGTTACTACTTGCATATACTCGAGACAGAGCATCAGGTTAAAAAATTTTTTTTTTTAATTTGTGCCTGGACGGTAGGATAAAATAAATTGAAACCTGTTGAAGAATAGAGTCCAGCATGCTGAATATACTCTAGATTTTTATGGTCCGTGAGTACTTGAAATGGGTGTTTGGCCCCCTCAAGCCAATGTCTCCATTCTTCGAGTGCCAGTTTAACCACCAGTAACTCTCGGTCACCCACGTGGTAATTCCTCTCCGTTGGAGTTAGGCGGTGGGAAAGGAATGCACATGGATGAAGTCTGTTATCCTCTCTCCTCTGGGAAAGCACTGCTCCAATACCCACATCTGAGGCATCCACCTCTATGACAAAGAGTTTGTCTGGGTTTGGGACAGTGGGAATGGGTGCTGAAGTGAAGCGGAGTTTGAGCTCCCTGAAGGCTGACTCTGCTTCAGGACACCAGCTAAAACTAGCATTTTTCCCCTTAGTAAGAGCAGATAGGGGAGCCACCACAGAACTGAAGTTTAAAATTAATTTACGGTAAAAGTTGGCAAAACCAAGGAATCGCTGCACCTCCTCCACAGATGAGGGAGTGGGACAATCCGTCACTGCTTGAACTTTCCGGGGATCCATCTGTACGTGTCCAGGCGCAATTATGAATCCCAGGACCTGTACTTGAGTCACATGAAATTCACACTTCTCTGGCTTAACATAGAGGTGATTTTCGAGGAGACGATTTAGCACCTTCTTGACATGTTCCACGTGCTCATTAGGGGAATTTGAGAAGATGAGAATATCATCCAAGTAGACAAATGCAAACTGATTGAGCATGTCCCTAAGAACATCATTTATCAAAGCCTGGAATACTGCGGGAGCATTGGTGAGGCCAAAGGGCATGACTAGGTACTCATAGTGCCAGTGGGAGTGTTAAATGCAGTCTTCCACTCATTAAGTGTACTCGACTTGTAAGCATTGCGCAAGTCGAGTTTGGTGAAGATGGAAGCTCCCTGCAGTAACTCAAAGGCTGTGGCCATAAGCGGCAAGGGGTAATGGTTCCGTATAGTGATCTTGTTGAGGCCTCGATAATCTATGCAGGGGCGAAGGCCCCCATCCTTTTTACCAACAAAGAAAAAACCAGCACCAGCAGGAGAAGTGGATGGGCGAATAACCCCTGCTGCAAGGGCTTCCTCGATGTAGTTGTCAATAGCTGCATGCTCGGGAGAAGACAAAGAAAAGATGCGACCTCTGGGGGGACAGGTACCTGAAAGCAAGTCAATGGCGTAGTCAGATGGATGGTGAGGGGGTAAAGACATGGCTTTCTTTTTACTGAAGACTGCCTTAAGATGGTGGTACTGAGTGGGGACTAAGTCTAAGGGTTCTTGGGACTCGAGAGTAGAATCAGAAGAGCACTGGATAAGACAGGTGACATGACATGTGGGACCCCAACTGAGGATAGCACCAGTGGACCAGTCAAGATGGGGGTTATGTTGAAGAAGCCAGGGGTGACCGAGAATCACGGGAAACACTGGAGACCGTATCAGAAACACAACTCCTCCTGGTGTTCGTGAATGGAGAGGTGGAGCGGAGAGGTGAGAATCGCTGGTGGAGTTTATGTTTGTGAAGTGTCGACCGTTCTATCTGCCGTGGGAGTTCACGGCCATTGTTATTGTCGCAGTTTATATTCCCCCGTGTGCAAATGCTAAGGACGCGCTTCGTGAACTGTATAGCGCCATCAGTGAACAACAAACAAATAACCCAGACAGATTGTTCATCATAGCCGGTGACTTCAAACACGCAAATTTAAAGACAGTTTTGCCAAAGTTCTACCAACATGTAAACTTTGCAACAAGGGGAAACAATACACTGGACTTTGTTTACACAACAGAAAAGAATGCTTACAAGGCTGCACCCCGCCCCCACCTCGGGTACTCGGACCACATCTCTGTTATGCTAATCCCAGCATATAGACCACTTCTGAAACTCGCCAAACCGGTTCAAAAACTCATCACAATTTGGCCAGAGAATGCTACCTCAACACTACAGGACGGCTTTCAGTGCACAGACTGGAACATGTTTAAAGAGGCGGCCACCTACAGGGGGCACTCAAATCCACAACAATCATATCGGTACCAAAGAAATCACCTGTGTCCTGTCTAAACGACTACCGTCCCATAGCACTGACTCCAATCATGATGAAGTGCTTTGAGAGGTTAGTCATGCACAAAATCAAAACCAGCCTCCCCAACACACTCGATCCGCTCCAGTTTGCATACCGTCCAAACCGCTCTACGGACGATGCAATTTCCTCCACCCTCCACCTGGCTCTTACCCACCTAGAAAATAAAGACTCCTATGCTAGAATGCTGTTCATTGACTTTAGCTCAGCATTCAACACAATAATCCCACAATAGCTCTAAACCTAAACTAAAAAACTAAACCTGCTGGGCCTTAACAATTCCCTCTGTAATTGGATCCTGGACTTTTTAACTGGAAGACCTCAGTCAGTCCGTGTCGGCCACAACACCTCGAGCACTATCACACTGAGCACAGGTGCCCCACAAGGCTGTGTGCTCAGCCCGCTACTCTTCACGCTGCTGACCCACGACTGCACTGCCAAGTTCAGCTCCAACCACATCATCAAGTTCGCTGATGACACAACAGTGGTAGGTCTCATCAGCAACAAAGATGAAATGCACTACAGGGAGGAAGTGGCACAGCTGGCTGAATGGTGTGGCGCTAACAATCTGTCCTTCAATGTGGAGAAGACAAAGGAGGTTGTGTTGGACTTCAGGAGAAGGAACTCCATTGACCACCACCCACTGACCATTGACAGCTCGACTGTGGAGAGAGTCAGCAGCACTAAATTCCTGGGGGTGCACATCACAGAGGATCTCACCTGGACCACCAACACCATGTCACTCTCCAAGAAGGCACAACAGTGCCTACACGTTCTCCACCGGCTGAAAAGAGCAAGTCTCCCACCACATTCTACAGGGGCACCATTGAGAGTGTGCTGACCAGCTACATCACTGTCTGGTACGGGAACTGCAGTGCTGCTGACCGCAAGACCCTCCAGCGGACAGTGAACATGGCTGCAAAGATCATCGGTGCCCCTCTCCCATCCATCCTGGACATTTTCCTTGCACGATGCTCCAGCAAAACCAACAGCATCGTGAAGGACCCCACCCACCCCTCCCACAGTCTCTTCCAGCTCCTACCATCAGGAAGATGGTACCGGAGCATCAGAGCCTGCTCCACCAGACTGCTCAACAGCTTTTTCCCCCAGGCTGTGAGAGCCCTGAACCCAAATCATCCCGCCCTCCTCTGAAACCCCATGCAAACCTCTACCTCCTGAAACATGGACCACCCCCCCCCCTCTCCAAACACCCCCCAACCTTACCACACCAAAGAAAAAACTGTGAAACTTTTTTTGTGCAATTGAAAGTGTGCTACACACAGGTGAGTGGGCCTGTACAAACCACCTGTAGTAACACACTCTCCTCTATGCGCACTAGACACTTG
This sequence comes from Aspiorhynchus laticeps, assembly GCA_023376895.1. Classification (NCBI taxonomy): domain Eukaryota; kingdom Metazoa; phylum Chordata; class Actinopteri; order Cypriniformes; family Cyprinidae; genus Aspiorhynchus; species Aspiorhynchus laticeps. The sequence continues at coordinate 45,758,804 of CM041799.1, read as the reverse complement.
TACCGTTCCCCAGCCAGCTGCTTGACTCACAATGTTTCTCTCTGCACATGTACAGTATTTATGTGAAGCATTCGTATAGTTTGTATTTTTTATCTTTTATCTTTAGTTGTATAGGGCAAACATTTATATATAGTATACTTAAGCCGGGCTCACACTGTGCGATTTTTTAAAAGTCCTTTAGGATTGTACTTGTCAGACTGCACGAACATGATGATCATGTCACACTGTGGGATCTCAGTTGTCATTAATGTCAGACTGTACGACAGTCAAGACGAGTTAAAAACGGGTGCGTGCAAGAAAACTTGTCCGGACACGTCCAGTGACTGCGAACTGCATTGCACGCGGGACCGAACTGTTGGCTATCATGAAAAGTATATGAACGGCAGCAATACCGGCATATTTAAGAAGAATAGTGTATGCAGCTCTACACACCCACATGAAAACAGCGGCGCAACTAGTATCAGCAACGTATCAGATGAATTCTGTGAGCGGAGGACGGGAGCGCCGGAGTTTATGTCTGATAGAATAATTCTTCAGTATTAATTCTGCTCATAGCTTGTCTTGAAAAACGGAGACAGTTTGACATTCATCGTAGGGGTAGTCACACTGCAGGACTGTTTGCCAAATCTTCTGACACTGCCAGAATTTTGTCGGAGGTGAAATTTGATCGCAACAGCCATTAATCGGCTGTCGGTGAACATGTCGAACCAGCGATCAAAGTCTACAGATTTTAGCCTAGGATTATAGGAATCTTTTAGGATTTTCAAAATTTGTCTCAGACGAGCAAATCGTGGCCAAAATCGCACAGTGTGAGCCGGGCTTTAGTCAAAATCTGTCAGTATGTTAGTTGTGTATAGGTTTATAGTGTTTTACTTCATTGTTGTATGTCTGTATTTATGTAGCACCATGGTCCTGTGAGGCACGACATTTCGTTCCACTGTATGTCCCCCCATGTAGCGGAATGACAATAAAGCTCAACTTGAACTTGAATGGTCAATTTCCCAGGTCCCAGAGGTCTTCCATACAGGGCAGTTACAGTTAGAGGGGTTGCAAGTGAGTCAGAAGGGACTTTGAGACTCCTAGCAAGTGAAAAATCCATAAAGTTTCTGGCGGCACCTGAATCCACCATGGCCTTGAGATGTTGCTTATGATTACCCCAGGCAAGTGTGATGGGTTAAAACAGTCCTAAATTGGAAGGTGGTGCAATGCTAGTAATTCCCGTTACAGTCCTTCCCTGCCTGAACGGGATCAAGCATTTCCCGAGAGCTCTGGGCAGGCAGAACGGAAATGTCCAGGCAATCCACAGTATAGGCAACACTGCTCTTTCATGTAGTGGTCTCGTTCTGACAGCAAGATCCGAGTACCACCCAACTGCATAGGTTCTGGTGACCCTTGGGACAGTGGTAACAGCTGGGAACTGGACTGACAGGTGTATTCAGTTGTATGTTCAATATTTGATTTATTATTCTTAAAAGTAAAGTCTGATGTTTGAGATACATTACATTAGGCTGTTAGTGATTTCAAAACACTTTTGTGGGTTTATGGGTTGTAAGATTCCTGGCCTGAAATTTTGCCCCGGTCCAGTCCTGCACACAGTGTTTTCCAAGCTGCACAAATACAAAAGAGACATTTGTTTATGTAGTTTAACACATCAGTAAATACAGAGAGTTTGTTTGGGAATAGCAAGGTGTTGGCATTATATAAATAAACTAACTTAATTAAAAAATTGTATACCTGGCAGAAAGTTTGCATTAGACTTTTTTTTTCAACACACAAACTTATATACAATTATTAGTAAATGAGACCCTTTCTCGTGTTTGGAGTCCTGAATATTACATTCATAAGGAGAACTGTTTAGAACTGTTTCCAACCACATTCCTGGAGCCCCCCTACACTGCATGTTTCCTTAAGGCCGGGACACACCAAGCCAATGGCAAGCGTCTGTTGAGCTAGTTTGTTTGGTGTGTTCCACTCGTTGGCTTTCGTCAGGCTCACGTCAGCAGAAGTTTGCCTGATTCAACATGATGAATCGGCATCGTGGCCGTCAGCACGAGTGAGAACTCTGATTGGATGTTAAGTTTAGCGAACGAATCAGTGCCCGACAATTAAAGTGAAAGTGATAAAAACGGGCAAGTACTGACCCGAATATAAGACAATGTTTTTTTCTTGGAAATACATCTGAAAAGATGCAGTCGTCTTATATTCAGGGTCTAGACTTTGACATGTCAATAATACACCCACAACAATAGGTGTAACAATAAATACACATAAAACGAGTGTGCCAAGAAATATGTAATGTAATGTGTGTTGTAATTATGTTAGAAGATCTCGAGTGAAAACAAAAGAAAAAGAAAAGCTTACAGCAGCATGAGTCGTGACTGTCATGTTAGCCTGATGGGAACAAACTTCCTCTGTAAGTGATTTTAAAAGGTAAGACAGTACCCAGATTTGAAGACTACAATAAGCAACTGATAATGAAATTTTGGTAGACTAGTATTAGATAGACAGCCTAATTGTTATATTATTCAAATGGGCTACCTGTTATTTTTATGGTATATCAAAAAGTATATATTAGTATTTATAAAATGTATATATGTATATTTTTAAATGTGATTGTTGGTATATTTTACCAGTATTTACCATACTTTCAAACAAAAGTTAAAATAGGAAAAAACTATGCAATATGAAAACATTGGCGTCGGAACCATTGTATGTGGGTGGGACAGGACCCACCCACTTTTGAAGACCAATGATATTGGACCCACCCACTTTTACCGTCTCTAATTCAGTGAATATGTCTGTGCACTTTTCAGAGCACCGTAAGTCAAATCCTTTCCACATGACGAATGCCCTAATAGATTAAACTCCATTTAGCTACAGCTTTGAATTCCACACTGCTGCTTCCTCAAATCTATTCCACTCAGCTCATTTAGAGTTCATATAACTCCATTCTGTGTTTTCACTTCTCGAGCCTGCTACACTCCCGCAACACAGCAAAGTAAACACAGCATCTTAGCGTATCTGCTGCTCAGATACACCTAACCGTACCGGGTACTTTATTTAAATTTTTCGATTATTATTTAATTTTTTATTGAAAACAAATGCCTTTCCGATGTAATATGAGATGTGAAAAGGGAGAATAACGATTTCGGCAAAAGGCGGACGCGAACTCGGGTCGCTCGCATCAAAAACCTCATGCGCTTTACTAGCTGCGCCATTGGAAATGTGTTAAAATTGCCGTCTTTTGTAATGTTGTGACGTTGTAGTGGGAAGAGGTAATGTAAATAACACATGCCAACAAGGCGGCCTATTCCGTTAATTAAAAGGCACCAGACTACAGAAAATGGCATATACTCCAGTAATTTTTTGGCAGCGGCTATTTGCAATAAGTGTAAATAGCGATGGATGCTATTTACATTAAGTGCAAATAGTAATGGATTATATTTACACTAAGTGATAATAGCAGTATTTTTAGCAATATGCTATTTACACTAAGTGCAAATAGCTATAGATTTGATTTACACTGTTAAAATAGCAGGATTTTCTGCTATTATTCTACTTATTGCAAATAGTGGCAATTATCTGCACCTCAGTATTGTAATACATTATAAAACTGTAAATTTTGAGTGTAAATTTTAATTTTAATTCAAATTATTAAATGGATGACACCTTGTTGGGACAAAAGCCCTCCCTACCCTACACCTACCCAATACTTTATTTACAACTTTTTGATTATTTCCTTCATTTTTATTAAAAATAAATGCTTTTCTGATGTCAAAACTAGTATGACACATGCTTTATCATCTGCACCACTAGAACTGATGATTTACAATCGTCTTTTCTAATGTTGACTAGCCTAATGTTTCTAATGTAGACACTCCGTATTTTTTTTCTGGGGGAGGACCCACCCACATTTATTTTGCTTCCGACGCCCATGTATGAAAATAATTTGAGGGAAAATGTTTTTTTTTTCTTAATAAAACAAGATTTGGTCTTCAAAAAGCCTTTTGAAAAAGCATTTTGAAAAAGGGGTGTCGTCTTATATTCGGGTCAATAAGGGGGTCCAGGAACGTGGTTGGGAACCACTGGTTTAGAAAACTGCTTCACTGTCTAGTACATGCAAGTAGCACAGCCAATACAACAAGCGTTCAGCATAAAAAGGTTCAAAACAATGAAAATATTTTTCGGTTTTAACCGACAGTGACTTGCAGAACAGAATATGCCCACTGTTAACATTAATGTTTTTGTAGTGAACAATTGCAGCCAAAATATGTTTTATTAAAGTTCGGGAGGAGCACGTCAGATACTTAACCTAATTAACACAAGAGGAGCGCACTCAAGTTAATCACCACCATGAGGTATAAATACAGCAGACTTACCTCAATCCATCGATAGTTTATCAGCATCCCTCCACCTCCATCTAGCCTAATGTCAGTAGACTCATCCAGTTGTAGATAACAGACAGCCCCAATGTACAGCAGATAGTCTGATATTTATTACCAGTTTATAAGTGTACTTATTGTTACTTGATTATTCTGCATGCATTATTTGTTTAACAGCTGGCCACTTTTACACTTTTGACCCTAGATACAATAGGAGTGATTAAAAAAATCTTATTAAATATATTTTTTCCATGCTCAATGGGATAGTTCACCCAAAAATAAAACCTCTGTCATCATTTAGTACCCTCATGCCATATTCATTACTATTTTTGTTTTTCCATGAAATGCAAAAAGAGATGTAAGATAGAATTTCAGGGACTGTCAGCCTGTTACGATCTTTTCTGTTTTGGTTTTGTTTTCATTCTGTTCCCTGTTTTGAGTTGTGCTAGTAAGTTTCCATGGTTCCTAATTAGTACTACACCTGTTATTAGTTTTGTTAATGATCTCCCTCAAGTATTTCAGCCCTTAGTTCTCACCAATGTGGGGTCTTGCGTTAATATTGTATTTTTGATTAGTGTTTATCATTCTTTCTCCTGTATTCTCTTAGTCTTTTTGAAAAGTATTTAAAGACTGTTTGAGTGAATCTCCTTAATGTGTTTGATGACCAACAGTACCTTACACAGCCTCGTTAACAATTCACTTTGTCATCTTTTTTTCCACACAATGTATTTGAATGGTGACTGAGACTGTTGCACCTGGCTCAGAGATGTAACATTAAGGGAGATGACAAGGCAGAAATAAGTTCAAAAATAATATTATAACAGAATTAACCAAAATAGCAATCCAAAATGTCAGTATGAGTAGTTTTAGTCAGTAGGAAATGCAAATGGAGGATCACGTGACCCTTCGACAGCGATGCAAGCTTAGTCTTTAGCTCTGCTCACTTTGCCACATATTGTGTAATCCTGTCAGTAAATTTTAAACCACTCTGCATTGGACCCATCATGAGTGCTTCGGCAGACGAAGGCGATCGGAAAAGAGAGATTGAGCAATCGCCAATGAAGAAAAAATTCCTGAAAATTCAACCATCTCCAGAGAGGACCTTGACGATGCTATTGCTAACAGCATTAAGCTAGCACTTAAAGAGCAGCAAAGCACTTTGAATTCGGTTGTGGCTTCGGCAGTAAGAGATGCGGTGGACTCTGTGCTGATTCCAGCATTGCGCAAACTGCGTGAGGACATACAAGCGACCAACAAGTCTGTTAAAGAGCTAAGAGAGGAGCTTGAGGCGATAGCTACCGGGGCGAAGCAGACACGTGACCGGGTTGATTCTGTTCAGGCAGCTGCACATGAGGATAGGAGGACAGTCACGGACTTAAGAAATCAGCTGGAGTGACTCACCGAGAAGATGACGGATATGGAGGATAGGAGCAGGAGGAACAACGTGCAGCTGGTGGGGTTGCCAGAGGGGGCGGAGGGTTCCAACGCGGCTGGTTTCCTCAGAGTTAGTCTTTCCAAGTGGATTCCTTCGTTGAAAGGCCATGACATTGAGATTGACCGGGCACATCGCGTGTATGACGGAGGGAGGGGCTCCGATCGGCCGCGCACTCTCATCTTCCGTGTATTAAGATGGCATGACAGATCGGAGATCCTGAAAGGTGCTCGGCAGGCTTATCTGGAGAAATGCGCACAGGACAATGTCACACTACTATTTTTAACCGACTTTAGTCCAGGCACAACGATCAGGAGAAAGGCCTTTAATCTGGTTTTGAAGAAGATGACAGCGCTTGGTCTCCAGCCCTTTCTCACCTATCCGGCGGTAATTAAACTACGGCATAAAGGGGAGCAGAACATTTTTGACTCTCCTCAGAAAGCAGAGGATCTTATCAGCTCCCTGTCTCAGCAAAAGACGTATGCCACGGCTCTATGGGAAGGCGACGGGAAAACAGCGGCCACTATCTCTCCGGCCCGGCGGGAGGGGCTTGATGGCCGGGATGGACATGGACGCTTGCTAAACCTGTTTTTTGCTTTTTCTTCTCTCCTCTCTCCTACTGGGATATTGTCCCTATCTATCCGGTACAACAATCTCTTTGCTGGTAAGACTAACACCCTTTTTTTTTTTTTTTGGAGGGGACTAATGGAGAGTAGGTTTAATTAAAAAAAATAGTTTTGGCTGTGTGAGCCTTTCAGGGGACATGTCTTGCGTTGGAGTGGATCGGCCACGAATCATCACTATTTTTTGTTGCTCAATCAGACCTACGTTCTTGGTAATGTGCGGTCTGAGTTGTTTCTTGTTTATGGTTGTCGGTTGTTCATGTTTCTATGTTGTTTTTATTTTTTACAACAGACATTTATACTTTTATTTATGTTATCCTATTTCTAAAAAGGATTTTTCATCTAGGAGGTTTGGTATTAAAATGCACATCAGCGTTTACATGTTACTTACAGAATGGAAGTGCTTCTGTTTTTTTTCATTTATTGAATACAATCTTGGGATTATGAATATTCAATGCATACTCTAAATATTTTATCACTGAATGTGAATGGTTTAAATTCTGCTGTTAAAAGAACCAGTGTGTTAGAATATTTACACCGTAAATCTATTTCCTGTGCCCTAATACAAGAGACACATTTAAAACAATCTGACGTGGCACATTTCCATAATAAGTATTATAAGTTAGCAGCCTTTTCCTGCACTCTTAATAAAACTAAGGGGGTGCTTATCCTTGTTAACAGGAAGTTAAATTTAACAATTGAACACCTTGGTAGTGATGAGAAGGGTAGATTTGTTTTTATCCGATGCAAAATATATAATAATAGGTTAGCATTGGTCTCTATTTATGGTCCGAATGAGACAGACAGTGCATTCTTTACACAGATTTCCAAAACAAATCAGATTGATTGCCCTCTAGTGGTGGGTGGTAATGCAGGTAATGCTGTTGTAAATCCTGCTTTAGATAAATCTCAATCTGATACAACAGCCAATCCGTCCTCTAAATTACTGAATAAATTTATCACTGAGCTCAACTTAATCGATCTTTGGAGAATTCAGAATACTAAATCTAAGGACTTCACTTTTTTTTTCTAATAGACACAAGACTTTCTCTGGGATAGACTACATATTTCTCAGCCCATCTTTAATTTCGTCTAATTCCTCCATCTTTATATTACCAATTTTATTATCTGATCAATCTGCTGTGTTGTGCTGTGTTCCTCTTTCCGATGTTAAAGTCCCTTAGATGGCGCTTTAACATATCATTATTAAGTAATCAGACTTTCATTACTTCTCTAAAAGAGTATATTAAGGAATTTCTTGAAATTAATATGCCCTCTGATGTGGATCCTCAAATACTGTGGGAAACGACTAAGGTTGAATCCCATTTCTCTGTCTTACCCCTTCGTCTTACCCCTAGCCCTTGTCCCTCGAAACCGAGTGGTAAGCGCCAGGGGTGAAAACATACCCCTATGAAATGAGACACCACTTGGTTACGGTTACGTCATCGTACATCGTCGCTAGCTGGCTGCTACATCACCAGAGGCGACAAGTGTTGATCACAAACTTCCAAGATGCCTGTCTGCAAGTGTGTGTATGTCGATTGCGTGGGTTTTATTAGTGATGTTTTTGCGATTGTTGTGCAAATCAGCGATGTAAAGCGTAGCAAACTAGCGATTTTTTAAAACGTTTCAATTAAGAACATGGTTGCAAATATATATGCACAGGACTGTGTAGAGCACAAAACAAGACTGTCGTAATTTTTAAATCAATTATTTAAGCGGAAAATGGGACTCTCTGGATGATCTGGCCGACATTGTTGCCGGTTGCGCAGTGTGTTCTGGGTACCCCTTGGTTTCAAGTAAGCTCGCGAAAATGCTTGGTTTTAAGGGGTATCTACCACTTCCGCTTAGCCCTACCCCTCGATCAAAACGAGAATTGGGATAGCCCTTACTCTCACGTGAACGCGCAAAACTAAGGGAAAGGGATAAGACAGAGAAATGGGATTCACCCTAACTGTGCTATATGAGGTTTTTGTATATCTTTCTCTTCTACTCTTGCCAAAGAGAAAATTCACCAGTTTACACAATTAGAAAATAAAATCCAATCATTACAAAACCTACAAAAACAACATTTTACTGAGCAACAGGCTACACTCTTTAAAAGAAGAATATGATTTACTTTCACACTCAAAGGTGGAATTTATTTTACATAGGACTAGACAAATATATTATTTCGAATCAGAGAGACCTAGTAATTTATTGGCCCTTAGGTTGAAAGAATGTGAGTCTAAGGCATATATTAGCGCAATAAAATCATCGGATGATCAGGTCACCACGAACCCTGTGGCAATTAATGAAATATTTAAAGGTTTTTACACAAATCTGTATAAAGCCAAAATGGATTTTGATTAACCAATTTGTAAGCAGTATTTAGATAAATTGGAACTGCCTCGGATATCGGATATGGATAAAGAATATTTGGAGGCCCCATTAAGTTTGGAGGAACTCCACGTCTCTCTAAAAAGTCTTCAAAAGGGCAAATCGCCAGGTCTAGATGGTCTCCCCCCTGAATTATATTTAGAAATTTGGGATTTGGTAGGGATACTTATGCTTAATTCATTTAATTTTGCAATTAAACATGGGATATTTCATAGAGATCAAAAAACATTTATATCATTACTTCTTAAAAAAGGGAAAGATCCATTGGATTGTTCCAACTACAGACCGATTTCGCTTATCCCATGTGATCTAAAAATCTATGCTAAAGTTTTTGCTTCTCGTATGGAGAAGGTAATTTATAGTTTGATCAAGGAGGACCAAACCGGTTTCATCAAGGGGTGCAATGCGTCTGACAATATGCGTCGACTCCTTCATATTCTTGACTTTGCAGATTCTCATCCAAGTCCTTGTGCGGTTTTCTCACTGGATGCAGAAAAAGCCTTTGACAGGCTAGAGTGGAATTATATGTGGGCAGTACTGCAATGTTTCGGCTTTGGTGAACACTTCATTTCTATGATTAAGACATTATACCACTCACCTGCAGCATCAGTCATAACTGGTAATATTATTTCCCCCCATTCCCTTTACAGCGGGGAATGAGGCAGGGGTGTCCAATTTCCCCCTTATTGTTTTGTCTATTTCTTGAACCCTTAGCACAAGCCATCAGGAAATCTGAAGTATCGATTAAGATTCATGATCATAATCATAGTATTTCATTATACGCTGATGATATTATTCTATATTTTGACCACTTTGATGTTTCAGTCTCTAGTATAATTAAGGAATTTGATAATTTTAGTAGCTTATCAGGATATAAAATAAATTGGAGCAAATCTGCTTTAATGCCAATTAACAATGTTAAAGTTAATTATTCTATTCCCTCATTTGTCCCTATCAAGGAATCTTTCATCTATTTGGGCATTACCATATATAATACATTCATAAGGTTGCCAGAGACAATTTTAATAATATTTTAGTTAAGGTCAAAAATGACATTCAAAGCAGGAAGAATCTTAAAGTCTCTCTCCAAGGAAGAATCTCCACTGTTAAGATAAATTTGTTACCTCGAATTATTATTTTTTTCTCTATGCTACACTTTCTCCCCCTCCAGGTTACTTTAAGGAGATCAACTCCATAATTTCTAAGTTCATCTGGAATGATAAATGCCCCAGAATTAAATTTACCACATTACAACTTACTAATCGCGCAGGAGGACTGGCTGTACCAAATTTTGAATTATATTATTGGTCGTTCCAGCTTAAGGCCCTTCATAATTGGGTTGATCCTCAATCTACAGTTTCATGGAGGGTGATTGAAGCTGACAAGGTTAAACCAAATAGACTTCAAGATATTTTATTTACTGGCACAGGAAAAAAAGGGGATAATTATAAATTTGGTCCGGTTGTGGCCAACTCTATTAAAATCTGGAAAACAGTTGAACGTCGGATAGGAGGACCCTTCAAATTTTGTAACAGTACACCTTTATGGCACAACTTTAATTTTTTTATGCGAAAATCGTCCATTTGTCCAACCCTCTTGGTCTTCTTTAGGTGTAAACACGTGCGGTGATATATATGATAACCAGGGCCTCTGTTCATTTCAGACATTAAGAACCAAATTTTGTCTACCAGCATCTGCATATTTTGTCTTTCCTCAATTACGTTCTGCTCTCAACGCGTATGGCATTCCTTGGTCCTCTCCCATTTCCTCTCATCCTATGTGGGACTGGATTGCACCATCTGCTGGTCAGCCATCTGTTTCCATAATATATAATAAAATTATTGATTGCATTACAAAAAACCTCTTTCTATTAAAACTATTTGGAATAGGGAATTATCTGACCTTAATTTATCTGTCGACTGGGAGAGAGTGTGGTCTAATCTCAGCTTAACATCTAAAAATTTGGCTCATCGTCTTATTCAATTTAAAGTCATTCAGAGAGCATACATAACTCCTTACAAAAGATTCAAAATGAAACTACAATCAAATTTTAACTGCCATATATGTAATACTGCATCATCAGGCACTTTTCTTCATATGTTTTGGGAATGTCCTATCGTCAATAGTCTATGGACACATGTAAACCTGGTTTTGTCATCCTTACTGCGAATTGATTGGTTTGTTAACCTAAGTTTATGTCTTCTTAATGATGATTCTGGTCTCTGTATAAGTTCAAAGCAAAAGAGAATGTTGTTTGCTGGTTTTACAGCTGCGAAAAAGACAATAATACAGAACTGGTTTACACCGCACATGTGTGGAAAAACATATTGGATCCGTAGCCTCCTGCAAATAGTGACTTGTCAATGTGCAACGGCGCGAGTCGGTGGGGCCAGGCCTTCGACCATTGATGCTTGGCAGTGGTTTTTGTTTGATATACGTGATTGTATAAAGGAGTGACTTTTGTGTTTTTATTGTCCTTCCCTCTCTCCCTCCCTTTTGACTGGACTTTGAGATGTTGAGTATGTGTCTGTTGTTTTGTTTTGGATGCTGTGCTGTGTTATGTGTGAAAAAAATAAATGTTGATAACAAAAAAAAGAAAATCAATTGTAGGAAATGCAAGTGAATAGATGTACAAAGTGAAGTGCTGTCAGCGCTAGTGAGTGGATGCGAAACAAAACATAAATCACAAAATTTGAGCGTGGCTCTGGCAAACTGCCCCAAACAACAGCCGAGTAGCGCCACCGACAAACTCTCGCACCATGTTTAAATAAGTGCTATGACAAGCATCAGGTGCACTCACGTCACGCCCCAATCACAAAACCTGCAACAGAGAAAAGAAACCAAAACACCCAAACCAACACAACTCAGTCCTAATACATGAAAGAAAGGAAGGTTTGGTTTTGAACAAGGGTTTGTAATGACGGACATTTTTTGGATCAACACCAAAATAATTTAATCCTCTTCAATGTTCATTTTACAGTGTAAGACTATGTAAAATATGTCTTTACAGTGTAAGACAGTGTAATGCTGTTTTCTCTTTTTCAGGTTCACCTGAAGACACAGAGAAAGTAACAGAAAACAACATCCCTGAGCAAATGACTGAAGATTCCAAATCAAATGTCTCAGAAAAGGTATTTGCAGAAAATCTTTATAGAACAGATAAGCTCTGTTATGAAACTCTAGATCAGGGCTGGGCAACTCCTGGGGCCCGTTTCAATAAGGAGGTTCAACCAACTCTGAGTTTAAACTTGAACTCAGAGTTGACTTACTCTGAGATGGGAAACTCTGAGTTTTTGGTTTCAGAACAGCTGAATTGAGTTAGTGTACTCAACTCTAAGTAGGTTGACTCTGAGTTAAGCGCGTGCACCACGACTATGAAAAGTCATGATCAGTGGAGCTCCGAAATTACGATTCACCATGGCAACAGCTCCTGCCAAAAAGACGTCAGCGCACATACTTCCGTCAATGCATAACTTTAATTCTTAATAACTGTCAATAACTTAATAACTGTTATAATACCAGAGGTGAAAACTGTAAATTATTGAACTAATATTAATTTTAATGGTATCCCATGGCCACAAAAAAAAAACAGCTAAAAATGAAGTATAAAAACACAATTCAATCAAGGTAAAGCTTTGAACATAAAAGGTTCATGGGTGTGGGCTAAATGACTTTACAAACATTTGACATTAATTATCATTCAATGTCTATTTCAACACGCTGCAGCTTTTTCCACATAGTATAACACTCTTTTCAAATAATTAAATATTTCTAATAATTATTAAATAAATTCACATAATTATAATTATACATTTCTTAATTAGAGTAATAAAAATAACTACTGACTTGTCGACAGCAAGAAGGCAGAGGGAGAACCTGCAGCAGCACCACTGACAGATGAAGAGGAGATGGTCAAGTATTGTAAGATTTCTAAAATCCAAAAGTAAAAAGAATTACTTTTGCTTTTGTATTAGGAAATAAAGATGACCAAAAAATTGTGAATAATTTGTTTATTTAACAGCTGTGGTGGTGGTTACAGCTCGCACTACCCCTCCATCTGGCATCCTTCCATTCCATACAGTAATCAGTTTCATTTTCATTTTCAGAAGGTGCGATGCTGGGGATATGCTTGTCATCAGTGCATCCAAACACACTGGAGATCCTGAAGGAAATTCGGATTATTGGGTTACTTCCAGAGGTCACAGAAAGATGTTATCAAGTGAACGTCATTTATCAGATTAGCCTCCTACATCACTGACCTACAGTCCTGTGATACTCCTCTTTGACGGATTTGTGCCCAGGAAAAAAAATATCAGAATGAGTGTGAGGGATGCACACTTTCCTTAAAATCTGCATACAGGACTTATAATGTGCTCTGCATCTCCGATGTTTTAAAGAAAACTACCATTTAAAATGGGACCGCTCAAATAAATATGCACATGAATACGGTGTAAAAAAATTATAATAAAATAAATAATATACAGTATTTAGTCTTGTTTCCATGAAGGAAAAAAAAAACGAATTCAAGTGATTTTTTTATTTTATTTTGCAAATTATCTGGCAATGCGGTAATAAATTAAAAATAGCCCATTCTTGTTTCCGTTTGCATTAAGATTATTTTTCTTACCCTATGGAGAACACTTTTATATTTTAACAAGACTAAATATCTAGATAATTTTTTAGCTATAGAAAATGCATCTTAACTTAAGAATTTTTAAATCTTTGTACTTGAAATAAGACAAAAATACGCAGTGAGAAAAGCAATTTTGCAGCGTGAATGAATGAATGAGGTATTAAAACATCACTTACACTTTAAAAAGGGGGAGGAGACGGAAAGAAACTCTGGGTTTACCGAAGAAAACCTGCTCCCGACCAGGTTAGGTTCACAGCGTAAGTTACCACGGTAACTGACTCTGAGTATAAGTTACCTCTCTTTCTGAAACGGGCTTGACTTACCCTGCTTTCCCGGGTTTGACAAACCTCCCATTTTGAAACGGAAAACCCAGAGTTTCCCTCATTTCAGGGTTAACATACTCAGAGTTTTCACTTAACCTCCTTTCTGAAACGGGCCCCTGGAGGGCCACTGTCATAAATATTCTGTTCCAGATTCATACACGTTATTATTAATTATTGTAAAATCTTACTTATTTAATGTTTTCTGTTCTCATTTCAGATATCTATGCATGTATGTATACTGTTACGGGGTTGACGAGACGTGAGACAGGCGGATCCATCTGCAAGCTTTTATTATAATACATGGTCAATACAGGCAGGGTCGGACAGTAGCAAACAGGTATGGCATGGGCAAGACACAAGAATAATCCAAGGGCAAACGTGGGTCGGCGATCGGCGTACAGTATCCAGAGGGCTAGGCAGAGAGAGAGAATCAGGAACACGGGCAGGAATCGGAACACGAGAAATCAAACTAAGAACACAGGGAAACGCTTTGTATGCAGACTGGGCTAACAATACTCGGCCGAGTGTGAGGGAAAGTCCATGGCTTAAATAGTGCGTGGGTGTGTGTGTGATTGGGTGATGGTGATTGTGAGATTGTTTTCAGGTGCAAGCGAGATAATGGTGAACAGCTGTGTGGGTGCAGTGGATGATGGGAAATGTAGTCTAAGAGTGATCTGTAACTGTGTGTGTGGTGTGAAAGTCCATGTGGTGGGTGAGTGACTGGAAGTTCATGGCTTGGAATCGTGACATAGCCCCCCCCCCAAGGAGCGGCTTCCAGAAGCTCCTAAAAGATCCAGGGTGGAGCGGGCGGAGCAGGAGCCCACCAGGGCGGAGCAGACGGACCTGGGGCCCACCGGGGCGGAGCGGACGGACCTGGAGCCCAACGGGGCGGAGCGGACGGACCTGGAGCCCACCGGGGCGGAGCGGACGGGACCAGAGCCCACCGGGGCGGAGTAGATGGGACTGGAGCCCTCCAGGGCGGAGCGGACGGAGCTGGAGCCCACCAGGGCGGAGTGGACGGAGCTGGAGCCCGCCAGGGCAGATCAGAGGGGACCAGAGCCCCCCAGGGCGGAGCAGATGGACCTGGGACCCACCAGGGTAGAGCAGACAGACCCGGAACCCACCAGAGCGGAACAGATGGGACCAGGACCCACCAGAGCGGAGCAGATGGACCCAGAACCCACCAGGGCGGAACAGACGGAACCAGAGACCACCGCAGGGAAGCAAACTGGGCAGGTAGCCCTGACAGCACCTGGAAGTAGAGGAGCATAAGGACAAACAACACAGGGAGAGCTGAGACAGACAACACTGGGAGAACAGAGACAGACAAGACAGGGAGAGCCTTCCTAGTCTCAGGAGCCGTGGCAGAGCAGATCTGGGAATCACAGGCGGCCTCCATAGCCGTGCCAGGGCAGGACAGGAAATCACAGACGGCCTCCGTAGCCCTGACTGGGCCGGACAGGGAATCACCGACGGCCTCCTTAGCCGTGTCAGGACAGGGCGAAAGTTCATGGACGGCCGCCGTGGCCGGGACAGGACAGGGCGAGAGTTCATAGATGGCCTCCGTGGCCGGGACAGGACAGGGCGAGAGTTCATAGACGGCCTCCGTGGCCGGGACAGGACAGGGCGAGAGTTCATAGATGGCCTCCGTGGCCGGGGCAGGACAGGGCGAGAGTTCATAGACGGCCTCCGTGGCCGGGACAGGACAGGGCGAGAGTTCATAGATGGCCTCCGTGGCCGGGGCAGGACAGGGCGCGAGTTCATAGATGGCCTCCATGGTCGGGGCAGGACAGGGCGAGAGTTCATAGATGGCCTCCCTGGCCGTGACAGGACAGGATGAGAGCTCACAGACGGCCTTCTTAGCCGTGACAGGACAGGGCAAGGGTTCACAGACGGCCTCCATAGCCGTGACAGGACAGGATGAGAGCTCACAGACGGCCTTCTTAGCCGTGACAGGACAGGGTGAGAGCTCAATGACGGCCTTTATAGCCGTGACATGACAGGGTGAGAGTTCATGGATGGATACCACCGACACCTCTGGAGGTTCTGCAGCTAACGCTGCCTCCTCTGGAGGTTCTACAGTGATACCAGGACCGGGTGAGAGTCTATTGCTGGGCGCCACCACCTTACCAGGGGCTGAGGCGAGCACCACCGCTTGGGGAGGTTCTGCGGCCGATGCCTTCCCCTGGGGCAGTACCGTGGTGGTGTACGTGGCCCAAATGCAACATAGTGCTATCCCCACCCTGGGAAGCGCTTCAGACAGGGTAATCAGTTCATAGACAGGAGGGTCAGAGTGAGTGGATTTGGGGATGCCAGCGGCGCGTACAGACACCAGTGGGACATCCCTCACACTAGACATCAGACTGGGGTACCGAAAGACTGACCTTGATGAACTGGGTGCAACAGACAGGGCATGACGAGATTCTGGCAGATCAACTGAGACGTGCTGTGACTCTGGCGGAGCAGCTGAGACGTGCTGTGACTCTGGCGGAGCAGCTGAGACGTGCTGTGACTCTGGCGGAGCAGCTGAGACGTGCTGTGACTCTGGCGGAGCAGCTGAGACGTGCTGTGACTCTGGCGGAGCAGCTGTGACTTGGCGTGACTCTGGCTGGTCAGCTGTGACGTGGCGTGACTCTGGCTGGTCAGCTGTGACGTGGCGTGACTCTGGCTGGTCAGCTGTGACGTGGCGTGACTCTGGCTGGTCAGCTGTGACGTGGCGTGATTCTGGCTGGTCAGCGGTGACGTGGCGTGACTCTGGCTGGTCAGCGGTGACGTGGCGTGACTCGTGACGATCAACGGTGGCTTGGCTTGACTTGTGATGATTAGCTGTGCTTTGGCTTGACTTGTGACGATCAACTGTGGCTTGGCTTGACTTGTGACGATCAACTGTGGCTTGGCTTGACTTGTGACGATCAACTGTGGCTTGGCTTGACTCACGGAGATCACTGGTGGCTTGGCTTGACTTGTGATGATCAACTGTAGCTTGGCTTGACTCATGACGATCAACTGTGGCTTGGCTTGACTCATGACGATCACTGGTGGCTTGGCTTGACTTGTGATGATCAACTGTGCTTTGGTTTGACCTTTTAACATCGGCTGTGACCTGACTTGGCTTCTTAACATCAGTTGGGACTTGACTGGGCTCTTTAACAGTAGCGATGATCTGACTTGTCTCTTTAACAGCAGCGGTGACTTGACTTGACTCTTTAACAGCAGCGGTGACTTGACTTGACTCTTTAACAGCAGCGGTGACTTGACTTGACTCTTTAACAGCAGCGGTGACTTGACTTGTCTCTTTAACAGCAGCGGTGACTTGACTTGACTCTTTAACAGCAGCGGTGACTTGATTTGACTCTTTAACAGCAGCGGTGACTTGACTTGACTCTTTAACAGCAGCGGTGACTTGACTTGTCTCTTTAACAGCAGCGGTGACTTGATTTGACTCTTTAACAGCAGCGGTGACTTGACTTGACTCTTTAACAGCAGCGGTGACTTGACTTGACTCTTTAACAGCAGCGGTGACTTGACTTGACTCTTTAACAGCAGCGGTGACTTGACTTGACTCTTTAACAGCAGCGGTGACTTGACTTGACTCTTTAACAGCAGCTGGGAACTGACCTGGCTTGTGATTGGCCGCAATGCCGCTAGGGGGTGTTGTTGTTGCCGCCATTTTGTGAGCGTGATCTAGCGTGGCTGTGTCCACACAATTGGGTGCGGTGTCTCGTTCCTCCGCGACCCCCACAGTGAACGAAGAGCCAACACATAGCAAAGCATAGTCCAGAAACTGACTGAGAGATGAACGGGGACCCTCACGGATTAGCTGTGACTTCAGCAGCTGATTAATGCCCTCACAAAAGAAGTCTATGAGTACACAGTCCGGCAGATCAGAGAAATGGGCGAGGTCTAAATATTCTTGTATATAATCCTTGAGTGGTCGAGAGCCCTGCTCGAGGTGTAACAACATCCTTGCAATGTCCATACCTGGCCAATATCCACATGAAAAGCCGCTGGATCCTTTTGTGGCCGAGTATTCTGTTACGGGGTTGACGAGACGTGAGACAGGCGGATCCATCTGCAAGCTTTTATTATAATACATGGTCAATACAGGCAGGGTCGGACAGTAGCAAACAGGTATGGCATGGGCAAGACACAAGAATAATCCAAGGGCAAACGTGGGTCGGCGATCGGCGTACAGTATCCAGAGGGCTAGGCAGAGAGAGAGAATCAGGAACACGGGCAGGAATCGGAACACGAGAAATCAAACTAAGAACACAGGGAAACGCTTTGTATGCAGACTGGGCTAACAATACTCGGCCGAGTGTGAGGGAAAGTCCATGGCTTAAATAGTGCGTGGGTGTGTGTGTGATTGGGTGATGGTGATTGTGAGATTGTTTTCAGGTGCAAGCGAGATAATGGTGAACAGCTGTGTGGGTGCAGTGGATGATGGGAAATGTAGTCTAAGAGTGATCTGTAACTGTGTGTGTGGTGTGAAAGTCCATGTGGTGGGTGAGTGACTGGAAGTTCATGGCTTGGAATCGTGACATATACATGTTTGTACCAAGAGTACCTTAAAAAAACACAAATTCCTTGTTTGTCTGCACACACTTGGCGAATAAAGCTAATTCTGATTGGTTTAGCTCCAACCCTAATCAAACACACATGAACAAGCTAATCATTAGGCGTGTTCGACTTGAAGCAGCGCTGCGCAGAATGATCACCTTATGACATCAAAGTACCACGAGAACGATTCGAATGCATAGGATCTGACTGCTTTCTTATTGCTCTCGCGGTATTTGATGTCATACGGTGATCATTCTGTGCAGCGCTGCTTCAAGTCGAACGCGCCTAATGTCTTTAAGATCACTAGAAAGCTACAGGCAGGTGTTTAATTAGAGTTGGAGCAAAACTTGTCCAGCCCTGAAGTTGCAGTTGCCCTGCCCTGCTCTAGACTGTAAAAAATAAAAAGTTGAGAAAACCTAAAAGTTTAAAGGTGCGTTCACGCCATATTGTAATAACCGTAATTACGAGATACCAACTTGTAAAAAGCATTCACATCCTCGTAGAACTCGTAATTACAACTTGTGAACTGGGAGCTTTCTGAGAGCTACGGCTTGTACCACCTGACCACTGCACCTCACGCGGAACCAGCGAAAAATGCCGGCTCTTTCAAAGAAAGCTATTACAGCTCTAAAAGAGGGGAAAATAGAGACATATATAGATACTATAATATAAAAACATTATGTAAGTGTTCATACTATTATTATTTTGTTGTTGTTTAGGTTAGCAATATTTATCACCGTCATTAATAACAAACAAATGGTTTGTAATTATTTTTTACCTGACACGGTTTCTGTGTTCTGCAATATTTAGCAGTAGCATACAAATGTAATGTTATGTGTTTTACAGCTGCCAATACAATTTTTACGTGGTCACGGGTTCATTTTGTTGACTGTCGCTATAGAAACGGATAATCCCCAGTCTGAGGACGTGAACAGTACCGAGTTGAACATCATGTTTTGTCATCTCGGAATTACGGTAATTACGACATGGCGTGATAAGGCAACCAGCTTCAGCAGATTTTTGAGTCTTCTCAACTTTTTGTTGTATAAACTGAAAACAACAAGTTGAGAAAACTCAAAAATCTGCTGAAGCTGGTTGCTTTAAACTTTTAAGTAAAATAAAAGCTGAGAAAAAGCAACTCCATCAACATTCAGAAATGTTATTATTGTAATTTTACTGTTGTTCTGTAAATTAAAATAAAAAAGACAATAATAATTACAACAGCTCTATTAATACACATTCACACAGTGTTCAAACTGGGATATGTAATATTTTATAATGTCTTTAAAAGAAGTCTCTTCTGTTCAGCGAGGCTGCATATATTTGCACAGTAAAAAATACATTCCTGATTCAAGAAGGGGATCTCAAAAATGGCCAAAAAATATAAATATATTTGACTAACTTTTTAATTTTAAGTTAAATTGTGCTTTATTGGTATAATGTCTGCTAGAATGTTAAAAAATGCTCAGTGTTGTGTAAATATTTTTTAATTGTTGTTTTGTAATTGATTTTTTTTCTTTGAAAAGCAAGACAAAACAGTAAAAATGTAATTTTGGCTATTTAATTTATGCAATGGTGATAAAAATTGGCAAAATACATTGGGGGGAAAAAACGCAAAAAAACGTGTTCGGTATTCGGCCTTTGGCCCAGTGTTTCATTTTGTTCGGCTTCAGACAAGAATTTTCATTTCTGTGTAGGGCTGTGCAATTAATCAAAAAACAGTTTAGATTTCGGCCTCCGACGATTATGAAAATATAATAATCAAGATAAAGTGATTATTGCACCCCATTCTGCCTCTTTCCAGTGGTGTGCTTTCGTTCCTCCATAAAAGCCCAATTTCACGTGCAAATCAGTAAATCATGTAACGTGACTTTTGCAAAATGGGACGTGCTTGATTTATTGACGTGTATTAGATTTATTCATGTTTTTAAAAGCGCTAAAGGGAACTTGCGCTTCCTCAGGAGGATTTCTGTGTAACGTTATGCGCGCAGAGACGAAACAGAACACAGACATAAAGTCAACTTTAGGTCAAGCTGCGTGCCTAAACGGTCAAATACATAAAAACATTTGTCAAAATGCAATGTTGTTGAGAATGGAAATTCATGTGAAACAGTAAATTGGATCCGTGCGGCTCTTAAAGTGACAGCGGGCTAATATTCCTGCTGTGACAGTATGTTCATATTAATCAAACAACAAAAGACAAATTCGAAATCACTCTCTGCTCTTGAGTGAAGGACTTTTGTAGCTTTCATAAAAAACGAAGAAAGTTTAATTCTTACAGTGAAGACTATGCTGTTTAATTTTACATTTGACTATTCATTTCTGTTAACTAAATACTTGAGACTTGCATAAAAAAACCTTAAAGCACAGTTTGTTTAATTTGTCTTTTTTTATTCTATTGCATTTGTCCTTTGCTTTTTTATTACTGACAGTTTAATTATTTTCAATAATTTTGAGGACTTTGTTTGTTACTAATATCAGTTGCCCTAATACTCTGCTGTGGTATTGAAAATTGTGAAATTTTGCTGGTCTCTAAAATGTAGATGTCATAGCAACCTTATTTACAGGAAATAAATATTTAATATATCACTATCTTTAAATAAATCACTCATATAAAGTTTTGGTAATATGGCCCATCATCGTGATTACAATATTGACCAAAATAATCATGATTATGATTTTTGCCATAATTTAGCAGCCCTATTTCTGTGCATAAAAATTAAGTTATGTATAATAAAATGGAATGACACAGGAAAAAAAGTATTGAACACATGAAGAAAGGGAGGTGCAAAAAGGCATGGAAAGTCAGTAATTAGAAAGCAATCCTGCCCCTCGTCAGTGGAAATTAATATTAGCTGGTTCAGTCCCAACACCTACAGTACCAGGATGATGAAGATTAAACAAGGGTGACAATGATCCCAATCACAGCCAAGGAAACTCTCAATTGGTTTCAGAGAAAGAAAGTAAAGCTGCTAGAATGGCCCAGCCAATCACCTGACTTGAATCCAAAAGAAAATAAGAACTAAAGATCAGAGTTCATAGAAGAGGCCACAGAACCTACAAGATTTGAAGACTGTGTGGAAGAATGGGCCAAAATCACATCTGATCAATGCACCAGTGACTAGTTTCTCCTACAGGAGGCGTCTTGAAGCTGTCATTACCAACAAAGGCTTTTGTACAAAGTATTAAATAAATTTCAGTAGTTCAATACTTTTCCCTGTGTCAATCCATTTTATTACACATAACGTCTCGGTTACGTACGTAAACCTCATTCCCTCATGGAATGTGGACATATGTCGTGACGACACAGGGGATTTACTTGGAAGCCCCAATCATCTCTGACTTTAAGAGAAAACGGCAATGAATATTGGCTAGTGGATTTTGCATACCTGAACCACCCCCCATGCATATGGGTATAAAGGGGCGACAGGTACATCCACTCATCAGGTTTTACGCTGAGGAGCCGAGAACGAGTCCCAAGATTGTAACATGGGGACATAACATCTCCGTTCCCTCCATCAGGGAACGAGGGTTACGTACGTAACAGAGACGTTCCCTATCTGTCGGTCACTACGAATTATGTCGTGATGACATAGGGGTCCTATGAAATGCATATGGGTATAAAGGGGCGATTTACTTGGAAGATTTACTTGGAAGATTTACCACAACCTGAACCCTGTAACAACCTTGTGGCATGCAGATGCTGACAAGCGAGCGCGTGACAGACAAATGCCATGCGAAAGGTCGCAACCTTCCCATCGCCCCAGTGCAAATTCGCTAACCTTGGTGCCCACAGGTAGAGGTCTGCGCGGGACTGTTTTTTAAGTCCTGTTCCCGACCGCTCCCGTGAGGTTATATCCCGCACCCACCCGTTCCCACAATATTTTCACTCTTTGTTTTTTCACTTTGATTTTCACTCTTTGCTGTCTGCTTTGAATAATTTTCTTCCCGACCCGACCGTTTAGATCTCGTTTCCAGAATCACACATTTAAATTTCCTCTACTGAAAGAAAGAGAGATAGGCTGACAAATAAAAGTGTAGTCTGCACAAAATTGTATTTATTTTATTTGTCTAGTCAAGAGTCTTTTATTGACAGCAAAATTTTAAACGAATTTTATGTCTTAAGACACACAATTCGTTTAACATTTTGCTGCCAACACAGTAAGAAAAAAAGTGTCACAGAGAAATAAATATGTAAAAAAAATTGTATTCCTTATTTTTATTTGTCTTGTCAGGATACAATTCCTTAAACCTTTACAACACAATAGGAACAAGCATCGCAGAGAGAGAAAAAAAAAAGTAGGTTGTTCAAAAATAGCCTATAATTTTATTGGTCTTGTCAAAATACCTAAATTCGACTAAACATCTAAATTCATACTAAATTCATACTAAACATCTTGCTGTAAACACAGTCACTTGGAAAAGTGTCAGAGAAGAAAAATAAATAAATAAATAAATAAATTCGACATCTGTCATTTAAAATTATAGGCTAAACAAAATATAAACAAAATCGAGTTGAATGTTTTTCAAGGACAGCGCATCCACACTTTGATCCATCCTTATTCTGCTCTGTCACTCATCGACAACCTGCCTGTTCTGTCTGGCTGTAAATTCACCTGATAGGCTAGCCTGCTCTGAGCATCGTTATGTACATGCTGCACACAGACCCCGCAAATAAAACGAAGCACGCTGGTTCATGCATGCAGCGCGTGCATAACAGTCCAGTGCAGGCTGTACTATGCTTGAATAAAGCGCAGATATGCTGTTCTGAAAGGATGTCGGCTCCCGTTCAAATTGCACCAGAGTTACCGACCGCTGCCGCGTTGTATTAGGGAATTTAATCCTGCACCGCAAGAAATCTGGTTGGGTCCCACGGTTCCTGTGGTACAGCTGCGGGGATGCAGACCTCTACCCGCAGTGACCACTTAGTACATCACTGCTGGAGATAGCCAAGCCGCTGTTCCTTTCCCCACAGAAGTCGGAAGGGATTTCGACCTTCAATGAAAGATGGCTTCAAGTCTTTCCTATTTGTTGTTACAGCTTGGCAGTAATGACGGGGAAGCGAGCCTTCTGGAGAAGGGCGCTACGGAGGCCACATCCTGCCCGAAGGGAGGTAACATGTGGAGACACTGATATGGACTGACCCAGGCCTGGGGCAGTACTACATACGACTGGACCCTGGGGCAGATCCTACCTAGGAGTAGGGAGGAGAGCTGCCAGCAGGGCCTGACAGAGAGCTCTGTCAAAGGGAAGACACGGATTTACCGTGAGGGAAACCTTACCGTGGAAGAATACACGTATGAGATTACATGACGGGAATCAAGCCATACGGACACCTAGCCCAGTACAGGGGCTGACCGGAGACCCGGGCGAGCTAACACCAGTACTGGGCCTGGCGTCAGGTGTGAGGGGGAATGGCGCAGCAAGTGTGACACCGGCCAGCTCTTCCCGCTAATTACCTGTTACCCAACACACGGGAAGAAACTGGCTCAACGCGGAGACTGTAGAATCTTGCGAAGGTGTTCGGTGTTGCTCAGCCCGCAGCTCTACAGATGTCTGCCAGAGAGGCGCCGTGCGCCAACGCATTGGAAGAGGCAACACTCCTTGTGGAGTGAGCCCTCACCCACAGGGGGCACGGCTCGCCTTGAGATTGGTACGCCAAGGAGATGGCATCCACTATCCAGTGGGCCAACCTCTGCTTGGAGACAGCCTTCCCTTTCTGCTGACCTCCGTGGCAGACGTATCCAGGCCGGGGTCTCAGGACAATATGAGAGTAGGCCGGCCTGAACACAAGGCACTCTTCGCTCACCGAAAATGCTTGGAGGTCCCCGACCCTCTTGATGGTAGTGAGCACGGTCAGGAGCGCTGTCTTAGCCTACAGGAATTTCAGCTCGACTGAGTCCAGCGGCTCAAAGGGACCCCTCTTAAGTCCAGCCAGGATGATAGAGAGGTCCCAGGAGGGCATCAGGGGTGACCTAGGGGATTCCTGGCACCCCTCAGGAACCTCACGATGAGATCATGCTTTCCCAGGGACCCGCCATCCACTGCATCGTGATGGGCCGCGATAGCAGCCACATACACTTTCAAGGTGGAGGGTGACAGTCTACGCTCCAACCTCTCTTGCAGGAAAGAAAGCACTACTCCAATCGTGCACATTCGGGGGTCTTCTCGGCGAGAAGAACACCAGTTCGTGAATAGACTCCACTTCAGTGCATAGGCTTGCCTTGTTGAAGGAGCTCTAGCCTGAGTGATGGTCTCTACCACACCCTGCGGTAGACCACTCAAGTCTGCCGCGTCCCGTTCAGGAGCCACACATGAAGGTTCTACAGATCTGGACGCGGGTGCCATATGGTGCCGAGCCCCTGAGAAAGGAGGTCCTTCCTCAGAGGAATGCGCTAGGGAGGGGCTGTCGTGAGGAGAATGAGTTCGGGAAACCAGGTCCGGGTGGGCCAGTATGGCGCGACCAGCAGTACCTGCTCCTCGTCCTCCCTGACCTTGCACAGTGTCTGTGCAAGCAGGCTCACTGGGGGAAACGCATACTTGCGTAAAGCCAGAGGCCAGCTGTGTGCCAGTGCATCTGTGCCGAGGGGGCCCTCGGTCAGGGAGAAATACAGCGTGCAGTGGGAGGACTCAAGGGAAGCAAACAGGTCTACCTGAGCTTCCCCGAATCGACTCCAGATCAGTCGGATCATCTTGGGATGAAGTCGCCATTCTCTGGGGAATCTGCCCATTGCATGTAGCACCCATTGCATGTAGCATGTAGGGCTGAAGGAGCGGTGACACTCCTGTGTGATGTTAACCCGAAGTATACCGCGGCACCATGCCCATCTCGGGACTCGGGAGTGCAACCAGTGCTGAAGTGGTCTCATATGAAGCAACCCGAGCAGTGTGACTGCAGCTGCGGATGCCATATGCCCCAGGAGCCTCTGAAACTGTTTCAGCAGAAACACAGTCCTGCTTCTGAAGGAACTCAGGCAGTTCAGCACTGATTGGGCATGCTCGTCTGTGAGGCGCGCCATCATACTCACCGAGTCTAACTCCACACCAAGAAAAGAGATTCTCTGCACAGGGGAGAGCTTGCTCTTTCCCCAGTTGACCCGAAGCCCCAACTGGCTGAGGTGCCAGAGCACCAGGTCCCTGTGATCGCACAACTGTTCTCGGGACTGGGCCAGAATGAGCCAATCGTCGAGATAGTTGAGGATCCTGATACCCACTTCCTGTAACGGGGCAAGGGCGCCCTCTACGACCTTCGTGAAGACACGGGGAGACAGGGAGAGCCCGAAGGGGAGGACCCTGTACTGCCATGCCCGACCCTCGAACGCAAACCGTAGGAACGGTTTGTGTCGAGGAAGGATCGAAACATGAAAGTAAGCATCTTTCGGGTCGATCGCTGCAAAACAATCCTGGGGCTGGATGCATTTGATCATGCACCTGTGCTTCAGCATCTTGAACAGGAGCCTGTGCATCAGGGCCACTTCATCAATTTCCTGGACGACTTGGGGCCCGGCTGTGATGCGGGGGGCACCGCACTCCTGCGAGAGGCTCGACGCGCCGGCCTAGGTGTCGATTCAGCACGGGGTGGAGCAGCTCTGGAGGACGCAGGAGGGCGCCCATGGCGATGAGCAGACAGAGGCCTGGACCCTGGACGCCGTGGCAAGATGTGCTGGATCCCCTCTGTCTGCTCCTGCACTGCCGAGAACTGCTGGGCAAAGCCCTCGACAGTGTCGCCGAACAGCCCAGCCTGGGAGATGGGGGGCGTCAAGAAAGTGTGCTTTGTCGATGTCCTTCATCTCTGCCAGGTTGAGCCAGAGATGGCGATCTTTCACCCGTAGAGCGACGTCAGTCGCCGTGCGAAGCTCCTGCATCGACCCCGGGTCGGAACTACCCTCGTGCATTTGTTTGAGCGCCTTGGCTTGGTGTACCTGCAGGATAGCCATGGCATGCAGGGCAGAGGCTGCCTGGCCCACAGCACTATAAGCTTTGGCGGCGAGAGCAGCCGTCAGCTTACAGGCTTTGGACGGGAGACGCGGACGATTCCTCCAAGTGGCGGCGTTTCACGGGCACACGTGCACCGCGACTGCTCTCTCCACCTGGGGAATGCCCCCCTGGCAGCCCCGCCATTGAGGGTAGTGAGGACGGAGGAGACGGCCGAGCGGCTTCTGGCAGTGAAAGTGCATCCTCTCCTCATGCACCTCCGGGAAAAAAGGCACTGGTGCAGAACGCGGATGTGAGCCGCGCCCCGCTCCAAGAAACCAATCATCCAGCCGCAAGGGCTTGGGACTGGGCGGTCTGTTGACCTCCAGCCAGATACTCACGGCTGCCCGGGCAAGCATGGCCATCAGCTCTGGATCTGGTGCGGCGGTGGCGACAACACCCGAGGGGGGCAGCCCCACTGAACCTTCATCCTCAGAGGATGTAAGCCCATTCCCCGATGCTGCGATTGACATCTTATCTTCGGGCAGCGCACCGAATGAAATGCTGGCAGCCCCATGGGGCGAACCAGCAAAATCACCCAGGAGCCGGACAGGACGTTCGCTCAAATGTTGTTCACAAATCTGTCTAAATCTGTGTTAGTGAGCACTTCTTCTTTGCCGAGATAATCCATCCACCTCACAGGTGTGGCATATCAAGATGCTGATTAGACAGCATGATTATTGCACAGGTGTGCCATAGGCTGGCCACAATAAAAGGCCACCCTAAAATGTGCAGTTTTACAACACAGCACAATGCCACAGATATCGCAAGTTTTGAGGGAGCGTGCAATTGGCATGGTGACTGCAGGAATGTCCACCAGAGCTGTAGCTTGTAAATTGAATGTTCATTTCTCTACCATAAGCCGTCTCCAAAGGCGTTTCAGAGAATTTGGCAGTACATCCAACCGGCCTCACAACCGCAGACCACGTGTAACCACACCAACCCAGGACCTCCACATCCAGCATCTTCACCTCCAAGATCGTCTGAGACCAGCCACACGGACAGCTGCTGCAACAATCCGTTTGCATAACCAAAGAATTGACTTGCACAGACTGTCAGAAATCATCTCAAGGAAGCTCATCTGCATGCTCGTCGTCCTCATCGGGGTCTCGACCTGACTGCAGTTCATCGTCGTAACAGACTTGAGGAGTGGGCAAATGCTCACATTCGATGGCGTCTGGAACTTTGGAGAGGTGTTCTCTACACGGATGAATCCTGGTTTTCACTGTACAGGGCAGATGGCAGACAGCGGGTTTGGCGTCGTGTGGGTGAGCGGTTTGCTGATGTCAACGTTGTGGATCGAGTTGCCCATGGTGGCGGTGGGGTTATGGTATGGGCAGGCGGATGTTATGGACAACGAACACAGGTGCATTTTATTGATGGCATTTTGAATGCACAGAGATACCGTGACGAGATCCTGAGGCCCATTGTTGTGCCATTCATCCACGACCATCACCTCGTGTTGCAGCATGATAATGCATGGCCCCATGTTGCAAGGATCTGTACTCAATTCCTGGAAGCTGAAAACATCCCATTTCTTGCATGGCCAGCATACTCACCGGACATGTCACCCATTGAGTATGTTTACGACAGCGTATGCCAGTTCCTGCCAATATCCAGCCACTTCGCACAGCCATTGAAGAGGAGTGGACCAACATTCCACAGGCCACAATCAACAACCTGATCAACTCTACGCGAAGGAGATGTGTTGCACTTCGTGGGGCAAATGGTGGTCACACCAGATACTGACTGGTTTTCGGACCCCCAATACAGTAAAACTGCACATTTTAGAGTGGCCTTTTATTGTGGCCAGCCTAAATCACACCTGTGCAATAATCATGCTGTCTAATCAGCATCTTGATATGCCACACCTGGGAGGTGGATGGATTATCTCAGCAAAGGAGAAGTGCCCACTAACACAGATTTAGACAGATTTGTAAACAATATTTGAGAGAAATAGGCCTTTTGTGTACATAGAAAAAGTCTTCGATCTTTGAGTTCAGCTCGGTGGGTGTAAAAAATGGGTGCAAAAATAAGTGTTGTGTTTATATTTTTGTTCAGTGTATTTAGACTTTTTCTAAGTATAAGTCAAGTATACTTAAATGTAATTTTAAGTGTATTTCTGAGAAGTACATAAAACCCATTTCTGAGAAGTACATAAAAAGTGAACTAAAAGTATACTTTCCTATTTTTTAGTTTAAAATAAGTATACTAATAGCACACTTGAATAAACTTATTTTTCGCAAGGGTACTGTTTTACACATTGTTGCCATATTATACTTTACATTGAATAAAATAAATATATATATTTTTTTTATAAAACAGGGAGAAAACAAGGATGCTGGAACAACCAAAGTCAGACAAGATCAACATGTACAACAAGAAAAGACTGAAAGAGAAGAAATAGAGCATCTTTATAGCAGACTTCATCTTGAAGACAGGCGCAACAACAAACTGAGAGCTGCAGATGTTCTTCAGATAACGGCACATTCATTACAGTTCCATGAGTCTTGTGCTGAAGAGGAGTTGATTCTGAGTTTCCTACAAAAACTACTGATGATGGACTACAGAGCAAGATACATTAAAACTAAAGAGACCAATGAGGAAGATCACACACAACAAAGAGACAATGACTCACCTGAAGACGAGAGTGATATTTTCCAAGCAATATATTTGTCTAACAAAGGAACAAGACAATCTGAGCGAATTGACCCGATGGATGTTCAGATGGCTGTGTTTCATTGTGCTGATGGTTTCCTTAAGCAGCTGATGGTGACTAAACTGTCCCAATGTCAGTACGCTCTGCCTTTACTTGTTCATGATCCATTCACACAACAGATTGAGTTTCCTCTCTGGACATTTAGACAAATCAACAAGAGCTGGAAAATGAGAAACACCAACAATGAAATCATCAGTCACATCCAACCGATCTACAAAGCTCAAACTCCAATGGTGTCTTTTTTCAGGTTTGGCTCTGTGTCTTCATCCAAGTCTCATCTGATGAACAGTCTGATCAATGAGAAACACAACACGTTCTTCCACAGGAATTGCCCAGGCAGCAGCAGAACCAAAGTCCTGATGGATGGAGTGGTGGAGATCGCCTGGTTCTGCCCATCTGGGAAAAACACAGATAAATTCACTGACTGTGTTGCATTTTGTAATCTTCACGGTGATGCAGGAGACCATGAGAAACAGCTGCAGATCCTCACTGAAATGGCCTCAGTAAATGTTGTTGTTTTACCACGACTGGACAGGAATGATAGACATACAACAACAATCCAAAACCTATACAGGAATCCAAAGCCACTTATTTGCCTTTTTACTGAAGATGAATGTACTCTAACTGAGATGAAGAAAGGGAAATACAAAATCGGTTTGAAAGACCGTAATCAGTCCGATGTATCTGAAGAACTCAGAAAAACTATTGATAATTGTCTTTCAGAATCAGCTTCCACTTTCAGACTTGAAGATGTGTCCAAACTCTCAGACATCAGAGTAGATGAGGAAGATGAAGATGGCTGCAAGAGAGGAAGAGTAGCAGCACAGAAGATGATTAATTTACTGGAGAAGAAAGACCTGACAAAAGTCAAAGAATCATTTCTGCCCTGTCAGGGGAAACTGTGGCATCAGTGGAGTCAGAAGAACAAAGAACTACATCGACCTCAAGCAGACATAACAGAAATGCAAATGAGTAGAAAACGAACAGAAATGAAGAAAATCCGTGAAGAGCAGCATGAATCTGATGTCAGCCAGTTTATGAAGATCTTTATTAAAGAAATGAATTCAGATTCTGCAAACAAGATGTTTTTCCTCAAATGGCTCAGAATCTTTCTTGATGAATATATCTCAGCTGACCTTTATGCTTTACATCACAAGTATGATGAAAAGTGGTCAACAGTGTTAAAACTGAAAGAGAACAATGAAAAATCTGAACATCTTAAAGCTGAACAAGCGGACCTTGAGAGAATATCTGAGGAACTTCAAGCTGCAGCCTTTGGTTTGGAGCACATCATGAGAGAGATCGGTCAAATCTATGAATCGTGTTCATCTGTGAAGAAGAACAAGAAAGACCTGAAGTACGACTTTTCTTCTCTCCCGAGTCTTGCAGCAGAGATGATGATCTCTGGATTTCCACTGGAGCTGATGGATGGAGATGCTGCTCATGTTCCTGTGATCTGGATCTCTGCTGTTCTAGATGAACTCATCCGGAAACTGGGAGACCAGAGAGTCTTTGTGCTGTCAGTTTTAGGGATTCAGAGCTCTGGGAAATCCACCATGCTCAATGCCATGTTTGGACTCCAGTTTGCGGTCAGTGCTGGCAGGTGCACCAGAGGAGCTTTCATGCAGCTGGTCAGAGTCTCAGACGAGATGAGAACGCTGCTCACCTTTGACTATATTCTGGTTGTTGATACTGAGGGGCTTCGTGCTCTAGAACTGGCTGGAAGATCAACAAGACATCATGACAATGAATTAGCCACATTTGTTGTTGGTCTTGGAAATCTTACACTGATCAACATCTTTGGTGAAAACCCATCTGAGATGCAGGACATTCTTCAGATTGTTGTTCAGGCCTTCCTGAGGATGAAGAAGGTCAGACTGAATCCTAGCAGTGTGTTTGTGCATCAGAATGTTTCAGACGTCACAGCTGAAGAGAAAAACATGGAGGGAAGGAGACGACTGCAGGAGAAACTGGATGAGATGACAAAACTTGCTGCTAAAGAGGAAGTCTGTGATGCAGAAAGGTTCAGTGATATCATTAGATTTGATGTTCAGAATGATGTGAAGTATTTTGCTCAGCTCTGGGAGGGAAGCCCACCGATGGCTCCACCAAACCCAAACTACTGTGAGAACATTCAAGAACTAAAAAAAACTATTATGTCTCATGCCTCAAAATCGCATGGCATGCGGCTGACACACTTGAAAGATCGTATTAAAGATCTCTGGGAGGCTTTACTGAAGGAACAATTCGTCTTCAGCTTCAGAAATTCTCTGGAGATTTCAGTCTACAGGAAACTGGAGACCGAATACAGCAAGTGGTCATGGAGTCTTCGGAGTGCCATGATGGAAACTGAGAACGATTTACACAACAAAATAGAAAATGAAGCTATTCATGAGGTTGAGGAAACTGATCTTCACAGAGAACTGAAGAAGACAAGTGATGAAGTGGAAAAATCCATGTCAGAGTTCTTTGAAAAAGACACAGATGCAGATTTACTGATTCAATGGAAAATGTCATTTGAAACCAAAATCATAGATGTTCAGGAAAACATTGTGAGAGAAACAAAGAGGAAATTAAATGAGGTTCTTCAGCAGCGAGACCTGAAGAAAAAGATTGATGCTCAGAGGACACATCATGAAAACACTCTCTTGGAAAAGAGCAAAGAACTTGCCCTAAAACTCAAAGACAAAGCAAATGATGAAGAAACAGTGAATAAAGAGTTTGATTTGTTTTGGAAACAGTGTGTTAAAAACATCATCAGAGACTCTCCTGCAATCAAAGAGATTGACATGTTGACAGATGTGAAAATCCTCCTCAGTGACATCTATAAAAGTGCTCCTGTAGACCCCTGGGGGGAGAGCAAGGATATTTTCACTGTACTGAGTTTTTCTGATTATGTGAAGGTAAAGAAATCCAGTGGAATTACAGGAGCTTTAACCAATGTCATCAGATCAGCTAGAGAGAAGTTGGGTTACATTCTATCTAAAGAAGATGAAGCTCAAATAAGATCATTTGTCATAGATGTTTCTCTGCAGACAGACAAAATGATTCAGTCATTTAACATTTCAAAGATGGGCTACAACAAAAGCTGCATTCAGCAACTCACAGATTACATCAAGGCAAGAGAAACTGAACATGAGGAAGCATCAGTGCACTATGTGTTCAAGAATGAATTCTTCATGGATTTGGTTCTATCCATCTCTAAGAGCGCAAACAAGATGATCACTTACCAACACAGACTGTTCAGGGAAGCCAATGATCCTGTAATGTATGTTGAGAAGAAGAGAAAAGAATACTATAGTGTTTTCCAGAAACACCTCCATGGAGCTGCATCAGCTGTCATTTTTGGTGAGATCATCTGTCAGAAACTCAAAGAACCTGTTAAGCAAAGTGTCTACAAGAAGACTGCCAGAGATTTATCAGATGAAATGAGATCAAACTGTGAATCGCTGAATGGAAACAGATCAAATCTGGAGAAACACATCCTGAAGACACTGGCAGAAAAGGAGGATTTTGTCAAATACATGGACTACATTCGTAATCCCAGAGATCACTTCGAGAGTTTCATCAGAGATGAAGTCAGTCGGTACATCTCTGATCAGTTCAGTGACAGTGTTTCACCCAAGATGAAGAAGAACATTAAACTCCTGAAGAAGAAGATAGTAGAAGCAGCACATGAATCTACTGAACATGTTCAAGTGAACAGTGGAAATGCTGGTTTGTGGTTGAAGGGTTTTACAGAGAAGCTCTCAGGTGTGCTGATCTTCTCTGAAAAAGACCTCAGTGGAGTCAAACATGATGATGTCGATGATTTCAACCTCCTAGAAGATGTGATAAGAAAAGAACTTCGTGCTATAATGACTGACATCAGTAAAGAGTTTAACACGCATGCATTTGATGAAAAATTGGACCTCAGGTTCAGGCCAGATGAGCTTCTGATTGATCACTTCTGTCAGTGCTGCTGGGTTCAGTGTCCATTCTGTACAGCCATCTGCACCAACACCACAGAAGACCATCCTGGAGATCACAGTGTTCCCTTCCATCGAGTGGATGGACTCAAAGGTTGGCATTATAAGGGAACAGAGCATCTCAGTGCTGATATTTGCACAACTTTAGTGACAAGTGGTAAACGATTTTGTGCATCAGATACGTGGTTTCCATATAAAGAATACAGAGAAGCAAAAGGAGTTTATGCAGAATGGAGCATCACCCCTGATGCCTCTGAGCTGCCGTACTGGAAATGGTTTGTGTGCAGGTTCAAGAAAGATCTGGAAAATCACTACAATAAAAAATTCCAGGGTCAAGGTGAGATCCCAAATGAATGGGAAAAGCTCACAAAAGATTGTGCTATTGAGAGTTTGTATACATACTTTTAAAAAATAAATAAACTGAGCAGAGCATATACTGCATGTGCAGAACATAATATAAAGCAGGGGTTTTCAAACCTGTCCAGGGGTCTGTGTCATAAAACAAGTTCACCAAATAAGCCAGGCTTATTTTAGTTAGTCTGACTTATTGTCAGTTAATTTGGTTCCATAAAGCAAATTTACCATAGCTCAAGCTCAGTCACTCTGGCAACTTATGCAGGCTAAGCTGAGTTCCTCAAACACTGACCAATAGGAAAAGGAATTTGACTTTATTATCAGTCCAAAAAAAATAAAAGCATACAGAAAATGCAACTTAAATAATAATTGGCTACAACGGATTGTATTTAATGTATTGTGTCGAAGATTTAAAGATTTTTTTTTAAAGATCTTACACTTGTCTTTTCAATGTGTATGTAAACAACATCCAGATACAGGCTGCATGTTAATGCCAAGTGTAAAAGCAGCCTAAGTCAGACTAACTGAAGCCTGGCTCTTTTGGTATTTTTTTGAAACAGCCCCCAGGACAGGTTTAAAAAACCTGATACAAAGTATAAGCATGCAGTTCCTGGATGTTTTGACTGGATGTATTCAAACATGTTTCATTTCCTACTTAATATTGGTCTGAAATGTCGTGTTTCACAACTAAATGGAATGTTTGAAGGGCCTGTTGAGAGATTGTTGTGTAATTATATATCTCTCTTTTATTGGGGGGGGGGGGGGGGGTTGTTCTTGTCAGTGCTTTTTCCCTTAATAGTAACTTGTGTAACAGGGTTAAAAATGTTAGTGTAATGGTCTTTCCATAATTTCTGTATTTTTGTCGAATTAATAATTGTTAATTATTAATTCAAGGAGTAGGTAAGATGAGCTCTAGCATTTTTTTTGTTTTAAATAATACATTAATCTAACAAATAATGTTAAAATGAAAGTTCACTGATGTTGTGTAAGGATATGTTAGTTAATTGTGATTGTATATGACCAACTCTGTCATTCAGAAATAATTTGCGTAGCATGACTAACAACCTCTTTTTGACTCAAATGCAGGTAAATCTCTTATTTAATTTTTTTTTGTGTGTATATGTATAAATGTCACCAGAGAAAATATCTTTCTCCTTGTGTTACAGAATAAACACAACGCATGCATTGCTGGCTCTCGTGTCATGTGATTTGCTGCTTTTAAAGGGAATATTGCAGGTTAGAGACCCCAGTGAGTCGATGTATCGAAAAATAATGAAGGAACTAGATTTTCTTTTAAATATACTTTGAAAATACGCTATTAAGGCTGCTGGAGTCATTTTTGTGAGAGGATTTTACTTCCACATCTGAAAACCGGGAAAGCGGTCCATTTAAACCATAGGAAAACAATGGATCGCAATGACAGTTGAGGAAATATTAAATGTTTATTTACACTCGTATGACAGACCACAGATACAATTTTGAGCCTGCTATGCGGCCAAGAGAGCAGGGACAGACCAGGATTAGACAGAACAACGGTTAGAGGAGACAAATTGATTTGATGTGTGAGGAGAACCAGTGGAGAACAGGGCAGGTGTCTTGGTGAGAGACCAGTGTTAGCTTATAGATATACACACGTTAACTAACGATATGTAATCAGGCAATAGCAAAGCTAGTATTGGCCATCTATGAGTACTAATACTTACCAATAACAGAAACTAATAAGCGTTGATCAGGCGTGTCACACTCGTTAATATCTGACACTAATGTTATGTGATATAGCGGCTTCTCATCACCGTAGGAGAGGGAGATAAACATGTTTTTGTTTCATAGGTGCTTGTGTGGGAAAAGCAAGGCCATGGTCACAGCTGAGGAAAGTCAGTGCTGCAGGGAGCTAGATACGTTACATACTGGGTCTTAGTGGAGAATGTGACCCCCCACACTTGATGTGCAGTGTCTGACTCTGCAACCAGGCTTTGAGGCTTGCTGTTTGAACCCATGCTACAGATAACCTACAGGTGCATCTAAATAAATTAGGAAATAATAAGGAAAAGTTAATTTATTTCAGTAATTCAACTCAAATTGTGAAACTCGTGTATTAAATAAATTCAATGCACACAGACTGAAGTAGTTTAAGTCTTTGGTTCTTTTAATTGTGATGATTTAGGCTCACATTTAACAAAAACCCACCAATTCACTATCTCAATAAATTAGAATATGGTGACATGCCAATCAGCTAATCAACTCAAAACACCTGCAAAGGTTTCCTGAGCCTTCAAAATGGTCTCTCAGTTTGGTTCACTAGGCTACACAATCATGGGGAAGACTGCTGATCTGACAGTTGTCCAGAAGACAATCATTGACACCCTTCACAAGGAGGGTAAGCCACAAACATTCATTGCCAAAGAAGCTGGCTGTTCACAGAGTGCTGTATCCAAGCATGTTAACAGAAAGTTGAGTGGAAGGAAAAAGTGTGGAAGAAAAAGATGCACAACCAACCTGACATTTTCATGGGTTTTCTACTACATATTTAAATAAGAGACATCATTAACATTATATTAAGCTATATATGTCTTAATACCCGGGGATCCCTTTAAGTCCTACTCTGCTGCTGCGTCATTTATAGCCTGGTATATAACATGACACTCATTCTGCACTTTTGTCACAAACCTGCCTAACCTCCCTCCCTAGTAGCCACAGGAGCACCTGAATGAGAGGAATAGTGATGTTAAGACGGTTTAACTTGATAAATTAAAGTTGCTGATTGATCATGGGAAGCAAGTCATTAGTGGTTGACACTAAATAAGTTATCTGCCAGCTAAACAGTATTAAATAGTTCTAAGCTACTATTCTATCCAATATCCTATTAAAATGTAATTAAACACCGGTTAAGTTAATATTATATAGCGTTACCATTGGGAGACATCCAGATGTGCTCCACGTCCAGGTGACCGTTGGTACTCTCCGAAGATAATGGTTCAAACTTATAGGGCCTGATTCCTGTGACAAAACGATTCTCTGTGTGCTCCTGCTCCTCATCTTCCTCCTCCGACTGCTCCAAACACAATTCCTCTTGCTGGAACGAGACTGCTGGTGGTCTGTTAGGTGGTGAGTAGTCCTCAACAACTGACTGCAAACTTGTGTTCAAATCTGCCTCCATTTCTGAATGAAAGCCTACTACATCCAATCACATAGATGCAAATCCGTCACCTTTCAGTGACAACTCACTTTTTTGAGATCAAAATAGGTCACCTATGAGATTTGCTTAGATCCAATGCAAAAGTGGTTTTATGAGGGAGGGAGGTAGATAAAGAACTGGGGCTGTTTAGACTAGTCTTAAAAAGTTAGTTATCTAAAAAAAAAATCTTCAAGACATAGCACTTTTATAAAATGGGATCTTTACCAAATATATTCAGTCTTGATTTTTGTAAAATGTTGCAACGAGATGTTATTTTTATTTTTATTTTTTTTGTGAAAAATTAGTTTTGGACATATAAGGTAATAAAAATAATAACAGAAATACCTTAAAGTAACTACAAATGAGTGTGTAAAGCAAATATCTTTAAAATAAATTCCATGTGGAGCATGCCCCTGATCTTCTCACCTCCCGTCCTTACATGTTTGCATCTCTGAATCAGTTTGGAGTAGAAAACAAACAAGCCATGCCCTCTGTTTTCCTCATTCAATGTTCCGTTTCTCTCGGAAGTACTTCACAATGCAGAAGTAAAAGTCTGTAGCAACTTCCACTTCACTCTGACTTTAATAAATACAACTGACTAGCTAGTTGATAAATTCAAAATTTGACCAAAATAAAACAAAAAAAATTATCAAGTCTGACTGGCTAGCTCTAATGTCCAGTGCTAGTGATAATGTTATTTCCCCCT
This sequence comes from Aspiorhynchus laticeps, assembly GCA_023376895.1. Taxonomy (NCBI): domain Eukaryota; kingdom Metazoa; phylum Chordata; class Actinopteri; order Cypriniformes; family Cyprinidae; genus Aspiorhynchus; species Aspiorhynchus laticeps. Next base: position 45,721,576 of record CM041799.1, on the reverse strand, counting down.
TGATAGGAAATAGATCATTTTGATACACAACATTTCTGAGTTGTACAGGCCATCAACTTTAAACATGGGGGAAACTGCTGCTATGACAAGAATGCTTTATCACCTCATTTTGATGTAGTGCATATAGAACTGCAATAACTATTTCAAGCATTTTGTATGTTTTATACACAGCATAATAGATGTATTTGACAGAAAATCCAGAATTGTCAAGCTGACAAAGTAATAGCGTTGCGAGTGTTTATATGGTAGTCAACAAATGGGTAATTTTACTCAAAATTATGTATCTTCAAAAGATTTTGGCTTTAATAAAATTTCCCCAAGAAACCGGGGGTCCTCCATGATTCTTTTCAACAGCAAAGCACTTGAATGCGACAAGCTCGTAATCATAACTTCAGAATTGGGAAGTAGGACATTTCTGCATGAAGGCAGCATTATTCCTCATTTCATTACAGGAATCATGAAAATTCACTCACCCAAATCTAGATGGACTCGTACAGCTGCAGCTCACATGAAAGTGGTATGTCTGAACTAGTTGACAGGAAATCAACTGCATAATAAAGATGTTGACTGGCAAAAAGTATTTTATGTATTTTGAAAATACAAAAATACAAAGCTTAAATGTATTTAAATACAAAATACATTAGTTTTTTTCAAAGGTATTTAAATACAAAATACAAAATAATATTTTGTATTTCAAAAACGTATTTTAAGTACATTTATCAGAAATACTGCCCATCCCTGACTGTATGATAAATTAATCTCTTACATCGTACATACATCTTGCACTTTGTTGCTTATGATTAGGGAATTTGCGAACGCCTCTGATTGGCCACTGCATCCCCAAGCTCAACAGAATGGTGTGTGATTGGTTATAACAAGCAACGCTGTAAAAACGCGTAAAAGTAAAATATGTAACATGAGCAGGTCTAAATTTAAAACAGCAATCAAATCTTTTAATTTCATTTTTATTTTCACTAGTTTCATGTTTCAAGTATCAAAATGTTATTGAAAAACCAGGGAACCCCCCCAAGTATTTTTTGGGGGTGTTATGGGGGGGTCCCCCCCAAATCGAACACTGTATATATATATATATATAAAATGTTGGTGTTGTACTTTGTTTAATGGGACTGTACACTTATAGATATCAGCACTGGATTATTGCATTTTCTGAGCACTTGTAAAAACCACTTGTGCACTTGTTGAGCCATCATTTTGCTTTTTGGTTTTGTTTTGTTTTTGTTTTTTTTGGACCTAAACACATCACACAGTACACCTGAGGAGACAAAATTCTACTGAATCACACAATTTAGTTTTCTCTCTTTTTCATACCACAAAAGGAGAAATTGTAAAAAAAAAAAAAATTATAAAAGATATCTTGCTGATGGTCATCCATGTAATAGCTGTGCATAGCAACCAGTCTCAAACTTTAAAAAAATGATACAGAAGTATCACGGATAGTTATAATAAGACACATGCTGTATTTTCAGTGTGTTCTGAAGGCATCCTGTAGGTTTTTGTGACACAAACCAGAAAGGTTTATTATGTAGGCAAACTAATGATGTTGGCCATTCATTCCTGAGAGCAGCCGCTCATACATATGAGAACTCACTTTGTTGTCATGACACCTGGAACACAACTGGGATATACACTACATGGCTACACAAACCTTGACTGTAACATTCAAATCACACATTATCGTTATGTCTGTGTTACAAACAAGTAATCACAGAAGTATAAAAGTTTATAGTTTGGATAATAACAATAATGTCTACAGTAGTGATAAAAATAGAGTAAATCAACTTTTAAAAGTGACTTGATGCTTCAAATGATTGAATCCATTACAAAATAAATAAAGAAATAAATCTCATTCATCCTGGAACAAAACTAGATCATTCTGAGTGAGTCATTGAATGATTCATTGAAATCATTTTTTTTAAATAATTAATTGAATAATGGATATTTTATAAATAGACTGTAAAAATTTTGATTTTTCAGAAGCTCTATTAAATTACATGTAATATTAAGAATTGTGGGAGAAAGCTAAGTGAAAATATTTAAATTGAGAAAATATTGTGACAATTATATTGAATTTGGTTTAATGAAAACAGTGACAGGAGACCAATTGTGTGTCTTCAGGTGTTAGCAAACCAAACCATAAAGCAAGTCAAGTCAAAGCACCATCTGATTACAAAGCACCTAGAATATAAGTGCTAAACTAAAGATTTTTCCTGTCAAAAGAGCAAATTCTAGTAAGCATATATCACTGTAAAGCTGTAAAGTTGGAAGAAACACCAAAAAATACCAAAGGTTTTAAAATACCATGTTAGTAATGATAGAACTGTGCCTTATTTAATGTTTGTGAGCATTTACCAGGAGTTTCCAGGTGCACCTTGAAAATAATAAAAAAATTGTTATTTTTACAATCTCTTTGTTACACATTGGATGCAAAATGCCAGGCCTGCAGTGATTCTGTGAATGACTAGAAGTGACACATGCACATGTGCATGTCTGTCAGATGAACACAGAGAGAGAGAGCGAGAGAGAGGGTCTTATTACTCTTCACCATCCGCCATCTGTTTAAAACACTCAGACTGACACAGAGACACACCTACAAGTTAGTTCCACAGCTCAGACCAGTCTGCTTATTAATGAGTTAAGATTAACTATATATTTAACTAATATAAACAACACGCTGTAGGACGACATCTCTGATTGATAACTCACTGGAGACATTGGATTATAGTAAAGCAAAACACCATTAACAGGTATGTATATTTACTATAGTTTAGGTCACATGATTCACTCCTCCTGTTGAGAATGTATGCTTTTACATGTTCCAATATTTAAATTTATTTGCTATTTGCAACAGAAAATGTCCATTGTATTTCCTCTGAAAGTCTGCCTAGTGAGAGATCCTAATTTTGTTGGCTTCAGATAGAGTTTCCAGGCCTAGAAATAGAAACTGTGTGTGCGTGCGTGACTAAATGTCCCCACAAGGATAGTAAAACCTGCAATTTTTGACACAAGAAAAAAAAAAGTAAAATAGTAAATGATGTTTATCTGAAAGTGTAAGATTGCAAACAGGTTTTCTGTAAGGGGTAGGTTTAGGGTTAGGGGATAGAAAATATTGTTTGGTCAGTATAAAAGTAATAGAAGTCTATGGAAAGTCCCCACAATTCACAGAAACAAACGTGTGTGTGTGTGTGTCTGTCTGTGTATGTGTCTGTCTGTGTGTGTTTATATACTTAACCATATTCTAGGGACAAATTTGTACCCAAAAGTGAGCTAAACCTGAGAAAAGCTCCAAAAACCTTCCTTTGGGGACATCCTCATATGTAAAACAGGTATAAATTAAAGTTGTTGTTTATTATTATTATTATTGTAAATATGCAGAATGTTTTCTGTGAGGGTTTGGGTATGGGTTAGGATTAGTTTATAAAATCTATAACCATCTGTATACTAACTAAAGTATCTGAACTAACTATCTGGATCTGTAACTACCCCAAAGAGGCACAAAATCACTTTCACTGACTATTAAATTAAATGTTCCTCCTGGTGGAATGACCTGGCCGACTCAATCTTCAAGAATCGGCTAAATACAACACGCTATATTTCACTACTTATTATACCCTGTATGATTGTGTATGTGACAAATAAACAAGATCCTTGAACCCTTGAAACACATCTCTTCCATCTTTATTTGAGCCTCTAACTCTAGCACTCTCTATTCTAATTCTATTCTTTTAAAAAAAACTAACACTAGCTTCTCTATTCTTTTTGTATTCTATCTATTTGTTTTCTTTTTATTTATTATATAATTAAAAAAAACTTGCTACATGTACTGCGTTAAGCTGAGACTTGTTATAGCACTTGCATATCATTGCTCTTTTATTGATTCTGATTGCTTCCATTGTCCTCATTTGTAAGTCGCTTTGGATAAAAGCATCTGCTAAATGACTAAATGTAAATGTATATAAAAACAATAGTAGTCTATGTAATGTCCCCATTTAGAGTAAACGTGTGTGTGTGTGATTAAATGGCTGAACTGATGTTTTTGATTGGACAAATATTTCATATTTCATTATGCTTTACACAAACTTATGCAATCTGCGGTACTTGTTTCCAAATTAATGTTGCTGCTCCTGTACAGTCATTATAATGTTTTCTTCATTAGCTATAAGTAGAAACACAATTATGATTGCACAATAAAAACAAAGTTCAACTGAAGGCAATAAATAAATAGATAAATAATACTTATATAAATATAAATAGTATGTTGTCAAAATTAAGTCAAGACTTTACTAACATCAGATACACGTTGACATCTGCACAGCATTCAATGACATATTTGTCTGAAGACAGAAAAGTTAAACTGCTTTGTAAATGCATTTTTCCCTGATAAACTTTAATATATAATAAATCAAAGTTACTGATAATTCAAATGTGCAACAAGTAAAAAAATTAAAATGAAAAAAAAAAAACTTACCATACAGCATTTAAAGATGTGGGGTGACAACGTCCATAGTATTTATAAAAAAAACTTTTTTTTAAAAATGGGGCAAAATGTGATAATTTAAAACTTACAAACATACAAACTGCTATAGCAACATGAAAAGATGCACACAGTATTAATTAGCATTATTTTAATGTTAAACTAGCCTGTACCCTAAACTCTGGTGATGTGGGCATGTCCATCAATTAACACTGTGACTTAACCAGCTCGACCCTTTAACAGCAGATTTAGTTTATCAACAACTGGCAATCACAAACTAAATAAGTGTACATTTTATTTAAAATAATCAATTCTACAATTCTTACTTTTCACACCTTCACTCACACACATTGAAGCTTAGAGGATCTCCACATTTTTGGCTCATTTTGACTCAAACAATAGACTTGTACAAGTGCTTCTGCATTCTGCTTATTATGGTATTTCAGGAATTAACAACACACTCTGTATAGTATTTTACAATTTGGCTGAATATACGATATGAGGTTCATGGTTTGGACACAAATCTTGATTTTATGTAACAATTAAATGACACCGTACGACACAAAGTTGCTCAAACTGAAAAAGCATACATAATTATGTATACGAAATAAATAGGCTACTCTACTTTTCTGAAGTATAAATTAATTAAAAGGGTACTTATACTTGAATAAACTTTTATTTAGTTAGTTAGATAGTTAGTAAAAGTGTAATGTCTTTAATTCAAGGATCTCTAACCCTGCTCCTGGAGAGCTACTGTCCTTCAGACTTCAGTTCCAGCCTGCTTTAACACACCTGTCTGTAATAATCAAGTGATCCTGAACACCATTGTTAGCTGGTTCGGGGGTGTTGACTGGCTTTGGCGCTGAAATCTGCAGGACAAGTAGCACTCCAGGAGAAGGACTGGAGTTTCATCGTCAAATGATTTGAAATCAGTTTAAGTGTCATGGTTGTGTAGGTGCTGAATTCCCCTGACTGACTGCAGGCTGAAGAAGCTGTATTTATGGCTCAATATGACCAGTGAGTCTTTCCACTGATTATACTGTCTTTCAGGAACATTATATACAGTAAGTGCACAACTATCCAAATACTGATTGTGTTTCAGACTCGAGGATAAAGATTCGCTGGATATTCATGATAACCCTCCAGCTCCAGACAATGTCGTAAAGGAGGACGACAACACTGTACGTATGCCAGTCTCTCTCCTTGTGTCTGTATTTTGTGCACACGGCTCACTTTCTGTCCTCCTCAGGTTTATTTTGTGTATGATGAAGAGGTGGAGGAAGAAGAGGCCCCTCCCCCTCCGACCCCTGAGCCTATAGTTCAGATCAATGAGAGGCCACACAAATTTAAGGACCACTACTGCAAGAAACCCAAGTTTTGTGACGTCTGCGCACGAATGATTGTTCGTAAGTTCACATCTCACACCGGCATTGCCAATGAAATCTAAACACTCCTCAACAACAAGAAGCAATTGTATTGTGTGTCTTCCCTATAGTGAAAACCACATATAGAATATTCTGCTTCCACTAGAATCAGTAAAGCCTCAGTGTAGGCTTCATCCAACAGGATAAAGTCCCATACATTAACTTGTTTACTTAAATGTTGTGGCATTACTGTTAGGTCCATATCTTTCTGTACACGTCTGTTTGCAAAGCCTGTGTTGAATTGCAACAGCTTAACCAAAGGATCCGCTGAGACATTCACACAGTTGAAAATAAAGAGCCACTGTCCTAACTTTGGGATGCTTTAGAAAGTGATGTTTTTTTTAGTCCAGTGATCCTGTTGTAGTAGTTCTTCTGTCTGTGGTTAGGACAGTGTGCAGGTCAGCAGGATATAATAACTGATTTCTTTTCTACTTTCAGTAAATAATAAATTTGCCTTGCGCTGCAAAAACTGCAAGACCAACATTCACCACTCGTGCCAGTCATATGTGCAGTTCCAGAGATGCTTTGGCAAAATAGTGAGACATTTTATTATACATACTGTATATGATACGGTACAATCGCACTGTCAGTTTCATTATTTTCAGTAATATCTTCTTTGTCAGCCGCCTGGTTTTAGACGAGCATACAGCTCTCCACTCTACGATCAAGGGATCAATAACCCTGGTGAGTATGATGTATTTATGATAATTTTTTACAACACAAAATAGATTGCAGTATTGAAGCAGTGTTTAAAAAAAAAGAAAATAATAATAATTTGTAACACTTTGTTTTAAGGACCACTCCTCACTATTAACTAGCATGCATATTACTAGCATATTAGCTGTTTAATAGTACTTATAAAGCACATATTAATGCCTTATTCTGCATGACCATATTTTAGATCCGTTAATCCAACCCCATACCCAAATTTAACAACTACCTTACTAACTATTAATGTGCTGCAAATTATGAGTTTATTGAGGCAAAGTTGTAGTTAATAGTGAGAATTAGGCCTTAATGAACTGTGGCCAAATAATCCAATCAAGTATGTTTTATGCCATGGTTTATGTCATCTTTTCATGTGCAGTTTTGGTCTCTGTTCAGGCTTCCCTTTGTTACTTCTTGATTGTGTGCACCTGTTTCTTGTTAGTCTTTTCACCCTTTGTGTATATATAGCCCTTGTGTTTCCTATGTTCCTTGTGAGGTCTTGTTTATGACTGTTGTGTATGGTGAGCCTAGTTCTTATAAAATAAAGTCTACGTTTTACAATGTTTGGAGATTGTGAAATTAAAATGACTGAATGATAAAATGTGTACAAAATAAACTGAACACAAAATAATTATAGAATTGAAACTGCATTTGCATAGGACAGCAGAACCGCACTGATCCGGTGTTTGAAACACTGAGAGTGGGTGTAATCATGGCCAATAAAGAGAGGAAGAAAGGTTCTGAGGACAAAAAGAATGTAAGGGGTCACCTTCTGCTGTCAGGAATTTTCAAACATGTACCTGAGGTCTTCCTGTTATGAAGAATATAATGAACATGTATCTTTTTTTAAGATGATGATGATGATGATGGAGGAGGAGGAAGCTCAACAACCGAAAGAGGATGAAGAAGGTGGTGAGGGTAAGCTACATTGTTTGTTCTCTTTACGGTGAAATCCCGCAGGTGAAATGCAGTCATCGCATTAGGAATCCACAAGATTGAGAATTTCATTTGAGGGGCATGTGAGGTGAAAAATTTCCCCATGCACATTTGACATCAAGTTTAACAGGCATTTAGTGCTCACTCTACATGCATACTGTGCCCGAGCCCAACTGAACCGTGTTCTGACCCACTTCCTTCAACCGAACCACACCCAAGCACTGCACGGAGCGATCACACTAGTCAAACGAACCGTGCTTTGGGGGTAAAATGCACTCGGCCACGGTTAAGATTGCTTAGTGGGAGTACACCCTTATTCTCCCGCATCCCACACACACAAGTCTCTACCCGCCCGCACCAGCACTCGCCCATCAAGTATTGTCCTGCGCTGCACTCTGTTGCGTCGGGTCCCGCGATAGTGCAGGTTTCTTCTCGGAAGGTGCCTGTTATAATGTTATGATCGAGGCTCTGAGCATAACTTTTCTTTTTCTATAAAAAACTATTAAATATCTTCTATAAAAACGTGAATGCCCTGGCAGTGGCAAATAGCTTTGGTTTTGTATTTATTTTGATTACATTAATGTTTAAGTTGAGATTTACAAGAAATATTTTAACTGCTACTATGTAAAAGGAATACTGCTGTAAAAAAAGCAACTTGTTTGTTTAAAGTGTTTGCAAACCAAATGTTAATGCACTTTTGTTCATATAGCAGTACTTTTAAATGAAAAAAGTGCGCAATACACTACATTTGAATTCATTATTGAATTTTGTGCATAACAATGCGATTAATCGCAGAAAAATCATGCGATTAATCGCGATTTTTTTTTTTATTGTTTCCCAGCACTAATATATATATATTTATATATATATTTATATATATATATATATATATATATATATGAAGAGTTCAGATGCAAAAGCCTCTAAATGCCAGCTGAAATTTTCTTCTAAAATTAGCATTTTTATCAAGCTCCTATATTTATGTTCAGTTATTTCACTTTAATTGCATAGAAAAGGACCTTTACATTGCCAATAGAGTACAATTACTGAACCTAAACATAGGAGCCTGATAAAAATGCTCATTTTAGATGAAAATTTCAGATGGCACTTAGAGGCTTTTGCATCTGATCTCTTCATATATAAGTCAATGTAACAGACCAAAGCAGCTGAGAGACATCACAGATAGCTAGACTTGCCACTGGGCATCAGTCCAATAGCACATTGATACTCCGGGGTATCAGTACAACTGGGTGAACCATAGTGGATAATGTGCTGTTTCATTCAAAGCAAACAAATCTACTTTCACTCTGTCAAATTTCCTCCAGAATAACGCCAAACTGTATTTGATTCCAGTTTCATGCCAATGTTAGAATGGGCCATGATTGAGCCAAAAACACAGCAATACATTATCACCAGCTTAACTGCTTACTGATCTCTATTACATTGGCCTGTTAATTCTGGTATTTTGATAGGAAAAAGAAAACAGTTTGCATTTTAATCAGTTTATACTGGCTTTTTATATTCATTAATTCCAAAAAGATATTTTGAATGGGCACACTTTATCCTTTAGGAAAGCAAGATGGAGACAAGAAAGACAAAACAGCAACAGATGACAAGGTAAAAGGCTGCTGCACTAGTGTTCATGCTGTGTCAAACCAAGAAACATTTGCATTTACCTTTTAAACATTTAAAAGTTGCATGGGCTGGTTTGTCAACTTTACGCAGACTTTATATTGTTCTGACCCTGATTGTGTCCAGAATATTGAATATTATTATTTCATTTCGAGTTTAAATATGTGTGTGTGTGTGTGTGTGTGTGTGTGCCCTTCAGTTTGTCTTGTCATTTGGTGCTTGTTGTAACTTGGGCAGTTTTTAGCTGTCGTTAGAGGTGCTTGCTAAGCCACATATCACTATCACTATTACTATTGCTCATAGTGATGGGTTAGGGGTTGAAACACAACTCTAAATGCAGCACTTCAGTGCATAACTCGCCCCACAACGTTTGTGCTATGTGCATGAAAGGTACCTTAAAATGTGTGGTTTGCTGTGGAGAGGTGTGCTATTTAAAGGGGACATCAGATGCCCATTTTACACAAGTTGATATGATTCTGTAGGGTCTTCATGAAAAATCCATAACATACTTTTGTTAAAATTTTACAATGGTAGTGTAAAACAACACCCTTTTTACTCTGTCAAAAAAAGCTCTGTTCACAGTGAGCCATTTCGGTGCATGTTCCTTTAAATGCTAATGAGCTCTGTTCACACTGCCCCTCTCTTCTGTGGGGTGACGAGCAGTTCTCATGTAGTCTCAGCCTCAGACGTCTATCCCACGGAACGTTGGCTAAACGTCTGATGCATATGGCACACTTTTCTGGAAACACTTCAGGAGTGTCGAAGTCGTCATCTGACTGGTTGAATTAAACCGGATTTCCGGGAGACGTGAGTGTCGCGTTTATTTTCAGTCCACCGGGAAACAAAGATGCCGTGGCGCCAAACCCCCTCACGAAAGAAGACAGCCATCGTGTTTACAAATGTGACGGCGAACGCTTATCAGGGTCAACTAAATGCTGGATTTTCAAAAGTATGTGAAATATTTAAAGTTCGCGGCATAGAATCTTTAAAATACATCCGAGTGTATTACACACCGGTCTGTTATTGTGATGACATTTCTACGCCCCGAAACGTGACGCTGAACGAAACGAACTATGATTGGTTGTTTGACATGTCGTTCAAACGGCCTCATGGGCGGGCCTTGGCCAATGAAAGCGGACATCTATTCCAGACCTTCAGTCGTCAGTCAGAGGTCTGGCTACACGAGACTAGTTCTCATGAGACTGTAAACTTTAGCCGCATTTAGCCGTGGAACTTGCTAACTAGCACATTATTAAGAAAGGCAATTTGCAAAGATTCGTTAAAAAAACCTTATACTCACTTCTCCTGTAGGTGAGGCTGGATCACGAATGATTCATGTGAACATAGACGCATTTAGGTAGATCGGGGGCGCATTCCCTTCAAAAACATATGTAATCCACTGCGTCTTCAGCGGCTCAGATGTCAGGAGTAAATGACGACTGCTATGTTCGTTATTACATCCAACAACAAAGCACACTACACGTGTCTTCTACACCTGGGGTCCGTTCTTCGTACCTCGCTTAATACATCTGAGATGATGTGAAAGATGCCAGATCTTCTAATCCTGATAACTGATCTTTGGCTAATTTGGTTCTTCAAATGAATTTGCGTATTAGATTAAAATATCTGGATTAAGTTGTCTAAGATTACTGCGCGTTCTCGTGTTCCCCAAAAAGGGCAGATGTATCGATACTCGAAACCACGATAAGCAATGCAATTGGCTGGCGGCAAGACAGCAACGTAATGACATCATATCATTAAAAAAGACACCTGATGGAAAAGTTGACAAATTTCTGGACTTTTATAAGGAAACAGCCAAGCGAATAAAACTACATAAATGTTATAATAGATAAATGAAATGTTTTTAATTTATTTGTAATTTTTTTACATGGTTCCCAATTATTTATATTCACGATTTCTAGCATTTGTGTAGGCTTTACATTTTTACTTCAGTGTTGTAATTAGCAATTCATTTAATTTTATCTTTGAAACAGATTTGTTACGTGACAGCATTAATTAAAGTTTCTTAAAGATCATGTTATCTGCATCTGCTCCATCAAGCCCCTCCCATAATATCTCATTACTCAAATGAATGCACGGCTCAGATTAACTGTATAGCATGTGTGTAAGACTCCAATACAATTATAACGTAATTATTTCATCACTAAGAAATCTTTCAATGAGTAAAACTGGCTGTGTCTATAGTGTTATAGACTACACAACATTGTTATCTTATTTTCAAATTCATTTTTAAATTATTTTTATTTTAAATGATTGTCCCTGGACCAGCAGGGTACACTTATAATAAAGTAGCAGTGGCTGTGACAGATTTTAAGTATCAATTCTGCTTAAAAAGATGCAATCTAATCCTGTTTACATGAAATAAGCCTGCTCCTGAGCAGGTTTAAGTTTACGGACCTGTTGCAATGACAGCAAGTCCAGGATGAGCTTCGGAGAACCAAATGATCCAAGATCAAGCGAAATCGGCAACAATCAAATCCAGCTAACTGAGTTAGCGACGTACGAAGAACGGACCCCTGCTCCGGCATCATAACAATGGCGGACTGATGACAGATCACTCACGGCGGATCTGTGCTAAAACACCAGTGTCAATCAACAATCGTGGCATACATCTGGACAGATTCTGAGAATGGCTTAATCTGAGAAAGGGGTTATTATTTATGGGGATTTAAAAAAAAAAAAAAGCACTGGGTGGATTTTTATCATTATAGGGTGGTTGTGTACACACACTGCCAACACACATTTATGTTCAAACACCATGTAAAAGTGAATTTTGCATCTGATGTCCCCTTTAAGACTTTTGCTTAGTAGGTGATGAAGTAAAAATCCTATAAACTCAAGCCATATCTAGAAACCAGAATTTCAGACTTCACTCTGGTCAGAAAGAAAATGCTTGTACTCATTTCTGTCTGCTATTTCTATGTTAGCAAGAAGCACATACTTATCGCCAGAGTACATTTGGTACCTGCTCATAACTTTAGTAATAGATGGCTTCCAAAAAAGAAGAAAACAGATACAGAAAATCAGTTATGTCTTAGATAAGTGGTTAAAAATCATAAGCAGAAGTATGTAATCAATAGTCAAACATTTTGTTCACTTTATTATATTTTATATTTATTATATTCTGATCACTGGGTGGCTTCTCAGATCTCTTCATTAAGGTTTTATATAAAAAATAAAAATAAAATATATAGCCATATTAGCAGTGCATTTGTTAAAAGTATGGTCAGTACTTAAATGGACCAACATTGGGTTTAAGCTCATTCAGCTCACGTGCAAACAATTCAGAAAAATAATAACATAAAATAAAAATCATATCTTTTGAAGACTAGGTAGTGCCTCCTGAGGTGCAATTTGGAAATTAGGTCGATGACAGATTCCAAGTGTAGCAGACTTCCAAAGAACTCAACAGATCGAGATCAGCTTGTCATATTTTTCTCTGAGGAAATGTCCCTGTCTTTTGAAAAAATTCATGATGCACATCAGCCTCTCTCCATTGCGAGAGGAAAATACATGCATCCTGCCTCATCAGTATCTATAAGTCATCTGAGGCTGACACAGCTTCCGCAAACAATACCAATACAGTGAGCATCACTGATGTGTGCCCCACCTGAATTAAACACTTGCATTGTGGTCCCTACCAAAGATAGTGTTCAATAACCCACACAGGAAATAAGATCACAAAGTAGATTTTTAACTAAGTAGAAAATAAGATTTTGGGAAGCTCCTTTGTCCTGGGGGTCACTGCAAAGTAACTGAGACCAACTAGTGACCAAAGTATGTTGATAACTTTGGCTTGGTTTCATTGTCAGAAGATCCAAGCCAAATTTGGGTGAAGGTCAGATAAGTTGTTTTTCTGAACCCATATCATTATGCCAAATGTCATGGGGCTTCCACTGACCACAAAGCAGAGTGGTTTTGGTTCTATATGTAACGGGTCCCCGCTCACCTTGCTATGGAGTAGGTCTCGAACCCTCGATCTCCTGCATGGGAGGCAGACGTGCTAACAAGGAGGCTAAATAGCGTCAGTCGCTAGTGCGTCTCTTTGAGATCAGGGGAGTGAGGTTTTACCTGCACAGCACCCACTCGCTGGCCTCCGTTACATATAGAAAAAATAAAACAAATTTCTTTAACTGTGAGAGACTTTGTTAAACATATGCTTTGGCAAGTAGTACACACTTCAACATGTTGCAACTAAGTCTGAATTTGGTTCTGGTTGTGACAGGCAAATAAAACCCTCTAACCTTCTGTTGATGTTGATGTTTGCAGAACAAGAAGCAGCAGCAGACATTCAGTCAGTCTCACTATTATATGGCTTTGTATCGCTTTAAAGCCATCGAGAAAGATGACCTGGACTTCCAGTGAGTTTATTCACACATTTGTTAACATTTCAGTTTAGCCATAGTTTTCATGCATAGTCAATTTGTTCCATTTGTAAATCTGGTCAGATGTGCTAATTGTGTATATGTGTGTTTGTGATTCAGTCCAGGAGATCGCATCACAGTGCTGGATGACTCCAATGAGGAGTGGTGGAGGGTGAGTTCCTCTTGCTGGAATTCTATAAGAAAAAAGTCTGGAGTAAAGTGTTCTTTCTTTCATAAGTTTCTTAGCAATGGAATGACTGGGAGTGATCTCAACAGAAATCTCCTCAACACAAAGGATTACAATATTTATCAAGGACACATGCAGAGCTAAAATATTACTGGTTCATTTCATTGTGTCACACCCAAATTCAATGGAGTTGATAAAACCATGTTTTTGAGCTTACAAGCAAATAGGAAAGAACGAAGATACAAAGGCTGAGAGTATGGTTGTAATCCATATTCTTTTTTTTTTTTTGAGATCTCAAATATAAAGTTGGATTTATAACCCACATCTGATCATGTATTAAAAAAAGTGCACACCGTGATGTTGAATATTCAGTGGCTTAGAAGTGTCACTCTTGGAAATGGTGGTAAGTGGCCCATAAGTTTTAAGGGAACATCTCGGGTTACGCATGTAACCATGGTTCCCCTTCTAGGGAACTCAATGCTGCATCCCTCTAGTGGACACAATGGGGAATGCTGCCAGCCTATCTGAAGCATGTGTGAAACAACACCAATCCTATTGGTCCACGTGGCCCGGGCACCCGCCTGTGACGTATAAAGGGGCACCTGCTGAATACATCACCAACTTTGTTGTCTGAAAGAGACATAAACAGGCAGACCGAAGGCATGACGAGTTGATGCAGTGTCTTGTTCCCTCTCGGGGAACCATGGTTACATTTGTAACCCGAGACGTTCCCCTTCTAGGGAATTCAACGCTGCGTGCCTCTAGTGGACACAATGGGGAACGAAAATCTATCACGCCATGCCGAGGCACATGCCTTTCCACCTGGTGAGAAAGCGCAAAGGAAGTGACAGACATACAACAAGCCTTTCCTCAGAAAGGTGCCAAGCCACTGACACCTTGGGTCACTCACACAACCTGGCAGAAATGGGGGAACCCGATTCAGATAAAGGGGCACATCCCACGCAAGTTAAGAGCACAGCTATCCTTCGATAGCTATGCTATGTGAGCAATATTAGCCTAGATACATAAGACCACTAATGAGGCTAAACTATAAGTCTCTAGAGGGGCTCAAAGAGATCGTTACTAACAATCCCAGGGTAAGGAGAGTAGTTGCTGATTTAGAACACAGCTATCCTCAGATTGCTATATCCTATGTATCTTATGATGGCTCATAGACCAAGAATGATACACGGCTAGCCTAGATAGCTAGGTAATGTCTTCCTACAAAGCTGCCCAGACCACAGAGAGTGGGCTGTCTACCTACAACCCAAAGAGGGGAGAAAGCACCGTCTTGGTAAGAGCTCAAGTAGACCGCTACTTAAAACCCTAAGCAGTGGAGCAATCACTGAACTAGCACATAGCTATCCTCAGACAGCTAGGTTCTAGGAAAGGGGACCGCTACAATTGCCAAGACCACCAGCAGTGGGCTGTCTAATTAAAAACCCTGTAAGGGGAGACAGCACTATCTAGGCAGGAGACCACTACTTAAAAAACCCATGCAGGGGAGCAATCACCGAGCTAGCACACAGCTATCCTCAGATTGTCAGGAACGAGACCGGGATCCAACAGCAGGTGAATAATTCAAAAGTTTATTGAAAAAAGAAAAAAAAAGAAAAGACTCAGTCCCAAAAAATCAACCGGACGGCATAAACCGCCAGCAAATAGTCCGTTTGTACAGCGCGAAAACCAGCCCAACTTCAGCCGAGCCAATGAGGCAGAGCGGCGGCGAGACGGCAATAGCCAGCCGCCGCTGAAATCCAGAGTGAGCGCCGGGCGCGAGCAGAGAGGAATCGGGAGGGACTACTGCAACGAGGCGGGCATACGGGCAGAGAAAATCCAAGGCAGAGAGCCGACCAGAGTCCTAGAGGAGCAGGCGTTTGTGACAAAGGAGAGGATGCAATAACAGGTGCGCCAGACCGACAGGACTAGAAAAAATAAACAAACGATATACGGTCAGATAAACAACTGGTAGCGAGACGAACTGAACATTCAGAATAATGCATACGGACTGACATCAGACAACAAACACGAGGGCAAGATAAAGGGGAGATAATGAGGACAAAATAGAGTGCAGGTGAGGAGGGAGAATTAGCAAACAGGATAACAAGAGGGGCGGAGTCTACACCACGACGACAGCGGAACACATGGCAAGCTGTCAAAACAAACGGCCATGTGCTCCAGGACAACAAAACCAAGGCAGCCCCACCGAGATCGTGACACAGATAGCTACATTTCCAGGAGAAGGCTACCAAAACTTCAAGTTAAAGCACAGCTAGCCTCAGATATCTATATTCAAGTAAGCCCATCCTGCCATAACAATGGCTGGAATATAACCACCCTCAGATGGCTATACTAAGAAGGTCCCCGATCAGTGTCAGTCCCACAGTAGGCTAGCGAAGCATTACATTATTGACCAGAAGAGGGCTGGACACAGCTATCCTCGAATAGCATTTCCCTCAGATAAGGGAGAAGATTGCCCAGGCCACGGAAGTGGGCCATATACTTGAAACCCAGAAAGAGGAGACCGCACAGTCCAGGCAAGGGGTCCAAGGAGACCACTACTTAAAAACCCTATAAAGGGGATCAGTCTCCGAGCTGGAACACATTGTCCTCAAATAGCAGATTCCAGACAAAGACTTTAGTGCTTACTTGAGAGAGCTTGTGCCAAAGGCAACCAAACCTAGTTTTAGACACCCGACTAGAACATAGCTGCCCTCAGACCGCTATATTTCAGAGCAAAGTAAGCTCAAGTTGGTGCTTAACCATCTGCAGACAGCTACACTCTCAGCAGAAGCTGTTCACTTAAAGCCCTGAAGATGGGGAGCAGTCTACTCAGCCTAAACATATTAAGCAGGATTCAGAGGCAACCCACTCCTAAACCCATCCGGCTTAACACAGGAAGGAACATTCCCCAAAATCACTCTAGGTCACTGAAACAGTCTGGGAGAGATAGCTTGCAAGTGTCTCTTCACAGAGCATTTAATATATCCATGCCCAGCGAGGCTCTCCAGACACATTAACATGCATATTAGAGAGGCACAGCTGAGCTGAATTTAGCTCCGCCCGCAATCTTGCGTTTACGCATGCTCGGAGCTAAAAACAACTCGGTGCTCAAATCTCATCATTATAGCAACACGAGCATTAACCGCAGCATCAGGCAACACAATTGTAGACGGTATGCGGACGCCACAAATCAAAGCAATTGGCGCAAGCTGAGATAAACCGTGCCGCAGCAACGGCCTGAGACACAAATGCTTTGCCCTGCATCCCTCCGGAATAGGAACAAGCGCGAGCAGAGTGTTATCATTGTGACTCATCACGATGAGCGTGTAGCCGCTGAGACAAAATGCAAAAGTTAGAATATGCCCTGAATAAGTGTTAGAATCCAAACACGGAGGCACACATTCCCTAAAGCGCCTCGACTCACCATTGGATAACATATGAACAAATAGACGGCTCCGAAGACTACAAAAGTTGGTGACGTATTCAGCAGGTGGCTTTTATACTTCTGGGCACCCGCCTATGACGTCACGGGCCACGTGGACCAATAGGATTGGTGTTGTTTCACACATGCTTCAGACACCGGTCATGCTGGCAGCATTCCCCATTGTGTCTACTAGAGGGACGCAGCATTGAGTTCCCTAGAACGGGAAACATTTGTATCATTGGAGGGGCGTTGCTTCAAACTGTGTGTGGAGATTTAGGATTGCTGTGGGTGACTCTGGGATTGAGCAGGACAAAATGCCAGAAAAGCACGGGTTATAAATATGTTTATGATGAGGATGGATAGGAATGAATGATTAGGCTCCATGTAATGGAAATGTGTTTGGTTTAGCACAGAAGATAAATATTGTGCCTTCTGTTATTGTTACGGGGCTGACGAGACGAGAGACAGGTGGATCCATTCGCAAGGCTTTATTATTAAACATGGTCAATACAGGCAGGGTCAGACAGTAGCAAACAGGTATGGCATGGGCAAGACACAAGAATAATCCAAGGCAAGCGTGGGTCGGAGATCGGCGTACAGTATCCAGAGAGCTAGGCAGAGAGATAGTCCAAGGTAACGAGCAATAATCCAACACGAGGTAATCAGAGTCCAAAGGGCAAGGCAGAGAGAATAAACCAGACGACAAGAGCAGGAATCAAACATGGGAAGACAAACTAAGGATACTAGGAAACGCTTGGTATGCAGACTGGCTAACAATACTCGGCAGAGTGTGAGGGAAAGTCCATGGCTTAAATAGTGCGTGGGTGTGTGTGTGATTGGGTGATGGTGATTGTGAGATTGTTTTCAGGTGCAAGCGAGATAATGGTGAACAGCTGTGTGGGTGCAGTGGATGATGGGAAATGTAGTCTAAGAGTGATCTGTAACTGTGTGTGTGGTGTGAAAGTCCATGTGGTGGGTGAGTGACTGGAAGTTCATGGCTTGGAATCGTGACATAGCCCCCCCCCCAAGGAGCGGCTTCCAGAAGCTCCTAAAAGATCCAGGGTGGAGCGGGCGGAGCAGGAGCCCACCGGGGCGGAGCGGACGGACCTGGAGCCCACCGGGGCGGAGCGGACGGGACCAGAGCCCACCGGGGCGGAGTAGATGGGACTGGAGCCCTCCAGGGCGGAGCGGACGGAGCTGGAGCCCGCCAGGGCGGAGCGGACGGAGCTGGAGCCCGCCAGGGCAGATCAGAGGGGACCAGAGCCCCCCAGGGCGGAGCAGATGGACCTGGGACCCACCAGGGTAGAGCAGACAGACCCGGAACCCACCAGAGCGGAACAGATGGGACCAGGACCCACCAGAGCGGAGCAGATGGACCCAGAACCCACCAGGGCGGAACAGACGGAACCAGAGACCACCGCAGGGAAGCAAACTGGGCAGGTAGCCCTGACAGCACCTGGAAGTAGAGGAGCATAAGGACAAACAACACAGTGAGAGCTGAGACAGACAACACTGGGAGAACAGAGACAGACAAGACAGGGAGAGCCTTCCTAGTCTCAGGAGCCGTGGCAGAGCAGATCTGGGAATCACAGGCGGCCTCCATAGCCGTGCCAGGGCAGGACAGGAAATCCCATACGGCCTCCGTAGCCCTGACTGGGCCGGACAGGGAATCACCGACGGCCTCCTTAGCCGTGTCAGGACAGGGCGAAAGTTCATAGACGGCCGCCGTGGCCGGGACAGGACAGGGCGAGAGTTCATAGATGGCCTCCGTGGCCGGGACAGGACAGGGCGAGAGTTCATAGACGGCCTCCGTGGCCGGGACAGGACAGGGCGAGAGTTCATAGATGGCCTCCGTGGCCGGGGCAGGACAGGGCGAGAGTTCATAGACGGCCTCCGTGGCCGGGACAGGACAGGGCGAGAGTTCATAGAAGGCCTCCGTGGCCAGGGCAGGACAGGGCGCGAGTTCATAGATGGCCTCCATGGTCGGGGCAGGACAGGGCGAGAGTTCATAGATGGCCTCCCTGGCCGTGACAGGACAGGATGAGAGCTCACAGACGGCCTTCTTAGCGTGACAGGACAGGGCAAGGGTTCACAGACGGCCTCCATAGCCGTGACAGGACAGGATGAGAGCTCACAGACGGCCTTCTTAGCCGTGACAGGACAGGGTGAGAGCTCAGTGACGGCCTTTATAGCCGTGACATGACAGGGTGAGAGTTCATGGATGGATACCACCGACACCTCTGGAGGTTCTGCAGCTAACGCCGCCACCTCTGGAGGTTCTACAGTGATACCAGGACCGGGTGAGAGTCTATTGCTGGGCGCCACCACCTTACCAGGGGCTGAGGCGAGCACCACCGCTTGGGGAGGTTCTGCGGCCGATGCCTTCCCCTGGGGCAGTACCGTGGTGGTGTACGTGGCCCAAATGCAACATAGTGCTATCCCCACCCTGGGAAGCGCTTCAGACAGGGTAATCAGTTCATAGACAGGAGGGTCAGAGTGAGTGGATTTGGGGATGCCAGCGGCGCGTACAGACACCAGTGGGACATCCCTCACACTAGACATCAGACTGGGGTACCGAAAGACTGACCTTGATGAACTGGGTGCAACAGACAGGGCATGACGAGATTCTGGCAGATCAACTGAGACGTGCTGTGACTCTGGCGGAGCAGCTGAGACGTGCTGTGACTCTGGCGGAGCAGCTGAGACGTGCTGTGACTCTGGCGGAGCAGCTGAGACGTGCTGTGACTCTGGCGGAGCAACTGAGACGTGCTGTGACTCTGGCGGATCAGCTGTGACGTGGCGTGACTCTGGCTGGTCAGCTGTGACGTGGCGTGACTCTGGCTGGTCAGCTGTGACGTGGCGTGACTCTGGCTGGTCAGGCTGGTCAGCTGTGACGTGGCGTGACTCTGGCTGGTCAGCGGTGACGTGGCGTGACTCTGGCTGGTCAGCGGTGACGTGGCGTGACTCGTGACGATCAACGGTGGCTTGGCTTGACTTGTGATGATTAGCTGTGCTTTGGCTTGACTTGTGACGATCAACTGTGGCTTGGCTTGACTCACGGAGATCACTGGTGGCTTGGCTTGACTTGTGATGATCAACTGTGCTTTGGTTTGACCTTTTAACATCGGCTGTGACCTGACTTGGCTTCTTAACATCAGTTGGGACTTGACTGGGCTCTTTAACAGTAGCGATGATCTGACTTGTCTCTTTAACAGCAGCGGTGACTTGATTTGACTCTTTAACAGCAGCGGTGACTTGACTTGACTCTTTAACAGCAGCGGTGACTTGACTTGACTCTTTAACAGCAGCGGGGACTTGACTTGACTCTTTAACAGCAGCGGTGACTTGACTTGACTCTTTAACAGCAGCGGTGACTTGACTTGACTCTTTAACAGCAGCGGTGACTTGACTTAACTCTTTAACAGCAGCGGTGACTTGACTTGACTCTTTAACATCAGCTGGGAACTGACCTGGCTTGTGATTGGCCGCAATGCCGCTACGGGGTGTTGTTGTTGCCGCCATTTTGTGAGCGTGATCTAGCGTGGCTGTGTCCACACAATTGGGTGCGGTGTCTCGTTCCTCCGCGACCCCCACAGTGAACGAAGAGCCAACACATAGCAAAGCATAGTCCAGAAACTGACTGAGAGATGAACGGGGACCCTCACGGATTAGCTGTGACTTCAGCGGCTGATTAATGCCCTCACAAAAGAAGTCTATGAGTACACAGTCCGGCAGATCAGAGAAATGGGCGAGGTCTAAATATTCTTGTATATAATCCTCGAGTGGTCGAGAGCCCTGCTCGAGGTGTAACAACATCCTTGCAATGTCCATACCTGGCCAATATCCACATGAAAAGCCGCTGGATCCTTTTGTGGCCGAGTATTCTGTTACGGGGCTGACGAGACGAGAGACAGGTGGATCCATTCGCAAGGCTTTATTATTAAACATGGTCAATACAGGCAGGGTCAGACAGTAGCAAACAGGTATGGCATGGGCAAGACACAAGAATAATCCAAGGCAAGCGTGGGTCGGAGATCGGCGTACAGTATCCAGAGAGCTAGGCAGAGAGATAGTCCAAGGTAACGAGCAATAATCCAACACGAGGTAATCAGAGTCCAAAGGGCAAGGCAGAGAGAATAAACCAGATGACAAGAGCAGGAATCAAACACGGGAAGACAAACTAAGGATACTAGGAAACGCTTGGTATGCAGACTGGCTAACAATACTCGGCAGAGTGTGAGGGAAAGTCCATGGCTTAAATAGTGCGTGGGTGTGTGTGTGATTGGGTGATGGTGATTGTGAGATTGTTTTCAGGTGCAAGCGAGATAATGGTGAACAGCTGTGTGGGTGCAGTGGATGATGGGAAATGTAGTCTAAGAGTGATCTGTAACTGTGTGTGTGGTGTGAAAGTCCATGTGGTGGGTGAGTGACTGGAAGTTCATGGCTTGGAATCGTGACAGTTATATGGTCAGAATAGTGTAGAATATAGCAAAAGGGAGATTAAGATTAATGGGTCATTTAGTTTACAATTACTAAGTAGTTGCTAAAAATGCTTTCTTGAATAATGGCCAGGTTTGAAAATGCTTATGGTAACTTTTAGAGTAAATATGCATATGGATGGCTTATTCTTAGGGTGTACTCAGACTAGGCATTTTGAACCGTGCCCAAGCGTGTTTGACCCCCAAAGCCTGGTTCGTTTGACTTGTATGATCACTCCGTACCGCGCTCGGGCGTAGTTTGTTTAGCCGGCCCTGGCTCGGTTGGAAGAGGGGGGCCAGAGCACGGTTCAGTTGGGCTCGTGTGCGGTATGCATGTGTGTGAGGGCTATGCGTGCCGGAGTGACAAACCTAAAAAAGAAACTATACCAAAAAAAACAAATACACTCTCCCCTTCTGTTAAGCTTCAGTACCACAGCTCGTCAGGCATTCACATGTGGATACATGCACCCTGACCAAGACACTTATGAAAACAAAAGAGAAACAAAAGAAAATAAAGGAAGAAAATACTTAAACAACAATCAAAACACAATCTCAATTAATAATATTTAAAAATCAATCAAGCTGTCTCAAAGAACCAAAATACAAGCGTGTTGGTTTAATAGACTTGCACAAAAGACAAAAATGTCCATGGTTTCATCACAAGTATGTCATACAGATCGATTGAACAAAATAGTCTTAAGGACACTCGGGGGAGCAGCGGATCAGCACTGTGACGGCCACACAGTCAGCTGAATGCACAGGACAATGAAACAGTAGGATCTAACAGTATACAAAACAGCAGTATGAACAGCCATAGATGAAACCGGTATAAGAAGCAGCTGTAGATACACGGATATGAAACAACAGCTAGTGCTCTCAGGCTGCACCTCATTCTTAGACTACAGTAAGCTTGACGCTACCTGCGCTCATCACTTCATACACACACATCTCAGGGGAAAGCGACAGGACATATAAACCCATGGACCTTTATGGCCCACAAAACAGGAACACACATCAGAGCGGAATGACCATGCCACACTTAGACTTGCTTCTTATAAAGCCACTGGGCCTCCACTAGAACACACCTCAATGATTGTGCTGCCAGGTGTGTGCGGGGGAGTGGGGAGGGGGACAATCGCACAACCGTGCCTACTAGTGTGAGTACACCCTTAAAGTGTTTACACCTTACGCTGAAATAGAAAAAAAATCTTTAAAGTAAACACTAGCCCAGATATGCATTTAATCTCTCTCTCTCTGTGTGTGTGTGTTCTAGGGTAAGCTTGGGGAGAAGACTGGATACTTACCCATAAATTACATCATCAGGGTGCGAGCCGGCGAGAGGGTGTATAAAGTGAAACGCTCCTTTGTGGGAAACAGAGAGATGGGCCAGATTACCCTGAAGAAAGATCAGGTCAGCGTGTGTCTGTGTGATGACATTGAAGCAAGTCAAGTCTTTTAGCAAATCTGCTGCTTCCTGTTGACTTCTCAGTGCAAGCAGCTTCTCAAATTATATATTGAAGTAAACCAGAGAAATGGCAAAAAAAAAAAAATTATTTGTTTATTTATTTATTTTTTGTTTGCACAAATGGGGTGTTTTGCTACCATTTTCTGTACAGTACTTCAACTGTAAATGTAAACATATAAATGTCAAAACAACAGTTCTTTCATGTTATTTGCATATTCTGTTCAAAATGTGGTGAATATAACAGGAAGTGCCGAGGAAGAAGGTTGAAACTAAAGATACAATATCATAATGTAATACGCATCAACTATAGTGTAAGACAATCATCATCTTCTCATTAGTGCAGATAAGGGTGGGTGGCACCATCCATGAAAAAGCCATGTATGAAAGTATGTCCTGTATGAAAAATCTGGTCATCCTAATTAATGTTTGTACATGAGTAAACGTGAAGATAAAAGTCAAAATGTATTTAGAGGCAGTTTATTGACTGACCACTGATTGATTGTTCAGATCGCATCTATAACTGTGTCCTGGTTTGTAGATTGTGGTGAAGAAAGGAGAAGAGGTGAATGGATATCTGAAGGTCAGCACTGGCCGTAAACTGGGCTTCTTCCCTGCTGACCTGCTAGAGGAGATCTGAATGACGGAGATTTAATCATGAAGAAAATAAGTAAAGCTTGAGAATGGATGGAGAAAGAAGAATAAACAAGAAATGACAAGAAAGACAACAATATCTGAGCAAACAGTCACTTTGACAGAAATATGAATACATGTGCATGAACACAGGGTCTAAATTTAATACTCACCAAGCACTATATATGAATACAATAGAAAGAAAAAACAGCGTTGCTCACCTGTTGACCAGTTATTTTATTAGGAACATAATCAATGAATTCACACTGCAAGAATGATAGTGTGAGCGACATACAAACCGTTTTCTGAAGAAACTCACAATACTAAATTTTAATTAGGAAAAGTTTGTTTTCTCTAGAACTCATTGTGGCAATACTTACATTGATCACATTTAGTGACCAAAAACAAAATCACTGGGTCTTCATGGAGAGAGGCTAGTCTCAGATGTCAGTGGTTTTAAACCCTGTTCCTGGAGCCCCCAACAGTGAACACTTTACATTTCTCCTTAGAACAGAGTTGAAAACCACTGTCATAGGTTATATGAATAAACGACAACAAAAATGATCTGTTTCTGTTCTGCTTCTTCTGATGAATGTTTTTGACAATTTTAATCATTTCTGTAAGGGTAAATCTTAATGCTACAGCAAACAACCTTCTAGAGAATTGTGAGCTTGTTGGAGCAGGAAAACAAAGTGAGTCCATAAAGAAATTCTGGTAACAGTTTAGATTAGG
The DNA here is from genome assembly GCA_023376895.1 of Aspiorhynchus laticeps. Classification (NCBI taxonomy): domain Eukaryota; kingdom Metazoa; phylum Chordata; class Actinopteri; order Cypriniformes; family Cyprinidae; genus Aspiorhynchus; species Aspiorhynchus laticeps. The sequence continues at coordinate 45,697,080 of CM041799.1, read as the reverse complement.
GAACATATATGTGACCCTGGAGCACAAAACCAGTCTTAAGTCGCTGGGGTATATTTGTAGCAATAGCCAAAAATACGTTGGGTCAAAATTATCTATTTTTCTTTTATGCCAAAAATCATTAGGATAGTAAGTAAAGATCATGTTCCATGAAGATATTTTGTAAATTTCCTACCATAAATATATTAAAACTTAATTTTTGATTAGTAATATGCATTGCTAAGAACTTCATTTAGACAACTTTAAAGGTGATTTTCTCAATATTTAGATTTTTTTGCCCCCTCAGATTCCAGATTTTCAAATAGTTGTATCTCAGCCAAATATTGTCCTATCCTAACAATAGCCTATCCTAACATACATCAATGGAAAGCTATTTATTCAGCCTTCAGATGATGTATAAATCTCAATTTCGAAAAACATTACACTTATGACTGGTTTTGTGGTCCAGGGTCACATATTCACTAGTTACTAAGAGTTTTCCCTCAATAAACTAATTTGCTGCTTATTAATAGTTAGTAAGGTAGTTGTTGAGTTTAGGCATGGGGTCAGGTTAAAGATCTAGAACTTGGTCATGTAGAATAAGGCATTGATATGTGCCTAATAAGTAGTAATAAACAGCCAATATGCCAGTAATATTCATGCTAAAAAGCAACTAGTTAGTAGTGAAAATTGGACCTTAAAATGAAGTATTACTGAAATGGTTTACTGAGGTGTGAAATAACTTTAGTACTGAACACATCTGAGTCATTCTGGAACAGAAAATGACCCTCCTCAAACTAAAACGGCAAAAATAAAGGCACCAAAATGAAAAAAAAAGAAAGAAATGTAAAGTCTACAAATGGTATGTCTCATAATGACAAATTATCTTTCCTGTCAATAAAAATCTAAAATACAATTGATGATTTGACACACCATTTTTTTACTGAAATATCAATAATTACTAATAATTCTTCACACTCCACTATTTCATTGCCCAGTGCATCTGGGTGTATTCAAAGCTCTTCTTGCCATTGCTGGTCCTCCCTATATGCAAATCATGCAAGTTGCGAATCCAGACCACGGTCAACTGTAAATGTTTTTGCAAATATAATCACAAAAAAACTGGGCCCGTATTCACAAAACATCTTAAGGCTAAAAGTAGCTCATAACTTACCGATTTAGGAGTCTTAAGAATAATGGGCATGTCAATCCTAAATTTAAGACTTCTGAATTTTTGATCTAAGAGTATTTCACGAAGCGTTTTAGCTTTAAAACTAGACCCTAAATCTGTGAAACATTAGGAGTAGTGAAGAAGGTCTTAGGTCTTACCTAAGTCAGTAAGACCAAATCACAACCCTCCTGAAAAACAAACAAACAAAAAACACAATAGAAACCATCTCAGAAATTCTAATGGTTTCCACTACAAATACCATTAGAAAATTTACAAATCATACACACCATTAAAAATGGTTTTCTGCATTGTGTTTTTGGGACATAAAATATAAACAAGTGTACAAGTAGCCTAGTGTATAAACCATAGTGACGTACATACAACAAGTACTCAGATATACTTGAAAGTATATGGGATAGATATTGGTTTTACTTCAGGTTCACAATGAAGATACGTAGAAGGATATCAAGTTAGTAATGTGGAGATCCCTGGAGTCATCTTAGAAAGCACAGGAAGGAGGAGATGCCAGAGAAAGAATGAGATGCAACACAGGAACCAAGGTTCAGGTGACTATGACAGATTTGAGTCTGTGTCCTTGTTCAAGGCCATTTGAGGAGTGAACAGAGGTGTGTGCTTTTATGTGGTGGTTGATGAGCTGAGTTGATGAGTGACAGATGTCTATGGATTGAGATCAGTGTGTGGTGGTGCTGGGAGAGCCTGGTGAGCCTGTGACAGTCTTAGTCTCCTGTGATTCCCTTTTTAACTCCAGTGTTGTGTCCACATGTCCCTGTGATCCCTCCATCTTGTCCCTGTGAAAGTACGAAAGATACTCCCCGGCCTACTAATCAGCAGCCTACTTGTCATTTGCAAGAGGGTGTTTCTTATGAATTGGCGGATCACCTTTACGAGACTGTCACGCCATCAGCATCAGCATCAGCATCTTCATCTGACTTTATTTTGGTTAGGTCCAGTTGCTTCTTTAGTTGTTGTATGTTGTAAAAAATGCTGAATATCCATTCATGCCATGCAGCGGGCAACCATACTATAGCAGTGGTCTCAATCTCAATTTCTGGAGGGTGACAGCTCTGCACAGTTTAGCTCCAACCCTAATCAAACACACCTGATCAAGCTAATTAAGGTCTTCAGGATTACTAGAAACCTCCAAGCAGGTGTGAGTTGGAGCTGGTTGGATCTAAACTGTGCAGAGCTGTGGCCCTCCAGGAATTGAGACCTCTGTACTATAGGCTATTATCTGCCAAAATGCAGATTCGTTATGCAACAACCTTTTACGCAAATGAGATGGAAGACATTAGTAAGTTTAATTTGATGTATTCATTTATTTTCAAAATTACGATTTAAAATATATTCAAATAACTACATTGTATGCATATTTACTTTTCAGTTGAAAACATTATTAATTAAAAAAAAGTAAAATCTTTCAGTCGCTACAAGCTATGCCCATGCTACTAGTGTCTTAGTGCCAGATACCACAGGACACCTTCAGAGGTCTTGTGGAGTCAAGTCAAGTCACCTTTATTTATATAGCGCTTTTAACAATACAGATTGTGTCAAAGCAGCTTTACAGTATTAAAGAGGAAAAACAGTGTAATAATGCAAAAGGACAACATTAAACACTCAATTGTCATCATCCAGCTCAGTTCAGTTCAAATAGTATCTGTGCAATCAAGTTGACAATATATTTGGAAATTAAGTGTCCCCAACTAAGCAAGCCAGAGGCGACAGCAGCAAGGAACCAAAACTCCATCGGTGACAGAAATGGAGAAAAAAACCTTGGGCAAAACCAGGCTCAGTCGGGGGCCAGTTCTCCTCTGGCCAGATGAACCAGCAGTTTGTTCCATGCTGCAGCAAAGTCAGATTGTGCAGAGGACTCATCTGGTTCCCGAGGTCTTGTCCCGATGGCCGTCTAGGTGACGAGGTCTTCACTAGGGATCTGTCTCTGGGGCTCATCTAGTTGTCCTGGTCTCTGCTGAGATTCAGGGCTGTAGAGGTGATCTCTAGGTGCTGATCCATCATCTGATCTGAATACGGACTGGATCTGGTTGGCTACGGTGACTTCGGAATAAGAACGAAACAGACTAATATTAGCTTAGATGCCATTCCTCTTATGATATAACAAGTTCATCGGGTGTTATGGGAAGTGTTCTCAGTTCCAGTTGACCTAATTAATGTCAATGCCTCAACACAGCAGAGCTGGGTTTTTTTTTTGCAGCACAAAGGGGACCTAAACAATATTAGGCAGTTGGTATTAATGTTGTGGCTGAGCAGTGTATATTACTTTTATGCTTAGTTGTTTATGTTAATGTTATTTTTCTATATTTCATTTGTTTCGGTTGTAATTTAATTGTCAAAGGCTTAATTTTTGAAGTATTCTAAAGTTGTAAACAACTGAATGTGCATTTGAGATGTATGATAAATCAGTAATAGTAATAAGTTATAGCAGCTCCTATTTTCCCTTCATTACATTAAACCTTCACAGCCCTACGCAAGGAAAACATGTCAGAATAAATGGGCCTCATTCATGAAACACGAGCAGAACAAATTTTTGTGTAAGTCATTTGTAAATCCGTTCTGATGTAAACTTTTTTTGTAGTTGTAACTGTTCAACTTTGGATAAAACGTATTGCGCGTCTGTCCTTTTTTACCCAGCCATCCCTTCAGTGGAGCAGGGGGCTGGATAAATACTACACAGACCAACCATCCTACTTGTACAACGACTGAACAACAGTGGAGAAGTTAACATTGCTGGTTACCACATTTTAATATTCATTAATATTCTTCAAAATGACATACTAGTAATATGTTACTGTCATGGATCATAGCAACTAAAGCATCTTAGCTGGAAAAAAACACTGTGCCACCAATGTATGCTCAAGTGTCACCAGCTTGCTGTTTTCAGAAGAGCCCCTGGCATTTTTCAGCTGGTTAAAAATGCTTTGGTGGACACACGTTCATTGAATATTTATTGTTAGGCAGCTAACAAAAACATGTGACTGTTACATCACTACAACGTAATGACCAAAGTTTTGTTGTGGTGATGTAACTAGTTACATCATAGCAACCGGAAAAGTGAAATTCCTGGATTCGCTGCCACAGCGTAACTTTGTGACATTGTGGCAGTTCATTTATTTTGAGACACGCACATATGAACAATAAAATTCACCCAAATTTGAATAAAAATAGGACATTCAGCAAAATATGAATCAAAGCATTCAAGACATTCTGTGCTCCGCATTATAAACAGATATGCTATGCTAGCATAACATTTGCTAGCAGGCATTTCAGATTGACTACTTTACCACTGTTTTTGTTATATATTATGTAGGAAAAGTAATAGATTAATTTATGACAAGAGTGCACCTCGAAAAATTTAGTTTTTGTGCTAAAGGTTCATAATAAAACATATTCGGTAACGCTTTAGATTACAACCCGCAACGTACTGCGTAAGTAAGCAGAATTTACAGCATAAATTTTTTGTAATTATAGTGTACCTGTTCAGTACCTCCATGTAGATATAAGGGAATAATATGTGAAATTTGGGAATAAAGGAGTAATAACCTGTAATTAACCTGTAAATAACAAATTATTTCTACTGTAAGTATTTTGAAACTAAGGGGTACCTATTCTAATATTACGTGGTATGTATGACCTAACAAAAATCTTATATTTGCAAGCGATTTAGCAAAAACATACACTGTGTACTTTTTTATAGGCTACACATATAAAACACGCTGGGTTATTGTTTCAATCCAAATGCTCGGTTGAGACTGTTGGGTAAGAAAGCTGACTTGATTTGACCCTATTTGAGTTGATATCAGTAATAAGTAACCTGATGGTGCTGGGTTAGGAATGTGGAGGACATGAAAGAGAGCATGCAGCAAGTCTCACAAGTTCAAACGCAAACGGTTCTGTGTGCAATGAAATCCATGTGCGGTGCTTAATATGGGAACATGCATGGAAAATAGGAGAAAACTAATCGAAGCGCAGATGAGGGACAATTTTGAGACTGTCTGGAGTGTGTTCCTTAATCTTGTCTTTCAGTGTTTATTACTGTGTTTATTGGCGTGATGGTTTGGCCATAATAGTTTAACTTCATCAGTGGGTGAAAAATATGAACAAACTGAACAAAACATACTCGGTTACTTACATAACCTCGGTTCCCTGAGATAGGGGAACGGGTACTGCATCGCTAGATGCTTATGGGGAAAACTCCTTTTTCTCTGAGGACTGAAACTTTTACAATCACGCAGTGTAACTGCACGGCCATTGGTTCGTGCAGTGGTTAAAAAAACGAACCAATGGCTCGGCAGCGGAGCTGATGAAGCCCACCAGAGCCCACCAGAATGGGCGGGGTCATCTGGCTATATAAGCGGGCATTTCGCCATAGGATCTCAGGTAAATTCGATTGAAGCGATGACACTGAGTCGTGCAGCGTCATGGCACGGCAAGAAACGCAGTACTCGTTCCCATATCTCAGGGAACCGAGGTTACGTAAGTAACAGAGTACGTTCCCTTTCGATACTTCACTCGTACTGCGTTGCTAGACGCTTATGGGGAACCAATACAATCTCGCCGTGCCATGACAGAGGAATGACTGACATGAACTGGCCATGAGCAATAAGGGCTCAGAGGGACCAGTTGTACGCAGGGTGAGCCCTGCAGGAGGCAAGAGGGCTGAACTCACTGAGGTCCACCCAGCCTTTGGATAATCGTTCCAATGGTCTTTTTGTACAGCCTCAGCACTATTAATAGGTACAAGAGCGTACCTGAAAGAACAGGCAATGCCTGAAGAATTAGACCACCTTAGACAGGCGTGTGCCCTTTTAAGCAGATAGAATCCGAGCCTGCAAGGCCGGAACATCCAAGTTATAGAAACTGGCAAAGGTGGATGGAAAGGCCCAGCCGGCCACCACACAGATGTCTGCTATGGACACATCACTAGACCACACCCAGGAAGAGGCCACGCCCCGAGTGGAATGGGCTCTAACTCTTATGGGGCTCTAAAGTAGAGGTCTGCGCGGGACTGTTTTTTTAGTCCCGCGAGGTTATATTGTGCATCCACCCTCTCCGCGATATATTCACTCTTTGTTCACCCGCTGTCCGCTTAGAATAATTTTCTTCCCGAACTGACCGTTCCTGCTAAATTTAGATCTCGTTTCCAGAATCTCACATTTAAATTTCCGCTACTAAAAGAAAGAGAGATAGGCTACAAATAAAAATGTGGTCTGCACAAAATTGTAGGCTATTTGTTATTTTATTCGTCTTGTTGAGAGTCTTGAATTTATTGACAGCAAAATGTTAAATGAATGTATTGTCACGAGCCGCAGGGTTTAATTTGGTTATGTCTGTGTATGTTTTTTTTGACTCTCAAAGCCGTAGAGCCCATTGACTCCCATTACATGACTGACAGACTGCAACTTTTTGAGTTAAAAATCTTTGTTTGTGTTCTACTGAAGAAACAAAGTCACCTACATCAGTCTCTTTAACTTCTGCTCAAAATCCACCTGGAGGTGGAAGATTGTTACATCCAACCTAGAAGAAAATGAGAAGGGACATGTTCAAACTCTGAAATCCTTGTCAAACACAAGGTGGAGCGCACATGCACAAGCAACCAGTACCCTTTTTCTGAATTATGACAACATTTTCCAGTCCCTTCAAACAATAGCAGATGACAATCATCAAAACCTGACCACTCGTAATGAGGCCACATCTCTCTCTAGGCAGATGGAAAAGCTTGAATTTTCCATCCATCCTGTGCTGTGTGTGGAACACAGTGCTGCAACATGTTCAATAAACAAGCACACAGCTTCAAATGGTTGCCCTTGATTTGTCTAAAGCTGTTGCTTTGGTGGGCTCATTGAGAAATTTTATTGCAGATCTCCGTGATCAGTTTGAGAGGTTTGAGTCAACAGCCAAAAACATGTCATCATGTGTATCACAGACATACAAAACTGAAATACAAAGGGAGAGATGACGAAAAAAGCAACCAGATGATTCATCTGTCCCAGATTCACAGAATACAATATCAGGAAGACAAAAGTTTCAAGTTTGTGTGTTTAATGTCATAATTGACAAACTTGTGACTGAGCTTGATCATTGCTATAAATCATATAAAGATCTTGAGCAAAGTTTTGTATATCTGAGCAACATGCATACAATCACCTCTGAAGAACTACATTCTAATGCTCTGTGTCTTCAGAAAAAATACCACACAGATTTTCAAGATGACTTCCCTGATGAAATTGCCCAAATCAAGGACTTTACAAAAAATGAGAAAAAGAAAAGTGTTGTTGCCTTGCTTCAGCTCCTGAGAAGGAAAAACCTGCAGTCTGTGTTCCCTAATGTGGACATAGCTCTTTGAATATTCTTGACTTTGCCTGTGACTAACGCCAGTGGAGAGCGTTCCTTTTCCACACTGTCTTTAGTCAAAAACCGTCTTCATTCATCCATGTTACAAGAGAGACTAAACCATCTTACATTGATGTCCCTGGAAAGTGACATTCTCCGATCCCTGGACTTCAGTGACATTATCAAGGACTTCTCTTTCTGCAAAAGCAGGAAAAAAAGTTTTTAAGGTAAGCAATTTTCTTCATTGTATATTGCAACTGAATTTGTAACTGTTATCCTGAATGCTAGAATTACATTGTCTCATCTTGATTCTGTTACTACTACTTCAGCAGTGTTAGAAAGATGCACATTTTTTGTTCCTAAGTAGTTGTGGGGGCAGTGCGGGAGCCCTGCAGTAACTCATAGGCCTGAGGCCCAGTGAGGTCTTAATGCGGCCCTGCTCATATGTGCACCCACAAGCCATTCATTTAGGAGCAGACGACAATAAGAAAGACAGGTATGCACAGTACATCCCTCTTAAAGACACTTTAAAAGCTTTATTAACAGATCCTGAGGTGTGGAAGCAATATGCGTGAAAACTTAAAATGTCTCTCCTACTGGTCTGTTAGTCAGTCAGGTGTGATCTTGAAGCTTATTCTGTACCAGGATGATTTTGAGGTAGTCAACCCTTTTGGCTCGGCAAAGAAAAAGCACAAGATTGTGGGAGTGTACTTTGCACTGGCCAACTATGAGCCATTCTTTCGATCAAGTGGTGATCACTTGCAGCTTTTGCACACAGAGCAAGATATGAAATACTTTGGGCATGAGAAATTGTTTTCAAGAATGCTGTCAGACATGAGATAGTGAAGAAAATGGTATAGTCACTTCTTCAAGTTATACTGTATGCGCAACTGTCTTGTGCATCATTGGGGACAATTTGGGTTCCCACTGCATTGTTGGTTTTGCTGAGAATTTCAGCACGTTCTCTCACATCTTGGTACCCAGAGAGGAAATTGACAATGTGAATGTTGGTTTTCCAGTTAGGACAGTTGAGAATTACAAAGAGGCAGTGCAGCTACTGAAAGACAGTGGGGAAACCACTGTAAATGGAGTGAATTTTGACTCACTTTTCAATGGTCTTCAGTATTTTCATGTGTGTCAGCCACGCCTGCCAAAATGATTTATTTGAAGGTGTAGTTGTGTATGATCTTTCCATTTACCTACAGCACTTCGTAAAAGAAAAGAAATGGATGACTTACCAGCAACTCAATCGGCGAATCAGACAGTTCAAGTACCTGGGATCAGATGCTAGTTCAGTTCCTTCAGATGTCGGTGAATGTGGAAAAAAAATTGGTGGGCAGGTAGTCCAGAATTGATGGGTACATAGTTGACGCCAGAACTGATGTCGTAGTTACGATTGTTACGTAGTTGTCAATTAGTAAGTCATGAAATTGCCAAAAAGTACCAATACATTATGTAACTGTTACTTTTAGTGTTAATAGTGTATGGCCTATTAGCAGGGCCGGCGCCAAGGGGGGGGGCATTCACGGGCCTTTCCCCCCCAAACGAGTTACTGTGCCCCCCACTTTTCATCCTCTCCCCTCCTTGCTGAACATGATCGATTTCGAAAGCGAAAGTGAAACCTATAAAACAGCACACATAAGAAAGCGATTGCATGCTTTAGCGAGAGTCAGCAACTGTACGCGATCATAGATTGCACGCTTCCCATCCGATGCCCCCCCCCCTTCCTGAAACACACACAACGTGATTTGTGCCCCCCCCCCTAGAAATTCAAATGCCCCCCTGATGGAGGTGCCCTGGTGCCGGCTCTGCCTATTAGGCCACGATCAGACAGAACGCATTTTGCCAACCCTCAGACAACATACAGAATTACAAAATTTTGCCATAAGTTAAATATATTAAGTTTCTACAATATATAACTATATTGTAGAAACTTAATTTCCTGTAAAGCTGCTTTGCAACGATTGTATCATAAAAGGCGCTATACAAATAAACTTGAATTGAATTGAATTTTTTTGCAGTGAGACGCACCTTTTTTAAATTGTTTTAATTGTTTAATTTGTGCTGGTTATGCACCCCGGGCACCTTGCGGTTTAGCAGCCTGCTGCGCCTCGCGTTTTTGTAGGAGTACTCTGAGCACCTAAAGTTGAAAAAAAAAATCAACTCTGATCAGAAAAACACCCTGACCTCATTCACGGGTTTTTTCCATTGTCCAATCAAATGAAAGGAGAGGCGGGCCTTCCATTGTGGTGACCAAAATGGATGGTGTAGTCTGTATTTCTTATCTGTTATTATACGTCTGTTACTGTTCTTATCCAAGAAGTGAGGGGATATGTGAGTGGTGAGCAATCCGACAATCTGTCATCTTTTTATTCTTCCTAACAATACTACAACACAACTACGGTGTTTTCCAGTACATCCAATGTAACACAGAGGAAATTAAAGGAAATCAATTCTTGTTTCATGAATACACAATTATCCAATGTATTATACTTCCTAGTTAATGATGTATGATCACAATGCAGTAGGGTATATAGGCAACTTACTTCTGTGTTCTGTAAACCATAGTCCATCACTTCTGGTTTTGTATGCTCTAAACTGATCATGGCGCTGTTTTGTAAACAAATCCTTCAGGAGCTGCCAAAGAATAACCAATGTCCATCGGATATCCTCGTTAACATCCAAAACTCCGGCCACCAAAATGGACAAGGGATTTAAGATATATGCTTCCTTATACACAATGGACTACGAGGGTATGTAAGGTAGCGGTACAAAAATGCTGTACAATATGTCACTATCTAGCTAACGCTAACATAATCTACCAAGTCTTTTTATGGATGTATGGATCTACATATTCACATTAACACATTGTGATTTTTTTTCACCAGTATCAAATAAAGAAGGCTGACTGTTGATGTCAGCATTATGGCAGCCTCTCACAGGTCTATGAGGAAAAGCCAGAAGCCACACAGCCTGAGAGTAACGTTAGGGATGGTGTGGGTGTTCTGTTCCAGTTCAGGGAAAGTTTTTATTAAGCCATTCAGATTTGGAATAAGAATAGACAAATCTATGATCATGACAAGTCTCTTTGTTGTCCTGAGAGGTTTGGTAAAAGCGTGCACAGTTACCTTGCGAAAATTAACCATGTATTTATTATAGTAAATGTGTAGTATCCATAGTTTTTTGGCAGATTGATTACCATTTGTATAACCACAATTTTACTATAAATACCATGGTTAAACTATAATTAGTGTGGCAAAATTATGGTTAATTTGTGGTTACAATGGCTTAACTACAATAACCACTTTTGTTTTTAATAAAAAAAGGTCATCACCAGACCAACACTCGCCCGGCTGGATAATTAAAGGGATAGTTCACCCAAAAATTACCCTCGTGTCGTTCCAAACCAGTAAGACCTCTGTTCATCTTTGGAACACAAATTAAGATATTTTTGATGAAATCCAAGAACTCTCAGACCCTGTATAGACAGCAACACAACCGAAATGTTCCCAGGTCCAGAAACGTAGCAAGGACATCAGTGAAATAGTCCATGTTACATCAGGGGCTCAACTGTAATTTTACGAAGCTATGAGAATACTTTTTGTGCAACAAAAATAACGACTTTAATCAAAATCTCTTGGATCAAATCTGACTTTAGAGTAAACAAACATGGCGGACAACGGGCAAGAAGAAATGGTGAAATGTTTGGAGTTTGAAGTCGTGTTGATAGTGTAAACATTACAAGTTATAGCTTGAGCTGGAAGTGAGTAAAATTCTATCAGCTCGTTTTGTGATGGAGTATTGTTTTGTTCCAAGTGACAATCTACAGAGCCTGTGCACTTTTTCCTCGGGCTTCCTCCACAAAACAGGACTTCTGATTGTAAATATTCAATATGTTGTATATTTTTGATTTGAGATCGGTGCGGCCCTTACCTTTTTCCGAGCAGATTCGGTCACTCTTGACACACCTCACACCATGGGAAAATTTTATTGGAAATCTCATTAATCTGATTTTACCTAGGATTGTCTGAAGTGGAAAATTGATATTTTGTAGTGTGTGACTGCCTTTAGCTGCATGGTTCATGGATGGTTATACAATCTACAGGGTCATAGGCGGTATGGTAAAAGTTATTACTATTGGACATGCTGCACTCAGTGTATTGTTGAACACCCCTGCTGTACACAAAGTGCTAAAACTGTTTCTCTATCATATTTACTTGTCGGTGTGTGACTGTTGCTGCCCTTAACATTTTCACTACTACTGTCTTTTACAGAACTACACTCTACATGGGCTTGTTTGGGGACCCTCTGGAAATACATTCAAAGACTTTGCTATTACAGAGAAAGCTTTAGTAGCAACTATGGGCATATGTGACCCTGGACCACAAAACCAGTCTTAAGTCGCTGGGGTATATTTGTAGCAATAGTTCCATGAAGATATTTAGTGAATTTCCTACCGTAAATATATCAAAACTTAATTTTTGATCAGTAATATGCATAGCTAAGAACTTCATTTAGACAACTTTAAAGGAGATTTTCTCAATATTTAGATTTTTTTTGCACCCTCAGATTCCAGATTTTCAAATAGTTGTATCTCGGCCAAATATTGTCCTATCATAACAAGCCATACATCAATGGAAAGATTATTTATTCAGCTTTCAGATGATGTAGAAATCTCAATTTCCAAAAATTGACACTTATGACTGGTTTTGTGGTCCAGGGTCACATATGTTGAGACGGCGTTTGGCTTGGCACAAAGGGGGAGTGTGCTCTCTTACCAGCAGCCTATATTGCCCACGAGGTCGGTCAACATGCACCAAGATTGTCCAGCTTCCTCACCACTGCCTCTTGAGGAGTACAGGCTTGATCCTACAGAATGTGTGCACTGAGGAGGAGCACTTCAACCTTAAGAGCTTGATGGTCTCACTGGACATGGCCTATAAGACTGAGACTGGCACAAGAGAGCGAGCAGCAGAACAGGAGTGGCATCAGCTCTTCACATTTCAGAGAGGTGTGTTTTGTCAGGGGAGTGAGTTCTGCAGCGTCTCTTGCTGAAAGAATCCTCAAAGGAACAAAGCAGACCGCCGAAATGAAAAGAGGTGCAGACATGGAGATTGAGGCTGCAGTGGAGTACTGCAGGATGAAAAATGTCAACTACACACCCTGCGGCCCCATCATCCACCACGATGCCCCTTGGCTTGCTGCCTCACCATTTATGATCCATCCACACAGCCCCCGTTTGGACTGGTTGAGATCAAGTGCCCTAATGTAAAGAGCTAAGTGGACTGTAAATATCTTCAGCACTTCATGAAAGCCACTCATATTTCTGGCAGATCCAGGGTCAACTGTTGATCACTGGCCTGCAGTGATTTTGTGATCTGTGCCCAGGATGATATGATGGTGCAGCGACTATATATTGACCTGAAGGTAACAGCAGCCATCAGAGGGAGGGTGGACCAGTTTTATTTTAATGTTATATGGCAAAATACCTGTCTTTCTGCAAGAGGTTGAAATGATTGATACAGGATAATGTAGACTTAGTTCATCCACAATTTTTTGTCATCATTTTCATCACCCTCAAGTTGTTCCAAACCTGCATGAGTGTCTTTCTTCTGCTGAACACAAAATATTTTGAAGAATGCTGGTTACCAGAGGATTTGACTTTAGACATTGACTTCCATAATAGTATTTTTTTCCTCACATGGAGGTCAAAGCTAGTCAACTGTCTGGTTACCAGCATTCTTTAAAATATTTCCTTTTGTGTCTAACAGAAGAAAGAATCTTATGCAGGTTTGGAACAACCTGAAAGTGAGTAAATTATGAAAAATATTGGGTAAACTAACCATTTAAGTTGGTTTCTTGACCATTTGTATTTTTCATATTTTAATAGGCATAATAATGTCAAATAGTTTGTTCTCTTTGCCCCGATATCTCACATTGAGGTACACAGCAGAAATCATTGTTAGGATTTTTCCACTTCTGATACGTTATAGCTTTTGACAAAGGCATTTTCTTCTCACAAACATTCGATGTCAAAATAAAAAAGAACATAACACAAATAATAATAATAATAATAAAAATAACATTAAAAAGACGTGTCAGTTTAAATCTACATCAAAAACCCATCTCTGTAACCTGGCTGACACATAACACACTCACATTTCTAATATTCAAATCCGTTAAAGGATTGTTAGGCTGCATTAACTAAGTCAACCGAACCGGGAACACTTCCCATAACACCCGATGTACTTGTTACTTCGTAAGAAGAATGGCATCTACGCTAATATTAGTCTGTTTCATTCTTATTCCGAGGTTACTGGATCTGGCCTGTCTCAAGACCAGATGGTGGACCTGCTCCCGTGAATGACCACAACACAGACATAAGCCCTATTCGGACGGTAATTGTTTCTCAGGGGGACGTAAGTGATTTTCACCATATACAGGGGGTAGTTGGTGATTTAATTGCCGTCCGAATCCAGGATGTCGGTGTTTATCTCTCACCACCCCCGTGAAAATCCCCGGCAGAATTACCTACTGTTTTCTGACAAACGCCAAGGTCGTGTGGTAATTTAATTGCCGTCCGAATCCACATCTCTGAGTTTACGAGAAGAAATCGATTCAAAATTCAGAGTTTAATCCCTTTTTGAGCACTCCCGAACACCGTAACGTTGTACTTCGGTTACATATTATTTCTGAAATGCTGGAAAGTATTTAAAAGAACAATACTTCATGACTGCTCAACCACAGCGACTGGGAGCAGAAAGAGAAGAAAAACACATAAACGTTCAAATGGGTCTTTATTATGGCAGCAGCAGGTATGCAATACAATTTTAAAATGTGTATTATAAACAGATATACATCGCGTATAATTATATACAACTATAGCGCGTCTATTTTCATATTTTTATACAGGAGATTTAAATAATCAAATAATAAATATTATAAAATATGCTTGGAATAATAATAATACATTTTACATAATAATAAGTATTTTTAAATACATGTTACACAATAATAAGAATAAATTTGTAAATAAAATTCATTTTATTTACAGCAGACAATCATGTGATTGGCCACGTGAGCATGTGTTCCCGGGTGCGCAGGATCACAGAACTCACTCCACTGTGAATAAATCTCCATCCGAATCCATGAGTTTTATCACTGAGGTGATATGTACATTTATTTTTACAGACGTCCATATGAGAAACAATTACCGTCCGAATCAGCTATAGCCAGTAAAGTCCTCAATGAGACGGCCCTTAGGACAGATGCTCAAGCGTGGACATCAGTGACAGGCTATAGCCCGATTCGGACGGTAATTGTTTCTCATATGGACGTCTGTAAAAATAAATTTACATATCACCTCAGTGATAAAACTCATGGATTCGGATGGAGATTTATTCACAGTGGAGTGAGTTCTGTGATCCTGCGCACCCGGGAACACATGCTCACGTGGCCAATCACATGATTGTCTGCTGTAAATAAAATGAATTTTATTTACAAATTTATTCTTATTATTGTGTAACATGTATTTAAAAATACTTATTATTATGTAAAATGTATTATTATTATTCCAAGCATATTTTATAATATTTATTATTTGATTATTTAAATCTCCTGTTTAAAAATATGAAAATAGACGCGCTATAGTTGTATATAATTATACGCGATATATATCTGTTTATAATACACATTTTAAAATTGTATTGCATACCTGCTGCTGCCATAATAAAGACCCATTTGAAAGTTTGTGCTTTTCTTCTCTTTCTGCTCCCAGTCGCTGTGGTGGAGCAGTCATGAAGTATTGTTCTTTTAAATACTTTCCAGCATTTCAGAAATAATATGTAAATTACACCGAAGTACAACGTTACGGTGTTCGGGAGTGCTCAAAAAGGGATTAAACACTGAATTTTGAATCGATTTCTTCTCGTAAACTCAGAGATGTGGATTCGGACGGCAATTAAATTACCACACGACCTCGGTGTTGGTCAAAAAACAGTAGGTAATTCGGCCGGGGATTTTCACGGGGGTGGTGAGAGATAAACACCGACATCCTGGATTCGGACGGCAATTAAATCACCAACTACCCCCTGTATATGGTGAAAATCACTTACGTCCCCCTGAGAAACAATTACCGTCCGAATCGGGCTTATGACTGCATAATGACTGGACCTCTTCTTTTTTTAACTTTGGAAACTTAGTTATTTTTCTGATGAAATGTAAATAAATAAGGTTTATTTTATTTAAATTATTTATTTACATACTTTTTACATACAATTTAATTAACCACAACTCAAAATTTAAAGTCCTGAAAACTTAATATTTTAAAGAATTGAACTACATAATTTTAAAATTATACTTAAAAGTGGGATACTTAAAAGTGGGTAGTAATGTTACTTAAATTTGTGGCAACCGATTGTTTACTTAAAGTAAAATTTAAGATATTACAACCTAAATGCATTTTTTAACAACAAATTTAACTAAAAGGAACGCTCACCCAAAAAAATCAAATTTGCTTTTAATTTACTCAGGCCATCAAATTCTTTTATTTTTAATTTTTTAACTAAAAAATGTAATTGAAAAAATAATTTCTCCAATAATAAAACTTTAAATAAAACCGCTGACACGTGTTTTTTTTTATATATATATATATGTTTTCTACATGTACATTTCTAAGCACGTCTGTGCGTGCTTAGAACAGGACTTTTAGTGTGGCGGTGTGACGTCATACGTCTGCGCCGCGCTATTGCGTCTGTTGTGACTCGGCTGAGGAAAGGTTTGTGTTTTAAGCGTTTAAAGTGTTTAACCTTAACGAACGTTATTTTGTGAGTAAAACGCATGCACACACGAGTAACAGAAAAGGTGCGCCTCACTTCGATCCTTATATTGTGAATACGTTAAACGTAAACATGAATTCGGCCTCTAGCCATAAAGATGAGAAAAAAGGAGCTTTCAAACTACGAGTCAAATGAATCAACTGCTTAAAAATGATTCACTCGTTCGAATCACCACACGCTGAGGAGAACTGCAGGGTCAAAACAGTGTACATGCAACGAGAACAACAAACAAACGTGAATAATGACAGCTTTTACAAACAAATAGCAAATGTTTTTAGGAACTGTAGTTAATTAAATGTAATGTGAAAATCATTAAATACCAACTAGGCCTATAATTTATGTTCTTTTATTAATTTCTTGTGCTACTTTTTTTTTAATCAGCTAAGTTAAGGCCATTCTGACTGGGAGCTGATTGAGACGCACAGAGATTTTTGATTTGGATGTATTTAGATAACACTTTAGCATAAGGAACACACATTCAATATTAATTAAGAGTTTTTCCTCAAACTCCCAGTTAGCTGCTTATTAATAGTAAGCAAGGTAGTTGATAAGTTTAGGTATGGGGTGGATTGAGGGATCTAAAATATGGTCATGCAGAATAAGACATTAATATGTGCTTTGTAAGTACTAATAAACAGCCACTATGCTAAAGTGTTAATTTTTTCTTTGTTAATTGTTCTCATAATAAACATAGTCCAAATGCACACAAAACAACCTCCTGCTGAAGCAGCTGAGATCCACATCATAGGCTACTGTTATAACGATGGCGTTTATTAAAGAGGAGACTGAAGACATTAAGATTGAAGACGCAATCAGAGTGAAACAAGAAGATACTGAGGAACAAACAGGTTGGTTTTCATTCTCAAAGCTGAACTCAGTCATTTGATCCTTATTTAAATATCCAATACCTTGGACTAATAAACTTCTAAGTGTTTGTTCATCAGTCCCTGTGTAAGAAATGACACACTTTATGATTTGCTCCTAATGAAGTGATTAAAAGCATTCGCAAAAGTTTTATAATGTACACATTTTCCTCTCTGGGGAGGAAAAAAAATAGACATTCACTACCATATGTGACCCTGGACCATAAAACCAGTCACAAGGGTCAATTTTTCAAAATTGAGATTTATACATGACCTGAAAGCTGAATACATAAGCTTTCCATTGATGTATGGTTTGTTATGATATGACCATATTTGGCCGAGATACAACTATTTGAAAATCTGGAATCTGAGGGTGCAAAAAAATCTAAATATTGAGAAAATCACCTTTAAAGTTGTCCAAATGAAGTTCTTAGCAAAGCATATTACATAACAAAAATTAAGTTTTGATATATTTACAGTAGGAAATTTACAAAATATCTTCATGGAACATGATCTTTACTTAATGTTCTATTGATTTTTGGCATAAAAGAATAATCGATAATTTTGACCCATACAATGTATTTTTGGCTATTGCTACATATATACCTCAGCGACTTAAAACTGGTTTTGTGGTCCAGGGTCACAAATTATACACTGCCTGGCCAAAAAAAAAAAAAAAAGTTGGCATATGGTAATATTTTAGGATCTGATCATTATTGCAGTGATTAATATGTTTCTGGCATGTTGTACATTTGGCAGCAATTATTTTAACCTTAATGGATGCAGTGTGTAACTTTTTATTTCTCAAACAACCATGTTGGAAGATGTACCCTTGTCCCATATTCCAGGATGACAATGATCAAATTCATCAGGTCAAATTAGCTCAGATCAGTAGCCTAGTGCATGTAGGATTTAGCAAACATGTTGTTGGATTTATGCTTAAAGCCTTCTACACACTGCAGGATTTTTGGCTGTCCCAGATGAAAGATTGGCACCGTGACACAATCGTTGCAATTTCTATGATCTTGGCTCCTAATTTGTGGTCCTGTTTTGTACAATGGGAGATGGTCAAAGATGATCGTTGTCATGATCTTGCAACCAAAGATAACCTGCGATCATTTTCTGAAAATGTCATAAATTCAGCATGATCATCGCACAGCGTGTTTGCAGCTACGGCCCACGTTTACTGCCCAGCCAATAAAAAAAAACATGAAATGGCGTGTTGATCAACGCGACATGGAGCTAAAACTTAAAACTGCTTACCTCAAACTCTTTTAACTTCCTCTTTCACATCTGCCTCTTTTTGCACCACACTTAAGTACAAATGCCAAACTGTGCTTCGTCATGCTCTTTTTGTTTACCACTAGCGCATGCTGATGACGTTTTATTCTTCAATAGTAACTTGTATCGTAGCCTATGAGTCACTAGGTGTCATCATCGTACAGTCTGCACACGTTGTACCCAAGTTTATTAGATCCATGTCACACAGTGTGATTTGTATGGATCTTATAGGATTGCTAAAATCCTGCAGTGTGTAGAAGGCTTTATGCTGGTTTTGATGTCTCTTGCTTTATGCCATTAAAGTGGTATTAATATATGTGTCTCTCTTTAGACCTAATGACGTTGAAAGAGGAGAGTGATGTACTAAATAAATCGGAAGAGAAAAGTCGGTTTGAGAAACATCATGATTTCATTACTGGTGGAAAATCCACAAATACTGAAATGGTGTCCTCACCAAAAACAGCTCAGAAGACCGAATCTAACAGTTACTTCACCTGCCGTCAATGTGGAAAGAGTTTCAGTAAAAAACGAAATCTTGAAGTCCACATGAGAATTCACACTGGAGAGAAGCCTTTCTCCTGCCAACAGTGTAAAAAAAGTTTCACTCAAAAACAAAACCTTAATGTCCACATGAGAATTCACACTGGAGAGAAGCCCTTTACCTGCCAACGGTGTGGACAGAGTTTTACCAATAAAGGAAACCTTAATGCCCACCTGAGAAGTCACACCGGAGAGAAGCCATTCACCTGCCAGCACTGTGGGAAGAGCTTTACACAAAAAGTAAACCTTGAGGTTCACATGAGGCTTCACACCGGAGAGAGGCCTTTCATGTGTCTTCAGTGTGAGAAGAGTTTTATATATAAAAGAGACTTGAAACGGCATTTGCCAATTCATTCTAGAAAGAGTTCAAAGTGTTCTGAATGTGAGAGGTTTAGAAAAAGAAGACATTTCAAAAAAACACCTTTGCATTCAGTCTGGAGCAAGGTGGATTAATTGTGATCGGTGTCATAAAAAAAATATTTTGCCATCACACAGAAAAAGTCTTCACACCTAGAAAGTCACAAGTATGTGAGACCCTGTTGGTGTTCTTTTGGTGGAAAGAGTTTTAAAGGGATACTCCACCACAAAATGAAAATTTTGTCATTAATCACTTACCCTCATGTCGTTCCAAACCCGTAAAAGCTTCGTTCGTCTTTGGAACACAATTTAAGATATTTTGGATGAAACCCGGGAGGCTTGTAAATTACACTGTCAAGGCCCAGAAAAGTATGAAAGACAGCGCCAAAATAGTCCTTCTGCCATCAGTGGTTCAACCGTAATGTTATGAAGCTACAAGAATACTTTTCGTATGCAAAGAAAACAAAAATAACGACTTTATTCAACAATTCGTCTCCTCTGCATCAGCGTAGCGCCATTTTGGAGAGTATCAGCTGGACACAAACTGTGTATGTTATTCTGTGCCTCCCGGTTTTCATCCAAATTATCTTACATTGTGTTCCAAAGACAAATTAAGCTTTTATGGGGTAAGTGATTAATAACTAAATTTTAATTTTAGGGTGAAGTAACCCTTTAAGTAGCTGCACAATTTACCAGAAAATATGTATCTGTGTACAATTAAAACTAAGGTAGACGGATTCTGTGCTACTACTGCCACCTAATGCAGAGGTCCCCAACCACCGGGGTCGCGACCCACTACCGGGTCGTCGAAGAGCTGCTACCGGTCACAAGAAAGTTCTGGGAAAAATGTATATAGATATGACACTCTTATTTATTGCGCATTAATGATTGTTCTAATTATTCTGTATTTTCATTGTATGTGATTGATATGGAGTATCAATTTGACGATTTGATGTTAAATTTGTAAATGAAAGATTGCTCTGATCTGTCATAGTCTATATTAGGGGTTGATCGGTGATAGGTACGAACCAGACCCCACTGTTCGGCACACTTGTGATTCACAGATTAATTTGCCAATTTACATGCTCAAGCAATTTTAAATGACAAGAAGAAGAAATGAAAGTGAACTCAATTTGTTACTCACACACTGTTCTCACACAGCCAAAGCGTGCACAAGCATACAGATGTGTTTCAGATAGCGTGGACATACTGAGTTGATTCCTCTTTCGCGTCTCCCTGCATTTAAGATGCATAGGCTACACATAAAATTGTCAAAAAAAACCTTCACTCCATTGTCATTCTCTATGCTTTAATTTTTTTTTGAATGAATGAGGCATTTATATAGCACTTTTTTTCTTGCTTATCCGAAACAACATCCGATGTGTGATCAAAAACCATATGATCCATTGAACCACTACACACACACACACACACATACAGTATCTCACAGAAGTGAGTACACCCCTCACATTATTGTAAATATTTTATTATATCTTTTCATGTGACAACACTGAAGAAAGGACACTTTGCTACAATGTAAAGTAGTGAGTGTACAGCTTGTATAACAGTGTAAATTTGCTGTCCCCTCAAAATAACTCAACACACAGCCATTAATGTCTAAACCGCTGGCCACAAAAGTGAGTACACCCCTAAGTGAAAATGTCCAAATTGGGCCCAACGTATCAATATTTTGTGTGGCCACCATTATTTTCCAGCACTGCCTTAACCCTCTTGGGCATGGAGTTCACCAGAGCTTCACAGGTTGCCACTGGAGTCCTCTTCCACTCCTCCATGATGACATCACGGAGCTGGTGGATGTTAGAGACCTTGCGCTCCTCCACCATCCGTTTGAGGATGCCATACAGATGCTCAATAGGGTTTAGGTCCAACTTGGCCAGTCCATCACCTTTACCCTCAGCTTCTTTAGCAAGGCAGTGGTCGTCTTGGAGGTGTGTTTGGGGTCGTTATCATGTTGGAATACTGCCCTGCGGCCAAGTCTCTGCTTCAGTATGTCACAGTACATGTTGGCATTCATAGTTCCCTCAATGAACTGTAGCTTCCCAGTGCCGGCAGCACTCATGCAGCCCCAGACCATGACAGTCCCACCACCATGCTTGACTGTAGGCAAGACACACTTGTCTTTGTACTTCTCACCTGGTTGCTGCCACACACGCTTGACACCATCCGAACCAAATAAGTTTATCTTAGTCTCATCAGACCACAGGAGATGTTTCCAGTAATACATGTCCTTAGTCTGCTTGTCTTCAGCAAACTGTTTGCGGGCTTTCTTGTGCATCATCTATAGAAGAGGCTTCATTCTGGGATGACAGCCATGCAGACCAATTTGATGCAGTGTGCGGCGTATGGTCTGAGCACTGACAGGCTGACCCCCCACCCCTTCAACCTCTGCAGCAATGCTGGCAGCACTCATACATCTATTTCCCAAACACAACTTCTGGATATGACGCTGAGCACGTGCACTCAACTTCTTTGGTCGACCATGGCGAGGCCTGTTCTGAGTGGAACCTGTCCTGTTAAACCGCTGTATGGTCTTGCCAACCGTGCTGCAGCTCAGTTTCAGGGTCTTGGAAATCTTCTTATAGCCTACGCCATCTTTATGTAGAGCGACAATTCTTTTTTTCAGATCCTCAGAGTTCTTTGCCATGAGGTGCCATGTTGAACTTCTAGTGACCAGTATGAGAGAGTGAGAGAGATAACACCAAATTTAACACACCTGCTCCCCATTCACACCTGAGACCTTGTAACACTAACGAGTCACATGACACCGGGGAGAGAAAATGGCTAATTGGGCCCAATTTGGACATTTTCACTTAGGGGTGTACTCACTTTTGTGGCCAGCGGTTTAGACATTAATGGCTGTGTGTTGAGTTATTTTGAGGGACAGCAAATTTACACTGTTATACAAGCTGTACACTCACTACTTTACATTGTAGCAAAGTGTCTTTTCTTCAGTGTTGTCACATGAAAAGATATAATAAAATATTTGCAAAAATGTGAGGGGTGTACTCACTTCTGTGAGATACTGTATATGAATAACCCCCATAGCATACATGAATCACCTCGTAGCAGATCTATACAGGTGGAGCTGGGGAAGGTGGAGGATTTCTGATGTGTGCTGCTACTGCCACAGCAAATACTAACCAAGTATTTGAATGTTGAGCAGCGAGCTCATTGGCTACCGATACAGGAGAGAACCAATCAACTGTGCCACATGACAATGATGTCATTATATCATATTGAGTTAGAGCTATCGGACTGTGCCATCTAGAGTTTCATGCCAGAACTTTGTATTTATACTCTTTTGAAAAGTGATTTTTTGCACTGGTGGTAGCACTATAGAGTTGGTCTCAGAGACCCCAAAGTTGCTCAAATTACTTCTCTTTACAGTCACTACAAATGTGCCAATTGTTATAATTTTCCTATTTATGGTTCATAAGGCTGCCATTGGGAAGAATCTTCTTTTTTCTTTATTCATAAAGCACTTTCAACACAACTCATGGTTGACCTAAAGTGCTATGTAATACACCTTAAAGGGTACCTATTATGCCCCTTTTTACAAGATTTAAAATAAGTCTCTGATGTCCTCAGAGTGTATGTGTGAAATTTTAGCTCAGAATACCCCACAGATAAATTTTTATAGCTTGTTAAAATTGGCACTTTTGGGGTATGAGCTCAAACGCGCTGATTTTGAGTATGTTGCTTTAAATGCAAATGAGCTGTTGCTCCCGGAGAAGAGGGCGGAGCTTCAAGAGCTCAAGCTCCGCATTAGCAGTGCTAGCCTTTGCAAATAAACATTCCACTATTAGTACAAGCCTGTTATCTTTTCAGAAAACATACTTGGTTTCAAAGTCTGCCATCTGAATATACTGTGCATAATAAATTTGTGTTTATGAATCACACAGACGGGGAGCACGGCGGGATAAAAATAACAACATAGCTGGTCTCATGCTATCACAAACTTTATAAGTCCCACTTCTGATCATGAGCTCGACAACTTCAAGCGATTGACTCACATTGCTTTCATATGCAACTTTTAACTACCACATTCCTATTCACGATCATTCTGTTAGCACTTGAAGGCAGCATTAGTGAAAACGGGCAGAGACAATGATAACTTTAGCATTTAAGTCAAGTCAAGTCACCTTTATTTATATAGCGCCTTTAACAATACAAATTGTGTCAAAGCAACTGCACAATATCAGAATAGGAAAATAGTTTGTCAATAATGTAAAATGACATGATTAAACACCAAATTTTCAGTTAAAGGCATTTCATTATTGAATTCAGTGATGGCATCGTCCAGCTCAGTTCAGTTCTAAAAGTCTCTGTTCAATCAAGTCGACGATATCGCTGGAAATGAAGTGTCCCCAACTAAGCAAGCCAGAGGCGACAGCGGCAAGGAACCAAAACTCCATCGGGAGCCCGGTCTCATGAAAATACGTATTATATTACGCCAAAAAACCCCCGAAAACTCGTGGTATTGATAGGCCAAAATGGACTTTGGCGTTTATATGCTACGCGCATATGCGAAATTTGTTGGCGTGCATATGATATGCAGTTTTCGCGTACATATGATACGCATCTACACCACAACCCTAACCCTACCCATCGGGTAGCATAGACACGCCAAAATCCATTTTTGCGTATCAATACCATGAGTTTTCGTTTTTATTTGGCGTACTATTTATACGCACTTTCATGAGACCGGGTTGGACGAACCACCAGTTCAATTCCAACTGCTGCAAAGTCAGATTGTAAGGGCTCAACTTGTTCCAGTCGTCTTTTCCCGATGGCTCTCTTGGTGACGAGGTCCTCACTGGGGATATGTCTCTGGGGCTCATCTAGGTGTCCTGGTCTCCGCTGACGTTCGGGGCTGTAGAGGTCGTCTCTAGGTGCTGATCCACCATCTGATCTGGATACAGACTGGATCTGGTGACTGCAGTGACCTCGGAATAAGAAAGAAACAGACTAACATTAGCGTAGATGTCAATCTTCTTACGATGTAACAAGTATATTGTGTGTTATGGGAAGTGTTCCCCGTTCCAGTTAGCCTTACAGAGTGCCAAGAAGCTCTTTCAGAAAGGCAATTTGGCAAACAAACGCGTGATACTTACTTTGTCTGGAGCTGACGTTCACGCACGAAATGTTGGTATTGATTCCTAAACATTTAGGGGACATTACCGATTTTTTCCGGGATATTTCCTTCGAAAAATTTAATTTAACCACAGTGTCCTCATCTCAGATAACATTATAGGCTGGTTGTTTTCACACACTGCAGACATTCAACTGTGTTCAAACACCTTCTAAAAGTGATTTTTGCATAATAGGTCCCCTTTAAAACTGAGAAAACAGAAAAACAATAAAAAGGGAACACAAAACAATAAAATTACAAACATTAAACTTGATGAACTTGAAAGCTCTTGATAAATCTGTAAATCTAAAAAGAGTTCGAAATCACTTACAGATGGCTACAATACAGAAATCTGTTCAGCAGAAAATAAAAGATTTGGACAACTGCCGTATGGTGTTGTTTAATGAGCGTGTCTGATGCATTTTGTTTTAGATCACCGTAAGATATAGACTACTCAGCTCTTTTTTATTTTATTTTATTTAACTTTGTAACAGTAACAAACGCTACCTTTTTAAAATTGTTATGTTTGGCTGCAACATAGATTTTGACAACTGTCATATGCTGTTGGAATTTTTATGACTGGGCAGTAAATCAAATTTTGACACACAGTCGACTGTCAACTCTCTCCTGCCCCTTAAAAACAGGCTCAGAGAGAAGTTCAAAATGAGGGTTGAAAGTAAACATTTTTCCACATTTATTTACATCTGAACCAGCAAATCAAGGGCCATTTCTCAATATGCATTCGTCAGCGATCCTGCGTCCTTGTGTTCTCGTTCTACGTCATCATCGACCATCGAAGTTCAGTTCGAATTCTCAAGAACGCAAGTACAGAGGACACATGAAAGTTCCTGGATGTGTTCTTGATTTCGAGGATGCATCGAGTGCATACTTGAGAGAATCGAGCCGTTAGAAATCCCAGAAGACACTGCGAGCGGCCGGTGTACGGAAGCCTGTAAGCTTTAAACTCACTCTAGCAAATACTTGATGGCTCTTGAAAGTAAACATTCATCGTTTTGTTTTGCTTAATTTTAATAAAGTTGTAAGACTCGGAGAAAGTCTGCAGTATTTTTATTGGCATATTAAAATGAATCTTAACATAGTCATAGTTAAACATTTAAGGCTGTAAAATAAAACAATATACAATTATACGAAAAATAATATCTATAATAGTATGAAATGTTTTAATAAGTTATGACATTTGCTTGTAATGTTATGTTTTTTGTGAAAGTTACTGTTAAATGATTTAGGCCCATAAACATCCTTTCGATGTTCTAGGCATCAGTGTAGTTAAAACCAAATAGAGCTCCAATAAAGCTCTTCAACACAGAAATACTTCCATTTCATACCCTGCGTCCCAATGTGCATACTATATTCAACCTTATCTCCCCTAAATAGTATTGGAAATTACTAATATCGCATAGAATTTAGGATAGATAGTACATGTTACACCATGTCTCTGTTTTGTCCCATATAGTTAGTTGTCATGGTTATTGATTTAAGTTCATTAAGTTCAGGTGTGTCTAGTTAATTATCCTCGTTTAGTCTGTGCACTTAAGTTCCTGTGGTTTCAGTTTGAGATTGTCAGCTATTGATAATGTCAATGTTAACGTCTATGTGTGTCACCAATTTTCCTCTGTGTGGATTTACCCTTGCGTGTAGATTAATTAACAGTAGCGAAGTAGAATGCATTGATTAAATTTGACGCAGATGTAACAAACACTGGTGATTATCTGGAAAGGTCTTTTTAAAGCATTATCCCTCACTTTCAACTCAGAAAGTCTCGAAGGCTACGTTCACACTGCAGGCAAATGTGGCCCAAATCTGATTTTTTTTTTGCTCACATGTGACTCAGATCTGTTTTTGTCATGACAGTGTGAACAGTAGTTATGCAAAGTCCGATTCATTTCCACGAACTGGTTCTTTTCGGACAGATCGGCTCATTGAACCGGTTCAAAAAGCCGATTCATCGGTTCCTGCCGTTATCAAGCAATAACGTCTCTACGCATTTATTTTCTAACAACTCATTGCCATGTGGTATCAATGAAAAATTCAAATAAGTCATTTGTATCAATGCATGTTGAAACATTAAAAAAAAGAGTTATTTGTGTGAAAGCATATTGCTGATTTTTTGCCATATAATTCACTTAAGTTAATGGTGTTTGTGGTCACAGTTTCATTCGCGGATCCTTTGTCAGATAGGACTGACTGGCAAATATTGATTAGCCTACAACTTGGATAAGATTCCTAAAAGTTTCACACCTACAGCACACATTACAGACATTGATGCACAAACGCAGAGATATGTTCTACATTATAAAGAATGAATAAACCTGATAAACTCCTTGATTTCGCTTAAGCAACTTTAAATATAATATGCATGCACAAACTATTGTAAAATTTATTTACATCACTCGACAGAAATGTTTTTGCAGGTTTTAATAAAATGTAAATTAATAACAGTCATCATAAGCATATTTCCAGTATGCCTCAGGCTTGCACAATATCGCCAACTCACTCATCAGAGTCCTCGGTAATCCTCGGCAAACTTCAACAGTTGGTTGAACAGGCTCATTCGGTTCTTTTTGAGTTGGACGTGCTACTTCGGCTGTGCGTCTTGCGTCATCAACCCGGAACTAGAGTTTGATTCAGTTTGATTTGTGAACCGGCTCTACCGTTTACTTCCTAAGAACCTGTTCAAAAGAACCGAACATCACTAGTAGGGTTGGGTATCGAAAACCGGTTCCATTTTATAACCGGTTCCAAATTTCCAAGAACCGGGTATTCGATAAGACGTGTGCATTTCGATTCTGCTTAATGATTCCTGCGTTTGCATTTTAATATGATTTAAAAGGACTTGCAGGAACGGAAATAACTTGTGCCATGTTTACATGCAGCACACACATCTGAAGTGCGCTGTTCAGCGGGTTCAGTGCGGGTTCCCGGTTTGTGTCCGTTCTCGAACCGTTCCATGCATTTCGCTGCATTAAAGGTTGTTCCGGGCGGAACGGACTTCTTTCATATTTATCGACCAGTATTCAGAAAACTACATCAGTATATCATCATAAACACAGCCATTTTTGTCTTAAGTAAAAGTAAACGGATGAGGAAGAAAATGCACATGTACAGTATTTTTAGATATGCGTGCGTTCGATGTTTAAGAGACAGTAGCCTAATAAACGCACTGCCTGTCATTAATGTTAATCAAAGAACAAAAGAAAATCATTCACTGATCTTGACCGGTTATATTTAATACATTTAATTTAATTTATGAAAAGAAAACTTTGCAGTGTTTTTAAACTTTTAATGAATGAATGAATGAGGCATTTATATAGCGCTTTATTGTGTATTGTACACCCAAAGCGCTTTACAGTCATATAGGGGGGTCTCTCCTCAACCACCACCAGTGTGCAGCATCCACTTAATTACAGTTTCTGTAACTGAAATTTGGTTCAGTTGTATTTATTTATGCAATTGCTAATTGATTTGTTTGCTCCTATTTTATTACGGACTGTTTACTTGTCTTTATCATTTTATTATTTGAAATTTATATAAGTCTAGTTGTTTTTGCTGTGGTATTTTTGTTAAAAGCATAGGCAAAAGTTCCTCTTGTAAGCGCTCTGTAGGCTGCTGATTTTTGCTCATGTTATTCAGCTGCAAAAGAATGCTTTGCAAAGAGATATAGAATAAATGTTTGACTTCATTTTTTTATATTGGATTTTTTATCTTATTGGAATCGTTAAGAATCGGAATCGATAAGCAGAATCGGAATCGATAAAATTCATACCCAACCCTAATCACTAGTGAACCGCACAAACCGCATGGAATCTGATCTTTTCAATTCCGATTTGTGCCACTTCTATATGTGGTACTAAATCCGATCCATGTCAGATGTTTTGCAATGCGACCGCAGTCTGAACAATCATGTCAGATTTCATGCAGCTTTATGTCACTCTAGATTGCATTTGTCATAATTCTGCACTGACTGGAGACACTTAAAAGATTTTACATACCCAAAGTTATCAAGACAGTAGCGAAAGGTAGTCAGTGGAAGTACAGTGATGTGTCAGAACTCATATGTGTTACAGTGACAACTCTACAAGCAAAACATGAGGACTCGTATCATAAAAGTTTCAAAACTGTCTTTTGTCACATCCTTGTCTTTATTTTTTCATATTGCCTGTGCATAATTTTGTTGGCTTCTGCAGCAGATCACACTATAAATAAACACATAATCGCTTACTTTATATCCTCAGTGTTTACTTCCGTATGACGAAGTGTTGCCAAATCCACAGTTTCCCAACGGAATTGGGCTACTTTTGCCGTGGGTTGTTTTTCAACTTCGTGGGTTACCACGACCCCCCTAATGCAATATTTACCTCCTGAACATGATTGGGCTAGTTTTGGACTAGTTTTGAGAAACAATTTGCGGATTTTGTTGTGAAAATCTGGAAACCCTGTTCGTATTGTTCTTTTGCGCATGTGGGTCAGTTCAGAACCATGATCTGTTCACACTGGAAATCTGATATTGGCCACATTTAAAACAACAATGTGAACAGCTATACTAAAAAAAAAATCTGAATTAAGCACTAAGGCTTGCAGTGTGAATGTAGCCTAAAGGCTGGAATACACTACACGACTTTTAAAATCTGAACTGATTTTTAAAACACTAGGCATCATACACTTACCGACATTGTAAATAGTGACAAAGGAAAACTGGGCATCATACACTACACGACCGAGGATCATACACTACCAGACTTTAAAGTCGTTCCAATCACAATGAACTCATGCAGAAACATGCGCCTTGTTGCTAGGAGACGCATGACAAATGAAAACAATGTGTTCTAAAATCGGCTGAAAATATCACACATGTTTGATTTCCTCTGACTGGATGGAAGCAAAGTCTGAAGCTAAACAATTGGACACTGTGACCATCATACACTACCCGATTTTCTGTGGAATCTGTCAGCTGTAATCTGCAGACTGGCTCTGACTTTCCTCAACTAGCGCCAACTTGTTCAGACTGTAAAATCGGGGGAAAATCGAGGCAAAAATCGTATAGTGTATTCCAGGCTTAAGTGACATATAATGAACACCCAGGTTCAGTCATGTGACAATGTGTGCATTTTTTGTTGCTATGGCAACATTTCCAAAATGGTGGCCCGTCTGGTTAGCACATGTTGCAGTGTCAGCAATTTTTAAATGCTTGTTTTTCTTACTAAAGGTATGTTTCAACCCAGTGGCGCCTGCAGCCGTACGGCTAAGCACTGTACGTACCATGAGAGGGCACTAAGTAATGGCTTTTTTTTTTTTTTTACATTTTTAAATGTGTTATTAATCTATCTGTGTACACTCACGACATATTGAGAAAGCAAGAGAGAATGCGAATAAATAAAGGTGCGTTTGTGTGTTTTAAAGTGTGTATGTACTTGCATGGTGGGGGATGGGTAAAAAGACATCTATTGGCTTTAGTTTTGTTGGCGCTTTTTCCACACACACACACAAAAAATACAATTCAGATAACGTAGTTATTGTTTAAAACAAGGTTCAAAATGAGTAAACGCTCTCTAAAACAGCTTAACTTAATTGAGACATTTGCCAAAAGGCCTAAAACTAATGAGGCAAATATTGCTCCTCCACCCGGGGTGGAGACCGCAGTCTCATCGGCACCTGAGTCGGGGGAACTCCAGGCCCAGCCCCAGTCTCTTTCATCGGATGATTCAGATCCAGCTGCCAGCTGCTCAGCCTCCTCGCATGGAACCGCTGCCCTCCAACAGCAACCTTCTGTTAGTTCTGCCAGCCCACAGGTACCTGCTGCTTGCTGCCCGGTTACAACAATAACTGACGTAGCAGATATCGGCACATTTAAAGCAGATGAGCTTAAATCGGCCACTGATTCCGTAAAACTCCGTGCACTGCAGAGTAGATTCAGACCACCCAGAGACTGGGTCGCTCTGTCAAGATCCATTTTTGGGAAACAAAGAAAAATCCCTGATGAGTTTTTCAACGAGACTTTATATCAACATTGAGATACAGCATATCATAGGATGGCCTGTTCTGTGTGGCCTGCATAATTTTCTCCTCTGGCGAGATGACTTTCAGGACAAAGCCACTCAGTGACTGGAGTAACATGAAAAAAAATGTCACAAAGCATCTATCCACTCAAGCACATCAGAGTGCTCAGTTACGTGCAGCAAATTTTCTAAGTATGTGTACAGGAAAGACGCAGTCAATTTGTACAGCATTAGATCATTCCCACCAAGACACAACAGAACGCAACAAGTATGGTGTCAAAGCAATAATTGATTTAATTGCTGTTTGCGGACAGCAAAATGTACCTCTTAGAGGTTATACAGACGAACGCAGCAATTTCCATGCATTTCTTAACTTTCGTGCAGATGTTGATGTAACCTTAAAACAGTATTTGCAGCGTGCACCTTCAAACGCAAATTACTGTGGGCATCAAATACTAAACGAAATAATTGAATTGTGTGGGAAACAGATTCAGAACACAATTCTTGAGAGATGCAAACGAGCCCAGTGGTTCTCTCTGCTGTCGGATGAAACAGCTGACATCAGCAATTCAGAACAAATCTCGTTACTAGTCCGCTATGTGGATCGTGACTCTGGCAACTTTTCCGTTCGAGAGGACTTTTTGTGCTTTTTTTCCACTGCTGATACCACCGGTGAGACACTAACAAAATCATTGTTGGACAAGCTAGAAGAATTGAAATTACAACCTAGCAATATGGTGGGACAGTGGTATGATGGGGCTGGGAATGTAAGTGGCAAGGTGCGAGGTGTTCAAGCCCGCATCATACAGTTGTATCCGGCTGTCACCTATGTGCATTGCAGAAATCATGCACTTAATTTGGCAATAGTGCACTCAACACGCATCCCTTTGGTTCGAAATGCCTTGAATGCTGTAAAAGACATCGTGTCTTTCATAACAGCTTCACCAAAATGCCTGAAAACCTTTTTAGGTGAAAGCAGCACGAATCGGCGTTTACAAAAGTTTTCAGACACACGATGGTCTCAGCACGATGTGTGCATTAGCACTGTCATCCAAAACTATGAGAACATCTATGTGACAATGGATCAACTGAAGACTGGGGGGGGGGGGATTTTACCTTGACATAAAATCCTGCAGGCGCCCGTTTCAACCCATGCAACAATTCTAATATTTTAATAACATAACCAATATTAACCTGATTTTAATACATTTCTTGAACAGACTGATATAAAACAAGTTATGAAGATATCGTGGTGACATACAGTATGTCACATCGGGCTGTTAACCTTAAAACAGTAGGTGGAATTGTGATGTGACATTTCTCACATTAAGAAAAATGGTAATGAGCCGCTCACTTAATTTAGCTGATTCAATTATTTTAGTGTTATATATTTTCTGCTGCTCATTTCAAAGCATATTTTAACTAATTTAAACAATGCCAAATTAATTACAATGTTAATATATTTTGAAACTATTTTGCATACCTGTAACAATATGTTTATATCAAATATGTTGGTCCTATTTTAAGGTTATTTTTTCTTTTTTGTACTGAGAATAACATGAATAGATTCAGGAAACAATTTGATGTTCAGAATGCACTGAATATTATCCAGGGAGATGACCGTGAGTATGAGGGAGATGACAGTGACTCGGATGTAGACATTGATGACCCTGATTACACTCCTAGCAAGAAAGACATGGAGGATGATGAATCAAGTGGGTCTGATTCAGACAGTAGTAGATCAAGTGATACAACAACCAAACATAAACCCTGGCCAGCAAAATATAACAAGCCAGGCTAACAAAACATTTTCTCGGAGAAAGAAACATTTTGAAACTCCTAAGTGCACATTCAAAGGGCCGAGTGTCACACCTCCAGACAGTCTTCACACACCCCTGGAGTATCTCCGAAAGTTCATAACAGCAGAAATGCTTGAGTTGCTAAAGGAACAAACACATTTTGTACAGTGTGCAAAAATCTGGAACTGAGAAGAATGTTAACAATGTTATTGAACTACGTGCATGATTAACATATTGACCTCCAGTTTGAGGTAGTTTTTTTATTTTTATTCAGTTCGCACATTTTCGAGTTGTAAAAAAAAATCTAAAAATTAATTTCTGGTTGAACCATATACCTGAAAAGGTCGAATTTTGATATGTTACAAAAGAGTTGTTGTAAAATGTAATGGTCACAGTTATGTGGTTTTGAAATATGTTGTGGCAAAGCAAATAAAATGCAAAAACTGTATTACTTCTGAAAAAGGTTTTTGTTTTATTTTCCCAGAAAAGTAATAATTTTGATATGTTGTGGAAAAGCAAATAAACAGAAAAAAACACGACAAAAATAAACACCCAATGTAACATTAAAAATGTATCATAAATGCCCAATGTCATATACAGGTGCATCTCAATAAATTAGAATGTCGTGAAAAAGTAAATTTTTTCTTGTAACTTATTTCAAAAAGTGAAACTTTCATATATTTTAGATTCATTACATGTAAAGTAAAACATTTCAAAAGTTTTTTTTTTTTTGTTTTAATTTTGATGATTAGAGCTTACAGCTCATGAAAGTCAAAAATTAATTTCTCAAAATAATTAGAATATTTACATTTGAGTTTCAATAAATGACCATCCATACAGTATAAATTCTGGGCATCTCTTGTTCTTTGAAACCACAATAATGGAGAAGACTGCTGACTTGGCAATGATCCAGAAGACGATCATTGACACCCTCCACAAAGAGGGTAAGTCACAGAAGGTCATTACTGAAAGGTGTTGCTGTTTACAGAGTGCTGTATCAAAGCATATGAAATGCAAAGTTGACTGGAAGGAAGAATTTGGGTAGGAAAAGGTGCACAAGCAACAGGGATGACCGCAAGCTTGAGAATACAGTCAAGCAAAGCTGATTCAAACACTCGTGAGAGCTTCACAAGGAGTGGACTGAAGCTGGAGTCAGTGCATCAAGAGTCACCACGCTCAGACGTCTTCAGGAAAAGGGCTACCAAGCCACTTCTGAACCACAGACAACGTCAGAAGCATCTTACCTGGGCTGTGGAGAAAAAGAACTGGACTGTTGCTCAGTGGTCCAAAGTCCTCTTTTCAGATGAAAGTAAATTTTGCATTTAATTTGGAAATCAAGGTCCCAGAGTCTGGAGGAAGAGTGGAGAGGCACATAATCCATGTTGCTTGAAGTCCAGTGTGAAGTTTCCACAGTCAGTGATGATTTGGGCTGCCATGTCGTCTGCTGGTGTTGGTCCACTGTGTTTTCTGAAGTCCACAGTCAACGCAGCCATCTACCAGGAAATTTTAGAGCACTTCATGCTTCCTTCTGCTGACAAGCTTTATGGAGATGCTGATTTAATTTTCCAGCAGGACCTGGCACCTGCCCACACTGCCAAAGGTACCAAAAGCAGGTTCAATGACCATGGTGTTACTGTGCTTGATTGGCCAGCAAACTCGCCTGACCTGAACCCCATAGAGAATCTATGGGTTATTGTCAAGAGGAAGATGAGAGACACCAGACCCAACTATGCAGATGAGCTGAAGGCCACTGTCAAAGAAACCTGGGCTTCCATACCACCTCAGCAGTGCCACAAACTGATCACCTCCATGCCACGCCAAATTGAGGCAGTAATTAAAGCAAAAGGAGCCCCTACCAAGTATTGAGTACATATACAGTAAATGAACATACGTTCCAGAAGGCCAACAATTCACTAAAAATATATTTTTTTATTGGTCTTATGAAGTATTCTAATTTGTTGAGATAGTGAATTGGTGGGTTTTTGTTAAATGTGAGCCTAAATCATCACAATTAAAAGAACCAAAGACTTAAACTACTTCAGTCTGTGTGCATTGAATTTAATACACGAGTTTCACAATTTGAGTTGAATTACTGAAATGAACTTTTCCACGACATTCTAATTTATTGAGATGCACCTGTATATGTAACATTACAGATCTTTCACAAGGAGGGGTTGTATTTCAAAAACAGCTGCAGAAACATGTTATAAGTGGTCCATTTGGCCTAATTTATATGCCCCATAATTTTCCTATAAGGAGAAATTGGTCCGGGTTCTTATGGGTTAAGTACAAATAAAATGACAGACTTAAAAATATACTCATGAAATCACAAGTACCCGAAAAAAAACTACTTCATTACAGTAATGCAGAGTTCACACTGCACAATTTTAGCCCCGATTTTCACTTGCTGAAAGGTTTGCGAAATTGCTGACAAATGCCCGAAATTGGAGGCAAATCGGTGCTTGTTCATGCGAGTGACAATCACACAGAGTGAATTATCAAAGATGCGATCTGAGAGAATCGATTTAAAACCCTGCTGTGTGAAATGAGTTCTTCTGACTGAAAAACACATCGCCAATGACCAACAGCCAATGAGAGAGCAAGAGACAGGACAGCGGGAAGTTCAGGGAGGAGTTTGCGGACCAGACAGAGTTATCGGCGATTCTTCCTATTGTAAAGTCATGTAGTATGTAACCTCCTGTCGCCGATCCATCATACAATGTGAACACAGCAGCAACTGAATGCTACCCTAGATAGTCGTGCAGTGTGATTGTGAACTCTCCATAGTGTAAGTAGTTGTAATTCATTACCTCCACCACTGTTTACCATTTTGCATGCAGTGCAACGGTGAAAAGTACATTTAGTGGGAAACTCCTGCTATATTGAAAACATCTTGGGCATTGTTTGATCATAGTAATTCTTACTCCTTGAAGTGTGATGGATTTGAGATTGGTTGAGGGATCCTCAAATAACTGCTGTGCTTCTGCAGGAATTTCAATGGTTGGGATTTCCTCAATGACTGTGTTGCATGTTGATGTTAGTAATGTTTTGTAATCATACCATTTAATATTTAAGTTTGTAAAATTGGACTTCAGCAATAATATCATCCCACAAAGCAAGTTGAATTTGTCCATCTTATCAGTCCAATCCAACAATTCATTACTTCGCATTCTGTTTGGTTATAGAGCACCATTTTCCTGATTGTACTGCAGCTACTTTAGCTTCCAGTGTGGGTATCCAGTGAGAGAGAGAGAGAATAATCAGCATTGTTTTTATTTCATATCTTAAGTTGTCTTAAATTGTATTCATTTTATGTGCACTTATAAATTTGAATGAGAATTGGGGTCCTTGATATGATTTCTATGAATCATTTAGAAGCAGTTATAATGGAAGATCAGTTTTAAAGGAACATGTTTTGTTTGGGTTTAGGAAAATGTAATAAATTATATTGCCCATCCTCTCAGGATACCCAGAGTCAGTGTTACAAGTACCCCAGGCACATCGCTTTTCCATTTTTGTAGTATAAACACCATCAAACCGATGCAAGCTTTGGATCTTCCAATGTTTCTCTATGGAGCTGAAACCTAAAGATGTCCGAGTTCCACTCCCAGTGCAACTGATACTCGACTGCCATTGGCTAGTCTGCGTTCGAGGGGAGGGGCTTACCGATAGCTCATACCTTCTTCTGATAGAATTTTGAAGGCAGCATAGATGTATCCTTCCCTGCCTTCGATATCCCACAATCCTGTGCTGGTTGAGCTAAAAAAAAAAAAAGATGACTTCTGAAAGTTGCGTTTGGTGGTCAGTTTGTGTATAAATGTATATTTCTGACTAACTTTTTGCACTTTTGATGTTATTTCTAGCGATAAATTTGTATTATAGTAATTAAATATTCGTTTAGTTATCACCAAAACTCATTCTATTTTGCTGTAGATCATTAAACCGTTACAAAATCAACCAAAATCAGTTTCATGAGGTGCCTTCGTGCAAAAACGCTGCCTGCAAAGTCATTGCCTGATAAGGCAGTGAGGCAGATGCAGCCAATATTCACCTAGCATAATGGATTTTTGCGCCTTTTTCTAGCTATTTATTTATTTATGTATGCATGCATGCAAGTATTGATTTATTTGTTGTTTTTTTATTTAGCCATGTGACTGTATAAAATACATTTGGTGACTTTTAATAAGTTAATGGTCTTTGCTTAGAATAACAATAAATTTGTAAGACTAACTTCTAATAATAAATGTAATAATATTACATTGGTTATGCAAGGTACAAAGTAAACAGAAAAAAATGTGTTCAGTAGTTTTATTAAATGTTTTGCACGATGTGACAAGAACTGTTCATTATCAATCATAATGCAAATAACATCCACAACACATCCCATCCCACTTGGCATTAACATGCGACCTGTCTCCGGATGTTGTCCTCATACACAAGTGTAAATGTGTAAAGTGTAGTATTTTGTTTCTAATCTAATGTATCTTGTAAACGGGACTTTTACTTTGGTTTGACAATAAGATGTCATAAGGCTGCGCCACTGTAGCTGTTGTGATTCGGCTGAAGAAAGGTTTGTTTCTAAGCGTTTAAAGTGTTTTAGTCAATGCAACCCGTACGGTTAGCTTTAAAGTTTTGTTTACAAGCAATTTAAATGACTTAATTATTGTAGAATATAACTTTGCAATACTTTATTTCACAAAAATGAACGTTATGTTTTGTGAGTAAAGCGCATCACAGAAAACGCGCGTCTCATTTCGCTCCATTAATAATGAATCGCTTTATCTTAAACATAAATTCGCTCACTGGCAAGTATTGATGGAGGAACGCTTCCTGAAGCGAGTCATTGGAAGTAATTGCTCTGCTTCACGCTGACGACATCTGCTGCTCAAAACAGTGTAAATGCAACGAAAACACAAACGTGAGGAAGGACAGCTTTACAAACCGAAAGCAAATATTTTTACGATAATGTAATCTACTAAATGTAATATACAAAATATAAACCATAAACTTCTAAATAAGAGCTTTCTGTATAATTTTTCAATTTAATCCCACATTTTTCTCACATGAAAATATCAAAATGTGTCATTAGTAACCCCTTGAAATAATCAATAATTATTATTTTTAATTTTTTATGGAAAAGTGTGTGTTTTATGGTTGGTTGGTAACAATTGTGACTTGTGGGATAATGTGTATCCTGAAATTAAATTATTTCTGCAGTCATAAAAATTGTTATATCTCAGCCCAGTTATTAACCCATTTTAAACTGTTTCATCACATTCTATGGTTACTATTGTACATAAAAAAAACATATACAACACGGAATAGGTATGCTAAGATACAACAAAAAAGTTGTTATCCCACCGGTCACTATTGTTGCCATCAATATGTTTACTCATTCTATGTCCTCACTCAAGAAAACTATAATAATATAATTAATATAATAATTGTGAATTCATATATTAATACTAGACACCTTAAAGATAATGTGTACCAAAAATCTTTGTCATATCTTTAACATACTTTACTAGCCTTTCGTTTTGGAGCTTTGATGCAGTCATCATCAACTTCTCAAGGTGTAAACTGCTCTGTTCATGTGACAATCTGCACTAATCATGTAAAACTGCACATATTTAATTGATACCGTTTATTTTTTCCATATTTGCAGAAAATGCACTAAAACACCAGTCAGTAACATTTTTAGAGCTTTATAAATGAAAACCTTCTTTACGGTCACTATTGTGACCAGTGGGATTAAATGGGTTCATTTATAATGCTAGTTTTTATTTGTAATGTTTTTTGGCTAATCAGACCGTTTTATCAAGTTGACTGATTGCCTTTCAGGTGCACTGACTCCAGGACTAGGGATCTGACTGAGACGCGCTCAGAGATTTGGTTTGGATTAGTTTTTCTGTCTGTTCATGTTTCTCATCTTAAATGTCCAAAGACAGAAACACTCATGGTGAAGCAGCTGAGATCTCAGTGACGTACTGTTATAACGATGGCATTTCTTAAAGAGGAAAGTGAAGACATTAAGATTGAAGATGCAATCAAAGTGAAACAAGAAGATACCGAGGAACAAACAGGTTGGTTTTCATTGTCAAAGCTGAACTCAATCATTTGATCCTTATTTAAATGTCAACCTCTACAGATTTTTTTTTGACTCTTTTCATGTGAGTAAAGCAGTTTTATTTGACACGTCATGGTTTGTTTCATGTGGACAGACATGTTGAGATCACGTGACCAGACAAATCCTTTTGTTTCCACCGTGCGGTACGGTTCAGTACAGTACGGTATGCAATTATTTCCATTTCCGTAGTCAGAAGTTGTGAATGGTACCAATATAGTGAAAAAGTTGTATATAAAAAAAAGTTGAGCAAACTTAAAATTAAGGCAACCAGCTTCAGCAGATTTTTGAGTTTTCTCAACTTATTGTTGTATAAACTTAAAACAACATACTGGTAAAAAATGTATAGCCTGAATGCACTGTAAGTCACTTTGGATAAAAGCGTCTGCTAAATGCATAAATGTAAAATGCAACAAGTTGAGAACTCAAAAATTTGCTGAAGCTGTTTGCCTTAAAATTAAGTTTGCTCAACAATTTTTTTTATTTTTTTTTTTTTTTAACAGTGTAGCACAATAGTTAGGTACCTAATTGGTGGAGCTAGACTCGCTGCAGAACATTGATTGGTTGACAGAGTCAACTACATATACAGTACATGAAATGCCTTTAGCTGAAAATTGAGTGTTTAATTTTGTCATTTTACATTATTGACACTATTTTTCCATTTTGATATTGCGCAGTTGCTTTGACACTTTGTATTGTTAAAAGCGCTATATAAATAAAGGTGACATGACTTGACAGAGAATCGTCACTTGTGCAGGCTACAAGGGGAATGATGACACAAGAGGAATGAAGCGTCTCCTTAACTCATTCCACCGTGCTGCTTATGCGTGTTGGGTTTGTTTACATCAGTGCACAAACACAAAAAATATAAGTGTATTTTATAATTTTACATTTTCTCACACATACACACAGTCATGCTTTCTTTGCGTGAGAATGATGTTGATCGCTACTTTCCGGCATACGCTACGCCTATCACGTAAGGGTACTGTTGGTGGTGGAAGCACAAGCCGGACCAGGGTGTACCGCCCCGAATCGTACCGTACTGTACTGACCTGTAGCGCTCAGTGGAAACAAGCCATAATGCTGCCTTTAAGTACATCTACTTCCAAGCTCGGCATTTCTTATGACATGTCACATGTTAAATTAGGGAAAATAATACAGAAGTATTCAAAACAATTCTTTTGTAACATTAAACCCAATTTCAATGTCATGTTTTCATAATCATTGAAGGGCGAAATCACAACTGAAACTAAAATTTGATTCATTGCACAGCCCTACTAGCTCGCACTGAATTGTTTTTCAAATATGCATGAAACACATCTTATTAGAGACACATGATATAAGTCAGTGCCAGTCAGTGCTGCCATTAAGTAGGCAGTCATTACTGTAATTTTAACATTAGGTATTACATGCACATTCATTTTTGACAGACATCAATGTCATGATATTTAAATTATGTGGATTTGAAAACAGCTCATGAGTTATTTCTTAGCTGGCAAGTAATCAGTGAATGATTGATGTCTATGGTCACATACACACTGCAGCTAAATTCGGTTGTCAGTACACTAGGGCTGTCGCGATAACCGCAATATTGTAATACCGCGCTATTGACAAGCCAACCGCAGAAACCGCAGTTTTCCTTTTTTTTTTTTTTTCCTTGAGGCTGTGGCCTTCTTGTTTTACAATTCATCACTGTGCATTGAATGTTAAATAAATTAATAATGATACAAGAGTGTTACGAGTGTCATTTTCCCGCGAACTGTTTGTATCCGGGGTTTCGTTGATTTTGAATACTGAAACGATGGCAGGCGCTCTCGTCCCAAAACCTAATGTCACATCGACAGTTTGGGAACATTTTGGCTTTCAACCCAATGAAAAGGGAGAGCCAGCTAATTTAGATGAACCGATATGCAAAATTTGCAGCAAAAAGGTTCCTGTGACACGCGGCAATACATCTAATTTGAGGTGTCATCTCGCTATCTGTCATCCAGCCATTGAAGCGCAGCTGCCCCCTCAAGCATCAGGTCGCGGAGCAACATCAAAAATAACAGCTGAGGCCGGTACCAGCCGACAGTTAGGAGTAGCTGAAGCCTTTGCGAAATCGGTCAAATACAGCCGTGAAAGTAACAGGTATAAATGCCTTACAGCCACTGTTACGCAGTATCTAGTTGAGATGGTTCCATTCAATACGGTGGAGAAACCTGCATTCAAGTCAATGCTTCAAAAATTCGACAAGCAGTACGAGTTGCTGGGCAAAACCTACTTTTCAGAGACTGCTGTGCCGAAAATGTACAACACGGTAAAGACATCGATCAAAATGGAGCTTATGAATGTTGACTACTTTTCTGCCACAACAGATATGTGGTCAAGTGTCAATATGACTCCTTATATGAGTCTAACGGTTCATTATCTCAGCATGGAATGGACTCTGAAATCACGTTGGATCGAAACAGTGTTTATGCCCGAAAACCACACATCCGACAATATTTCAGATGCTCTCCGACACACATTTGAAGAGTGGTCCCTGGATGAGAAGTTGGCCTGTATCACTACAGACAACGGGGCCAACATCGTTGCAGCAGTCAAAAAGTTGAACTGGCCGTGGCTGAACTGCTTTGGTCACAATTTACATTTGGCAGTTACAAACGCAATGGCAAGCGTTAAGGACCGCACTGCTCGAGCAATGGGCCTGTGTCACACCTTGGTCAGTAAATTTTCTCAGAGCTGGTTGAAGAGAAGAGATCTGGCCAAAGCACAAGCAGAACTTCAAATCCCTCAACATGGCCTCATACTGGTAAGATATAAAATGTAAACTATTTGATAACTTATTGGTCATGTGTTTCATTAAAAATGAAATAATATTAATTAAATTATAATAATTAAACAATACTATTACAATAGCATGTCTGTTGCTGGATTTAAATTTATTTTTCGTTTAAAAATAAATATTTTGATTTCAAAAGTTAGGATATATTGAAGAAAAAAACATATTTAGGCTAATTTCAGCTCAATTTAACGTCCATATATCTGTCTGTGCACATTTAATGAATATGCATTATTTTGCAGTCGTGATTATTTAATAGTAATTTTTGTTTAGTAAAATATATTGAAACGAATAATAATTTAAAATGTAGCCTATAGTTTTATTTTGGTAGGCTAATTAGCCTAAATAGTAGATGTTGTCATTGGCAAATTTTTATTCAACGATTTAACGGTCAATACTCTGTTCAGGGCTGCGCTACGAGATGGGACACCAAACAGAAAATGGTGGACAGGGTTTTGGAGCAAATCCCGGCTATCAGAAGAGTTTTGGATGACCGGCGACATGACCGGCGACACCACCATCTAAATCCAAGCTGGCAGGATATCACTGTACTTGAATCCGTGAATGCAGCACTTAAACCTGTGGCTGAGTTTACGGATCTGCTGTCTGGCGAGAGCTATGTTACAGTGTCTTCAGTCAAACCCATCCTGAAACTCCTGACAGAAGATATGCTTAAACCATCAAATGAGGATACCACATTAACATCGGACATAAAGCACAAAATGTGCAGTGTTCTACAGGGGAAGTATGAACCAGCTGCCTTACAAGAACTTTTGGAAAAGGCTTGTTTTTTAGATCCTCGATATAGGGGTGATTATATCAATGACACGGAGACAAAATCCAAATTCATCGAAGAGATGGTGGGAGTGGAGGACGAAGGGAGCGCTGCCAGTGCATCAGTGGTTGGAGACCAAGGGCAAGCGGTGGTGACACCTGCAGCAAATAAAAAGACTCTCGGAGACCTGCTGAGTCACAGACAACCTCTGCGTCAGCGCCAATACCCAAGAGAGCGCGAGCAGATAACGAGCTCATGCACTACCTACAGGAAGAAAGCATAGACTCCAATGCGAATCCACTGTCCTGGTGGCGCGATAATCAGTCTAGATATCCGCTGCTGTCCAAAGTCACGCGCAAATACATGTGTATTTGTGCAACCAGCACACCATCGGAAAGGGTTTTCAGTGCCGCCGGGAATATTGTTACCCCCATGCGATCCTCCCTGAAACCACATAAGGTTAATATGTTGGTTTTCCTAGCGCGAAACAAGGATATGATAATCCAGGTCTAAATCACATTCGTTAAGGCTTAAGTAGGCCTAATATTTCATTTATTCTCTGTATTTTCACTTAGGCCAACACTTTGTTTTCATGTGATACTTTAGAATTATTTCGTTTTTCAAATTGGAAAAAGGATTTTCTTATTGTTTGTTTTCATGTGATAGCCTACTTTAGTTATTTGATTTATTTCGTTTTTTAAATTGGAAAAGGCATGTTCTTATTGCTGTTTGGCATTAAAAAATAAACAAATGTTTTAAAACGTGTCTCTCTGTCAGCTAAAAAGCAACAATATATGCTATATAATAACTCCGCAATAGAGCAGTAAAATTATAATTTTTTTTTTTTTTTTTTTTAAACGGCGGTAATACCGCATATCGTGCTATTGAGCCACTCATAATAACTGCAAGGTAAATTTCCTAACCGCGACAGCCCTACAGTACACATTTTACTCCTTAATTGCGTTCTGTACACACACAATTCACTAAA
The DNA here is from genome assembly GCA_023376895.1 of Aspiorhynchus laticeps. Classification (NCBI taxonomy): domain Eukaryota; kingdom Metazoa; phylum Chordata; class Actinopteri; order Cypriniformes; family Cyprinidae; genus Aspiorhynchus; species Aspiorhynchus laticeps. Next base: position 45,654,013 of record CM041799.1, on the reverse strand, counting down.
ATACGGGAGTTAACCGCATTAACACCCGAAAAATACAGGTAGTGACAACCGCATTTACAGAAATTCTATGCAGTGTGTATGGAACTGAACAACTAGTTAATGACGTATTTGAACGTGCATCAAGAAATGTGTCTTCGTCTATATGTGAGATGCAAGAAAATAACAGTGAAAAGTCTTAACTTAGCACATTTTGACACAGGGCTAGAGTTAACTTTTTGTTTCTTTTCTTCCCCTCAGACCTGATTGCACTAAAAGTGGAGAGTCAAAAACTAGATGAAACAGAAGAGAAAGATCAGTGTGAGAAACATCACAACTTTGTAACGGAAAAGTACAGTTGCTCACAAACTAAAAAAAAGTCTTCCTCACGAAAAAGAACAGGATCTAGTAGTCGTTTCACCTGCAAGCAATGTGGAAAAAGTTTCAGTCAACATGGACACCTCAAAGTCCACATGAGAATTCACACTGGAGACAAGCCCTACACCTGCCAACAGTGTGGAAAGAGTTTTGACCAAAAAGGAGCTTTTACAGTCCACCTGAGAGTTCACACTGCAGATAGAGCATTCACCTGCCAACAGTGTGGAAAATGTTACAGCAGAAAAGAAAACCTTAGGTACCACATGAGAGTTCACACTGGAGAGAAGCCTTTCATCTGCAAACACTGTGGAAAAAGTTTCGCTCGAAGAGGAAGCCTTGAAAGCCACGTGAGGATTCATACTGGAGTCAAGCCTTACACATGCTCTCAGTGTGGAAGGAGTTTTACTCACAGACCAACTCTTAATGCCCACATGAGAATTCACTCTGGGGAGAAGCCTTACAGGTGTTCTCAGTGTGGAAGGAGTTTCGACCAACTTGGAAACCTTAATGTCCACATGAGAATTCATACTGGAGAGAACCCTTTCAGCTGCCCGCAGTGTGAAAAAAGTTTCAGTCGTAAAGGAAACCTTGAAGTCCACATGAGGATTCACACTGGAGAGAACCCTTACACCTGCCAACAGTGTGGAATATGTTTCACTCAAAAAGGAAACCTTAACATTCACATGAGGCTTCACTCTGGAGAAAAGCCATTCACGTGCCAACGGTGTAAAAAGTGTTTCACATATCAAAGAGACCTGAAACGGCATTTGCAAATTCATTCTGGGAAATCACAGTGTTGCCCAGTGTGGCAAGAGGTTTACAAAATAGAGCAATTTTAAAAATCATATGCGCATTGACTGCAGAGGAAGAGAAATGTAATCTTGCTCCGTGTCAATTGCATTTGCCATCACACTCATTGATACACCAGGAAAAAAAAACTATTTGTGTTCTTTCTGTGAAAGAGTTTTAAAGGGCTTTTTAAAATGCTGTTCAAAATGGCACCAGGAAATAGATATCCGTGTGAAAGTAATTTAGATTGTACAGAGGCATAGTTCATATATATGATTAAGTTTAAAGGTGGGGTAAGCGATTTCTGGAAGCCAATGTTGATATTTGAAATCACCAAAACAAACACGCCCCTACCCCAAAAGTGTCTCACCCCTATTTTGATAGCTCCGCCCCATACATACGTAGCCTATGCAAACCAGGCAACGATTAGTTCTGTGAAACAAAGCAAAACCAATGTTACACCATGTCTATACCGGACGCGAGTGGCGTGCCAAAATACTATACAAGTCATTCTGATCAGTGATGCTGTACGGCGCGACAAATCCCCGACAGTAAACTGCTGCCGTTCTATTTATGACGTGCTGACACACATTTCAAATGATTTTCAATGGTCGCTTTGTCACGTCCAGTGTAGGCAGACTTTAGCTGTTGCGCCGCGTCTGGTGTAGACACGGTGTTACTTACCTATCGAGAAGAAACAAAGCAACCTCGGCGTTCAATCGCAGGCCTTCCATTCCTTGAGTTCTCTCCAGTGCTGGAAAGCTGATCCAATATTTACATGGGTCCTACTTCTTGCCTTATCGTTCCGCAGATGTTTTCATCTTTTGTTTTTTATTCGCCATCTCTATCTTTCTGTCGCTCGGCTTGGCTGTTCACTGAACGCTCTCTCCTCTGCATCATGAGTAGACACGCCCCTTACTGCTGATTGGCTACAAGTTAGTTTTGGTACTCGGCCCCGACTCAGTTTTCTAAAGCATTTTTGAAAAATTACATACCCCACCTTTAAAGTGCCCCTATTATGGGCAATGAAAGGTTCATATTTTGGTTTTGGCAGTCCCCAACAACAGGTTGACATGCATGCAAGGTCAAAAAACACTTTCATTTTCTTATATGCATTTATTTTTACCTTACTTGCTCAATGACTCCCAAACGATTCACTCGATTCATTTTTCCAAACCCCTCCTTTGTGTGATGCTAATCTGCGGTGATTGGTCTCATTTTCATCTCATCTCGCCTGTAATGCCTGATAAAGCAGTGTTTGTGAGCGCAGTGCTAGTTTGTGTACAGCGTTACAGCTATTTTACCGCTCCAAAAGCTGGACCTAGTGGCAAAGAATGAATTTACATTTTCATTCAGACCAACAAGTGGGCGGCAATATGCTACTGTTTCATGTTGACATCAACATGAAACGGCTTGGGATTAGTTTTAAAAACGACTCGTTTCAGTGATTCAGAGTCTCACTGAACTCTTTCTTTTGAGAGACAATAACTTTATACACGGTGCACTTTCAGATTTAAAACTTTGCAGGATGTTTTCATTCACTTAGAGCGGCATGAAATGTCATTTTCAAAAACCCATAATAGGGGCACTTTAATACATTGGAATCAGCATGGTAGATAAATACACTCTTAACTTGCTGTTAATTATACAATGTAAATGACAAATTATGAATATAATGACTTCAGTATGGCTACTGTTGTGGCTATCTATGTATTTGTCTGTCTGTCAGGATTGTTTAGGGGCAGCACCTTAAAGTTCAAACAATAATCAGAGGTTATGCTAGTACTATTTATCTAGCCCCCGATTGTTATATAACTACGTACAACTTAACTAAAGCTGAGACAATAATCAAAGGTTATGCTAGTGCTATGAAATATGTTAGTATTTCACCTAGTCCCGATAGTTAGAAATAACTACGTACAACTTGAATAAAGCTCAAATAATTATCAGAGGTTATGCTAGTACTGTTTTTCTAGCCCCCGATAATTAATTTAACTATGTACAACTTCAATAAAGCTGAGATAGTAACCAGAGGTTATGGCTAGTACTATGAAGTATGCTCGAACCATGCTAGTACTTCAATAGTATTTTGTCTAGCCCCCCATAGTTAATGCAACTGCATAACTTTACTAAGGTCAAGCGTCTAGACAGAAATCTAGAATCTCAACTGATGTGCCCCATGCTCCAACTAGTCTGAGATCTAGTATGTACTTAACCTTGAAAGCAGATTTGAGGTAACATATGCCTTACTTAGTCTACTTGAGAAAATAATTTTAGAGTAAGTCTGAATAAAATCAAATGTAACAATTTATTATCGGTCAGGTAAATATGTATTATGTCAATTACATAGCGAATTCAGAGAAATCAAATCAATACAAAACATCACATTCTCAAAGATAAATTTAAAAGTAAAAGATGCATACCTAACTTTAGAAAAAATGTATTACAGACTTGGCATATGAGAAACTATTTTGACATTGCATTGCATGGCAAAAAAGTTACACTTCTGTGGTTCCCATTTATCACAGTGTGCAATGCAAAGGTTTAATGCTGACAATTCAAGGTCACAAAAAATATTTATTTGCATCCAAACAGATTCAAAATTGACCGCAGTCCTGACCCTAAAGCACACACAATAAAAAGGAAAATACTAGTAATGTGAGAAACAATTTGGACATTGCAGGAACATAAAAACCTATGGATTATGATTATATACATTCTACTGCGCACACACACTCTGCATTTTAAAATAGCCAATAATAATGTCTTGTACAGAGAGTTTTGAGTTGTACTACTGTTCAGTTTCAATCAGTGTAACAGGCTGGTTTATGTACATAAATTTAAAACAGAAGCATGTCTTTTTTCAGGAAAGACTGACTTAAAGACTACCACAAATCTTAGTTTAAGCTGATGTTAATGTACGAGGGCTTTAAAAAAAATGAAAGTCGGTTTGTGAACTTTGGTGAAAGTGACTGTACTGAAATGAATAACATGAATCATATTCATGAATGAACTGTCTTTTGTTTTTTTCCAAACATGGAGTGCTATATTTATCTTAAACATAAGACAAGAGAAACAACACCATGTAGAAGAGTTTCATTGGCACTTAAGGTCTAAGAAATAGCAAATGCAGAAAAGGGAACTAAAAATCTGGGGAAAAAAATCAGCTTACTTTTTTGTGAAGCTTTTTCTGCAGTAGCAACTGCATGTGTTTTATAAGTGAATGCAATGTCTAACATTTTTTTTTTTTGGTTACTGAGGTGAGGATAGAGGTGATTGGTGTTCTTCAGTGCTATCAAAGAGGGACTGTGTCATGGTTTCAGCCTGAAACTTTCAGGGACATTGTAGAAAACTCGTCATCGGTGGTGGCTTGGCAGCAAGTTCACTGATGTCAACAATTTCATTGTATGTAATGACAAGTGCATTACTTGTGAGCAATATCTCCTTAATATCTTGTTGATCGACAAGTGACAGGTCCAGTTTATATTTAATGAATTTGGTAATTGTAGAATTGGATGCACTGAGAGAGATGGTTTCATAATTTTTTTGCATTTAAGTGATCCCCCTTACTTTATGATGTAGTCCTTGGTTGTACGGAGGATTTTGCACGTGGAACATTGGTGATAAGTAACTTTGGGATTTAAGTCTTTTTGAGGTCGATGGCATTATGGGCAGTTTGTTGATGTTTATTTTTGCTCCTTGAGGAAGGAAGTACTATCGTTTGGCTGATTAAGGTAATGGTGGTTGATCTTACTGTATTCAGTGATGTGCCACTGTTGCAAGATTTCATCTTGAGGTTTGTAAATTCATATGTTTTTCATAGTTGGACTTGGGGTATTAGTTTTTCCCATATGGTGATCATTAATTTTCCAGATAAGTCTTAAACAAAACAGTATTGAATTTCACATACTGTGTCCCAGGCATTGATATTGGTTGTCTCGTGTAATTTACATACAGTTCCCTTAAGACTAGGTACCTGAAAAAAAAAAAAAAAAAAGACAAATTTCATTTTTTTCCTCCCCATTTCAGTCTAGAAAGTTAAATTACAGATATGCGTTACGTTCAGGAAAACATACACAACCAGTGCTTTGGCAGAACATTAATAATAATAAAAAAAAACACTGCAACCTAGCAACAATAACACAGAATATGACATTCAGAGGAGCATGTGCACATGCACAACTTTACAGCAGTTATGACAACAGATAACTTCACAACAGTATTGCAACAACTGGGGGTTATTCCAGAAAGCAGGCTATGTGACATACCCGGGTATGTTTAAGGGTAAGTAGGATAAACTCAGCTGTCGGTTCCAAAAACGGAGGTAATTTTCAGTGTATATAAGTAGCCATAGCAACTTATTCTCTGAACATAACCTACTCCAGAGCAGGTTATGTTTCAGGGTTAGTTCACTTCAGTGCTATCAGCGAGTGCGTCACCTTTATATATTATTACAATATAGTTATGTAATATATATATTAGGGATGCACGATATTTATCGGACAGATAAATTATCGACCGATATGGGTGAAAATTACGTCATTTTTATTGCTCCGATAAATAAATGAAATCCGATAACTAGATCCGATAAAGTAGCTTGCTGGTAAATCAATCAGTCAGTCTGATTTATCTGAGATTCATCTGCTTTCCGAGCACAAGTGACTCTCAGCTTGTGTCACGCTCATTACGTCATCATCCGTGAACATGTCTTCGCCTGTCTGGAAGTCTTTCGCCGTGGCAGAGGAGGACAATGCCATTGCTATTTGCAACGTATGTTCAGCAAGGATTCTGAGAGGAGGAAAAAAGGCATCAAGTTTTAACACAACAAATCTTATATCTCACTTGAAAGGTCGTCATCGCGGCGAAGCTGTATTAAGGGACTTTAAGCAGCCTCCACTGTTGGAACAGCAATGGTATTCCTACATCATATTGTGCATTCGCGACTTCAACTGCTACTTCGTGGCGTTCTACTGTAACCGTCTACTACGGGAGAACAGCTGCTTTTCCTGCATTCGCAGCTGTTGCTTAAAGTCCCTATATAACTTCCTCATCCTCATGCACTAAAAATGTTGAATAGATTAATTTCTTTATGCATGAAATACTTGAATATAAATTTGTTGTTAATGAGTTGACCGTTCGCAAAACCCGCCCAACCTTAGTTACTGTTGCTATGCCCGACATACAATGCCGCTCTCACACTAACGTTACACGTGTTCTCACGCAGTGAAAAATATATCGCAGAGCAAAGAGGAAACTGACAAAACACCGACAGAGCAGGTTACTTCTGGTATGAAACAAGGTCTCAGGACCCTCAGCTTTTAAACTGTCATTTTTAAAGAAATTCAAACAATAAATACAGTTTTGTGGCTCTTCAATGTGTCGTGACAGATCACTGTATTGCCTCAGTTCAAACACGTGAACTGATCGTCTTTTCATATTTACCTAAAGCACGAAATGAACATGAATAAACATCAGAAAGTGTTTTATTTCAACTGCGGAACACACCATTTTTCAAGTTTAAATCCACCGAAGTTAATGTGCTCTTCTATCTAATTTGTGGTTAAGGCTAGACGGGATATAGCTGCGGCTACTGGGCATACGTATTTACATATTTTCCAAGCCGACAATATAACGTGAAACCTATGAAAATAGTTTTAAAAAGCACATAGCGCCGTAGTTTCATCACTTTACAGTGTCGCAGTGATGGTCTTTTTGCAGTAAAGTATCTGTCATAGTTTAATGAGAGGGATGACATGAAGCGACCCGAGGTTATAGCTGCATTGTAAACAGATGAGCGCACGTGCATATAAAGCTCCCAATCGGGGCTAAATTCATGGGATTTTGTCCACAGAATGATAAGAGCACACATTTTAACATTATCTTATTATTTCACACTCAGCATTTAACTTTAGCGCTGCAAGCCATGCGTACAGCGCCGGTGTCCTGACATTTTATCCTACCCATCAGATTTTCCTACCGGGGCTTACTGCGCATGCGCACATCAATATTTCGTCCTTTGTCTCATGCTGAACAACAATATTTAATGCATCTGCATTACTGTAAGGGGTAGGTTTAGGGTTGGAGTAGGTTACTATTGCCGTGGCAGCCATCAACAGCACAGCTTAACCCTCAGCACATTTTTATATTGAGTTATTGAAAAAGTTTTAATTCAGTCGATCTTTTTTTTACCCTGTTTTAACATGGATTTCTATGGAGATAGGCCGTAGCTGTCAGGCAAGATGGCGGATAGCAGCGGCGGTGCATAATCTCTGCGTTCTGATTGGTTAGATCGCCTGTCAATCAAGCTCTTTGCAAAGCAGATAAGCCATAGTTTTGTTAAACCATTTCTGTTACTAAGTATTGTGGTGCCTTACACAAAAAAATATGATGTTTGCTATTATAGTTAGGCCAGAGCTACTAAAATATTAGTTTCATCTGTGCATCTTAAAGATTTTGTATTCTCCTGGGTGCACAAACTGCAGATTATTTGAAAATTATAATATAATAATTATATATATTTATATTTATATATATATATATATATATATATATATATATATATATATATATATATATATATATATATATATAGATATATATATATATATATATATATAGATATATATATATATATATAGATATATAATATAAAAATATGAATTTATCAGAATCGGCCATGAGAAGGACTTAATAGAACTTGATCTTTACTTAATGTCCTAATGATTTTTGGCATAAAAGAAAAATCAATAATTTTGACCCATACAATGTATTTTTGGCTATTGCTACAAATATACCCCAGAGACTTAATACTGCTTTTGTGCCCCAGGGTCACAAATGTAAACTTGACACAGCTGAACAAACATTATTTTTCTACATTTAGACAGTAAAATGTAATTTTTCAACAGTGCTGTGTGTCTGGTAGATTGTTTGAAAATACAATAAAAAATTAGTTTTTTGAAAATTGCCTGTTTAACTTCAGACAAATGTAACTTTAACTGTTAGATACAAAAACATTTCGATTAGAAAATGAACATGTCATGCCATGTTGTGAATTAAGTACAATGTATGCTGTGCCAAAAAAAACTATCCTCTCTTTACTTTATATTATATATTCTCCTTGTGTATCCCAGAAGTTAAAAAAAATCAAATGAGGTAATGTAACAACACAGCATGGTGTCCGTCAGCAGATTCGCTGATGGACACCGGCATAAAAAAATATATATATACATTTTATATTTTAAAAAGTTATATATATATATTATTTTATAAAGCATATTTTATATTTTAAAAACTTTTTAAAATATAAAATGTATGTTTATTTGCAACAGTTATGCGAACAACAATAAAAATAAATTTACGACATTAAAACAGCGACATCTGCTGACGGACACCGTGCTGCGTTGTCACGGGAACATCCCAGCTAAAGATTGAGGAAATTACATCACTCCCTTTGCCAAGTGCATTCCAAACGACTACATAATGGCACGCACGTGCCCTGCTCACTCCAGAGTCCCCACTCCAAGGGGATAGGGATGATCACTTCCATTTGGAATTTGCCCATGAACCGTTCGGTACACAATACGCGTACCGTTACACCCCTATAGAAATCACAAATATTTATTTATTTTCTACAAACACAAAAGCAACTGTTCAATTTTCATATTATTCCAATAATTCATACAATTCACCTGTGACCATATACTCACCTCTAGCTGTGCTTTCAGGATGTGGATTTCCAGATCTGCCTTTTGTATCTGGTGGCCCAAGTACAATTTCTTCCTTTTTTTTTTTTTTTGTAAATATAAGACGAAGTCTATATAACTCATTAACTGGTAGCTGAAGATACAGTAGACTAGAGTTACAAGATGTAGTTCTACATGAATTGTACAGAATTAAACCCTGGCATTTACTGACCATCAATGAACTGTGCTCATCTGTGCAGCAGAATTTGATGGACCCTCCTGCTGTTCTTCCACACTCTGGGAGGCCGGGGGTCTGGGAGAGATAAGGATGTCAGTTCATCCACCATATATTTGAACGCGGAAGTGAGCCGTTTTCTGTGAATGTGTGAGACTTCTGGTTCATTAGAAATATCAAGAATAACAACATGCAGTAAACCGTAAAACTGTTTGCAATACAAACCAGTGTGTTCATAATAAAGATAATACATTAAAATAACATGGTAAGACACACCATTTGCAATATCAAGCGGCAAAACGAGCCATTTTGTACAGCTAAAAATAGCTGGACGCGAATGACACCGGAAGCCAGACGCATTAAATTTACAAATGGCCATGACCGCTCTTACAGGAAAAATAAGGTGGATACTTAGATATAAACGTTGATTCTATAGGCTACTCCACACAGAAATGTGAAGAAATGTGAATGTGTAGATTGATGTGTAGACACTCTATTAATATTACCTCTGTAGGCCTCTCTGTGGCAGAACTGGTTTCATCATCCTCATTGTCCTTTGAAGATGAGCATTTGGTTGAGTACACGTTATAATACTACTTGTCATAATTTATGGTTTATTTAGTAGGCTACTTACAACTGGCTCCAAAAGGCAGATATTACCATCAGAATCTGTTGGGACCAACAACAACAACAAAAAACCCAAAGTAAAATAAATGGATGTATCAAAAATAGCCTATATAAAAAATAAAATATATAGCCAGGCATTTTATGAAGGCACTTGTATCCTGGGCAGTGACTACTGGCTCTGATCAACTCCCTCAGCCACTGGCCTTCCAGTATTCAGGCTCAGTGCCATCTCCTCTGCATTTGTCAGTGGTGGTGTTTAAGGTCCTCCCCCAGTTTTCCAAGCCTCTGCCTTATTTCTGTTGGATGAGTAGAAGATAAATGAGGACGAACATTTAATTGTGCGAAAACACCTATGTCGAAAATGCTGCTGCACTGCTAGACACTGGATGCTATTTAGTTATTTAATGTCAAATATTTGTACAGTCAGGTAGCCTACACCCATGATATGCATAAGCCTTACCTGTTTGAATTATGTTTTCATATTTCATTTTTAGCTGCTGTCACGTTCTTTGTATGCCTGCAGGATTGCACCTACGTGGAAATTAAAATTAGGTTCAATAATGTACTGTTCTTCCAGTATCACTTCTGATATTATAACGGCAGTGTTAGGCAAGTTACTCCAAAAAGTAATTAGATACATATAATGATTACTCTCCCTAAAAAGTATTGGATTATTTATTACTAATTATTTTATCCTTGTATTGTTCGAGATAGAAATGGGATTTATACACACAAAACTGCACTTTTAATTCATAAACACATTCTGTATTTAATGCAGTTACATCAGAAGTAACTTCAATTAAATTACAGAAACAAAGAGTAACTGCTTACTTTTTCAAGTGAAAATTAATTACAGTAATTGCATTTTAGTATTTAATTACACCCAATACTGTAAAAGTGATTAAAATTTAAACTTACACATTGACTCGAGCAGCTATTTTCTCCCAAGCTAACTCTCTCTCTTTTGCCGCTGCAGCCGTGTTGCTTTTTTTCCTAAATATGTGCTCATACTCGCCATACACTTGCAGAAGCACATTCAGGAAGAAATATGGAGACCTCCTTTTCGCCGGTGCTGTTGCCATGGAGACTCATAATATCTGCACTCCATTGATCATGGCTTTGTATAGTTATGGTGCACGCGCTTAACTCAGCGTCAGCCTACTCTGAGTTGATTGAACTATATCAATTCAGCTGTTCTGAACCCTAAAACTCAAGAGTTAACCATCTCAGGATAAGTCAAGTTTGAACTCCGAGTTGGTTGAACCTGCTTATTGAAACGGGCCCCTTAACAATCTAATCAAACCAATTAATAACAGACTACTTGACAATTACATACAGGTGTGTTGGAACTAAATCCTGCAGTGCAGTAGCCCTACATGATATGTGCTCTGTGTGCATTTAGAAGTCAGATACACAATAATATAACTATTGTTTTAAAGTGTGTTTTTTTTCTTGTGCACTTATGCATGTCACTAATTAGATGACGAGGCATTTGGCTATCTTACAACTTGTTTTCAAGCCGTCCTTGTCTTTGATGGAGATTGTATTCCATAGACGCTTGAGGTGCCTAAATGCACTATATAGCTGGTTGTGGCAAGATTATCGCTGCTTTGCGGCTCATACTACTTGATAAGTCTTCTTTTTTTAGGTCCCACGTGTAAACGTCATAGCATTTCAGAGAACCTGTCACTGTAAGCAGGCATAGGTCTGAGATGTCTCTCAATGTCAGGCCCAGAGCTCGCAGTCCCCTCCCACTTGGACCAAACATCAGTCCATGGCTCGAGATGATAACTGGCATGTGCTTCAGGGAGGTTTCCATTTTCATCCAAGCCCTTATTGCATCTGAGTTTTCCTGAGAGCCATACATTCCAATCTTTAATCTGTGGCTGTATTCCATTCGGGGATTTGAAACTACTGATACATCGAGGATCATGATTTGCTTTCCAGAGTCCACAATGAGGTCAGGTTTTAAAAAAGCTCTTCCCTGCTGTGATGATGGGCTCAATCCATGTCCTCTCTACTTTTGACATTAGTTATATTGTCTTGCAATAGCTGTGGAAATGTACTTCCACTCCTTATGGCATCTAAAGAGACGCTAATTTTGAAGTGATGTGTGGCCCATACTCGGAATTTGTGCTCTGCATTTAACCCATTCAAGTGCACACACACAGCAGTGAACACACACACACCGTAAACACACACCCGCTGCGGTGCCCGAGGAGCAGTTTGGGGTTCGGTGCCTTGCTCATGGGTCTCACCGCAGTCGTGGTATTGAAGGTGAGGTAAAGATAATAGTGAGTTTGTCAGGGTTTTAATCGCCGCTATATAGTGGGTCATTTTCACTGGTTGACTATGTTCCTTCGGTTCAAGTCCCTCGCATACAGAGATCGTAACACTTCAAGGAGCCTGCCACGGTGAGAAGACAAAGGTCTGACAGATCTCTCTTAGTCAGTCCCAGGTTTCTCAGAGCTCTCCCAGTTGGTCCATACATTAGATCCCTGTAGGATATAATAACAGGGATGTGTTTTATTGGGGTTTGTGACTGTAGCCTGGCGGTAATAGCTTTCGTATGTTCTGGAGTGCTGTACTTCCGGGCCTTCAGCCTCCAAGTTTCCTCCATCCTGGGTCCTGCAACAATAGACACGTCCATCACCATTGATGTATCATCTTTGTCTACTAGCAGGTCCGGCTTTATGAAGGATGTCATTGTCGGGATGATGGGCTCGACCCATGTTGTGGAGACTCAATTTCTCAGCATATTTTACAGTCTCCTCATTACCTGATTGTGCCGTGCGCACCTGGCATCATGGGTTAAATCACACCTTTGCAAGATGTGGTTCAGAGTCTCTTTTGTCTGGCAAGTTCCTCTGCATTTTAGGTCATCTGGGCCGATGTTCCTCCCCCTTGCCCTCTCGCTTTTGTAGGCAGGACTCCTCCCCTGAGTTTGATTCCCCGTAGGTGGAGTTGAGGGAAGACCCTTGCTGATTTCTCTAACTACATATTGCTTGCTGTGTCCACTTCTTCAGTTGTTAGATCATTACCATCTACAGATAGGGCCAGTTGTTTTGCCCATTCTTCTCTGGCTTCCTTTTGGGAGGTGACTGCTTCCCCTCCAATTCTGCAGGGTTTGTTAATCCTTGTCAAGGCTTTCCGGAATAATGGAAGTTCCGTTACTGCCTTGTCAACGGGATTACAGCTGGATAGAAGTTTTGACGTCCTCGATCTTTGCCAGATGGGGATTGAGGTTCTTAGGCAGGGGATATTCAGGCCTCCTGACTGAAAGGGTGCATGAAGATATGCCAGTGGAGTATCTTTAGGTAATCTCATCCATTTCCTCACTGCCGCTCTTACATCCTGTCCATCTTTGTTAGTGTTACTTTTGGCAACTTGTTATATTGACTCGCAATAGCTGTGGAGATGTTATTCCACTATTATCTTTGGGCGTCTAAAGAGACGCTAATGGTGAGTTTGTTAGGGGGTTTCTCGCCGCTCTTTCCAGAGGGTCATTCTTGTAGGTTGACTTTCGGGCCCATGTCCCACGCATGTATAAGTCGTAGCTTTTTAAGGAGCCAGCCACCGTTAAAAGACAAAGGTCCGATATATCCCTTTTCGTCAGGCCCAGATCTCTTAGTGCTCTCCCAGTTGGGCCATACATTAGCCCCTTGTAGGATATGATCACTGGTGTGTGTTGTAATGAGTTATGAGACTGCAGCCAGGTAGTAATCGCCCTCATGTTCTCCGGCGTGCTGTATTTCCGAGTTTCCAGCCTCCACGTTTCCTCCATCCTGGACCCTGCCACAATAGACACATCAATCACCGTTGATGTATTATTTTTGTCCATGAGCAGGTCCGGCTTTATGAAGGATGTTGATGTAGGAATAATGGGCTCAACCCACGTTGTAGAGGATCCTTTCCTTAGCATGATTTCCGGTCTCCTCATTACTCTGGTTTGCCGTGCACACCTGGCATCGTGGGTTATTTCGCACCTTTGTAAGATGTGATTCAAAATCTCCTTTACTTGGCAGGCCCCTCTGCATTGTAAGTCATCTGGGCAAGTCTCTCTTCCTCTTGCCCCTCTTGCTTTTGTGGACAGGACCCCTCCCCTGAGTTGGATTCCCCGGTGATGGAGTCGAGGGAAGACTCTTGCTGGTTTTTCCAACCACAAATGACTTGCTGCATCCATGTCATTAATTGTTAAGTCTTTGCCATCCACTGATCGGGCCAGTTGTTTTGCCCACTCCTCTCTAGCTTCCTTCATGCAGGTGATTGCTTCTCCTCCAATTCTGCAAGGCCTATTTACTCTTATCAGGGCTGGAATGATGGCAGTTCCGTTAACGCCCTGTCAATCAGACTGATACTAGATAAGAGCTTCATTGACCTAGACCTTTGCCAGATTGGGATTAACGTGCTTAAGGAGGGGATGTCCAGACCTCCCGCCCGGAAGGGTGAATGCAGGTATGCCAATGGGGTGTCTTTTGGTAGTTTGATCTACTTCCTCATGGCCGTTCTTATCATCCTGTCCATCTTTGTCAGGATGTTCCTATGGGCTCCCCCCAGTACCAGTTCGTGGACTAGCCTTGGGACCAAAAAGATTTTCAGGACTTCCAGCCTTTGCTATGGCTTCACCGGGGCCGAGGTAAGTTCGTGCAACATCTTTTCTAAGTGCCCAGTGTGTTTTGGTGTTATTTTCCCTTCCCAGGTAAAGTCCAAGCCCAGGTATTTCTGCTTATCCAGGACCCCCATCGCAAGAATTTCTCCCTCGTTGGTGGAATATGAATGAGGCGCCAGGAGTAAGCATTTCCTCCTCCTGTCCTTGAGGATTGTAATAGCCTTGGATTTATTTTCGTTCAAAGCCATACCCATTCCTTTCAGTGCTCTACAGTGTCCTTCCAACTTAAGTTGAAGCTCTTCATTGTTTTGAGCAATCAGCACCAAGTAATCGGCATAGGCAATGGCATCAATGTGTTGTCCAGTGGGGTGGAGCCCAATCTCAGGGCAAGCTGCTTTCACTGCTTCATCCATTACCAAGATGAATAGGAGGAGTGAAAATGGGTCGCCTTGCCGACGCCCCTTCCACATTTGGTCATCCTTGTTCCAAGGTTCACTTCAGTCTCTTCATAGAGGTTTGCAAGGTAATTAATTAAAGGGTCTGGTGCACCAGCCGCTTTTGCTGCCTCCAAGATGGTGTTATGTGCTACTGTGTCGAAAGCTTTCACAATGTCCAGAAACAGCATTGCAATCGGTTTTAACTCATCATGAGTTCTTCAAAACAGGGCCTGTAACAAGGCGCTTGCTTCCAGACATCCATCCCTCTTCAGAAAGGCATACTGTAATGGTGAAAACATGAATTTATCCCGCATACTCCTTGCTAGTATTTTGTGGAGTGCTCGGGTCAGAACTGAGGAGACAGAGATGGTCTATAGTCTCCAGGGGATTCGGGGAGTTCCACTTTGGGAATGAATGTTACTCTGGCGTTAGCCAGGGATGGAGGCATTGTTTCCAAGGCCAGAATCATATTACAGAAGCCGGCCAGGGACGACTGGTGCCACATCAGAAGTTCTTTTGCCGACATCCTGTCCATCCCCACTGCCGTGTTCCCCATTCCTTTCAGCGCTCCCGTTATTTCCTCGGTAGTTATGGGAGATAGTATTTCCCATTTTGGTTCAGTCCTTTCTGTTATTGGGGCAGGATCTTTGGAAAGGCCAGTTCCAGCATAGATGTTTGCCCAGTAGTCCTCCATTCCTTCCACTTGTTGTTGTGCTTTGTAGGCTTCCTTCCACCGCCCCTCTAAAATTGTTGTTGCAACATCCTTCTTTCGCAGTTTGTAACGCTTTTGACTGCTAGCGTATCTGGCCCGTCTTATCTGTTTATTTGACCTCAGCTTTTTCCCCAATGTTCTTTTAGGGGCAGCTGGTAGCCATCTTGTTGGAAAGACCTTAGCCGCATGCTCTTTAAACATCCTGGCACCTTCTATTTTTGTTTCCCGCCCTTCCAGTATATCCAGAATCAAATTCTTCAGCTTTTCCGGCTGGAATCTACAGTCTTCCATGGATTGACATGCCTTCTCTAGTATATCTTTCCTCCATGAATCCACCTTCACTGGCTGTGCTGATATTGGTGTTGCTATATCCTTTCGAAGGGGTAGTGACTGGTCCAGCATAGAGGTCTGAGCTGACACTGCTAAATTTGGGGTTCATGTGGAGGGGTAGGAGATAACTACCAATGATGGTTCTCCTTGGAATGTTTCATTTGGTGGAGTCCAATCTAATATCTGTTCCGTATTGCCTCCGCCGTCCGACACTGGAAGCAAGGGCGTAACTTATCTGCCAACTCTCGTTTCGTCATGCCTTCCACCCATATTTTCGTTGCTCCATCTGTCAGCAATTTATCTTCATCCTCCGACCAGTTCTTAGATGACCTCCCCCGCTTGTTGGCGGTCCTGGTTACTGGGAGATTATCTTTGGGTATGTTACTTTGGGTTGGTAGATGTTCCGCTTCCATTGTCCGAGTTGGTCCTATTGTCCTTGTTGTCATTTGGTATCTTTGGTCGGTGACATACTCGCTTATTGGACTCTGTTGTTGTGGTTCCATGGATGTTTCAGGGGGTGTCCATTTCAGGAACTGGAGTCTTTTCTTTAAGGCTTCCATGGTACGATGAGGGAAGGTGACGTGCAGGTGAGTTAAGTGATCTTTCTTTCTCATACCAAGAGAGTCATAGTTACTCCCGCCGTTTACTCGCGCTTCATTGAATATCTTCACTTTGACATTCAGA
This sequence comes from Aspiorhynchus laticeps, assembly GCA_023376895.1. Taxonomy (NCBI): domain Eukaryota; kingdom Metazoa; phylum Chordata; class Actinopteri; order Cypriniformes; family Cyprinidae; genus Aspiorhynchus; species Aspiorhynchus laticeps. The sequence continues at coordinate 45,637,554 of CM041799.1, read as the reverse complement.
GCACTGGGCAGAAATCACATCACGTCAACACCCGCGGGCCTTCGCGATGCTTTGTTTTAATTAAACAGTTGTATTCCCCTGGTCCGCACCAGTTCTAAGCCGGCTGCTAGGCAGGTCCCTTTGTGTTACCGCACTGTAACTTTGCGTTACCGTGGGAACAGGCATGGCGCAACTGAGGGAGCAGGCCTTGTCACTGTAAAATAAAACAATAGTGTTGCTAACTGAACATTGATGAATTATGTACAGGTGCATCTCAATAAATTAGAATGTCGTGGAAAAGTTCATTTATTTCAGTAATTCAACTCAAATTGTGAAACTCGTGTATTAAATAAATTCAATGCACACAGAGTGAAGTAGTTTAAGTCTTTGGTTCCTTTAATTGTGATGATTTATGCTCACACTTAACACAAACCCACCAATTCACAATCTCAACAAATTAGAATACTTCGTAAGACCAATAAAAAAATTTTGGTGTATTGTTGGCCTTCTGGAAAGGATGGTAATTTACTGTATATGTACTCAATACTTGGTAGGGGCACCTTTTGCTTTAATTACTGCCTCAATTTGGCGTGGCTTGGAGGTGATCAGTTTGTGGCACTGCTGAGGTGGTATGGAAGCCCAGGTTTCTCTGACAGTGGCCTTCAGCTCATCTGCATTGTTGGGGGTCTGGTGTCTCTCATCTTCCTCTTGACAATACCCGATAGATTCTCTATGGGGTTCAGGTCAGGCGAGTTTGCTGGCCAATCAAGCACAGTAACACCATGGTCATTGAACCAGCTTTTGGGACCTTTGGCAGTGTGGGCAGGTGCCAAGTCCTGCTGGAAAATGAAATCAGTATCTCCATAAAGCTTGTCAGCATAAGGAAGCATGGAAGTGCTCTAAAATTTCCTGGTAGATGGCTGTGTTGACTGTGGACTCAGAAAACACAGTGGACCAACACCAGCAGATGACATGGCAGCCCAAATCATCACTGACTGTGGAAACTTCACACTGGACTTCAAGCAACATGGAATCTGTGCCTCTCCACTCTTCCTCCAGACTCTGGGACCTTGATTTCCAAATGAAATGCAAAATTTACTTTCATCTGAAAAGAGGACTTTGGACCACTGAGCAACAGTCCAGTTCTTTTTCTGCACAGCCCAGGTAAGACGCTTCATAAGATGAGGTATGTTAAATCAGAACATTCTCTTGCCGTTTACTGTTGTCGTCAGGTACTATTTTGTTTTTAGAGGAAGGGCAGCATTTAATGAACTTGCTTCAAAAAAGTAACATATCAATACATATTTTTTTTTTTGTGTGTATGTGTGTGGTAACCATTTTATAAAAGCAATAAGGCATGCTGTCTTGTGACTGAGTCACGTCTGAAGGGGTTCCGCTTCGCATCGTGCCTAACGTTGCATTTCCACTGGCACATAGCGAATGCAGCAGAGCGACCGTTTTCAATTCATTCCTATGGAAGTTGAGCATAAACGCTCGCACGGTGCATTATGGGATTGAAAACAGTACAGAGAATGCTTTGAGAGTGACCGAGAGCATCAAAAAGTTTGGGCATTTCTTGACTTTATGCAAATATCTAGCGAAAAACGCCGGGTGACAACCAATCGCTGTGAAAAGAAACTCAAACAGGATGCAAATATTGTTTTTAGAGGCGTGTTCTGCCCTAAGTTTGACACGCCTCAAAGCAGGTGTTGTAGCGTTGCCAGCGGCACTGAGCGCAGATTTGACGCTGTAGTGGAAACGCACCATAACAACGCCCATGACTTATTCACAATACAGCACAGCCTTATTGCTTACTTGTTCAATCATCTGAACACAAACTATTGAGCTTGTTAACAATTTCCTTATAACACAATTGAGTCATTATACGAAATGGGTGACATTTCCACTTTGTAATTTTCAACATTTTCATTAAGAACAAACTTTATAAAAAAAAAAAAAACTCGAAAGATATGTTAATTCTCCAAAAAAACATTTTCCCACCTCAGTCACAAACTCCTTATTAATATTATCCATTTTCTTCAGGCAAGGGTGCCTTTCTCGTGCCACTCCATTACGAACAATATGTATGCCGTTATAGTAAAACAAGAAATACATTTTTTTTTTTTTCCTAATAGTAAAATGGCCCCATTTTGGAGACCACCAATGTTCTCCCATATTTTTAATCTTAAAAAAAATGAATTTGACATTTCAATGACCTCACTGTTTGTAGTGAAAAAACAAATTCACTTAAAAATTACAAGTTAATTTACATTTATTTGATTAGTCCACACAATACGAACATCATTATGCATTAATTTATGTAACATTTAATTTTCTTTCATTAAACTTTTAACAAAATGACCCTGTGACAGGGTGGTAAGTGATGTGACGGGGTGGTTCACTGTGACAGGATGGTATGGACAAAATGTTTCTCTATATAAACTGCTGGTTTTAAACTTTAAAAACTGGGGAAGGGGAGACATTAAAATAGGAAATGTAATGGAAATAAAATCTTGCTCATGCTCTGAAAAACTGAAATGAGCATCATACCAATGACTTGGGTCGCATCCACACATCCTACTGGATTTACATGTGGTGGGATGTCACAGGCTGTGGTGCTTGAATGATTTCGAGCGCATCATCAAAGAGATACCACAGGAAGTCATCTCTTAGAGGCCAGAAGAACCCGTTGGCCCCAACACGGTGCATACATTTTACAAGGGCATGTTTCATCGTCGTATTTAATCACACACCACTTTCCAATTAGATTTCCACTTTCCCAATCAATTGCTTCTATTGGCACCTTTTGGGCTGTCTTGTTAAAAGTGAAATGCATTGTGTTGAAGCCATGATTTCTCAGCTGTTTTTGCGTTGAGCACATGCAACTAACTTCCTAGAAAAGGATTTCTCCTGGAGTGAATGTGACCACTTGGTGGTTTTTCATTGGCATTGGTGGAATCTGGCCTGGCATCCTTTCCATTGCCTGCTCCACTGCTTCGGATGCTACATAAAACAACTCAACAGTTGTAAATGTTTCTGTGAGGGCATTATATAGCTCATGGGCATCGGATATGTCACCAGCATGTCCGCTGTTTTTTTAAAGGTTTCCCCAACACCGTCAGGGGCCCCCTTGCTATGGCTTGCCTCGAAAAAGTTCCATATTCCAACTTTTAGACCTCGTCTTGCAAGCTCTGTGCTGAAAAGGAAGAAATTTCCTCTCTGTTTGTATTGGGTACATGGTCCATCACTCAAAGTGTAAAACAGATACATGTGGGTATGTGGCTTGTAGATAATTCAGCACCGGATTCATGTGTTCCCATATAGCTGGGGGGCTTTTGTGTTTGGAGGGTGACACTGTGCTAAAACAGATGGGCTCTTTTTCACCACCTATGTACAAAACACCAGTGTGCAGAGTAGCTTGTTGGTGTGAGGAACCAAAGTTCTGTATTTGCGAGCTGTATTTGCATGTGTAGCTTTCAGAGAAGTCAATGTGGGTCACTGCCTCCTCTTTTGACAGGTTCTTTTTCAACTCTCTGTAGTTGGAGTGCTGGTGATTTATGTTTAATGTGTGTCTTTTGAATGCGTCTTCTCTTTATGAAGAAGAGTTGTGGAATAAATCCACAAGTATGTCTTGTGTCCTCCATTGTTTTCTTCACTGTGATCTTGACAGTGATAGGACCCTCCCTCACATTTTCCCTTGCTTTCTCTGCTGTGGCCCATTGAGTGAATGCAACCTTTGCTGAGCCATCAAATCTGGAGAGCTGAACCGTCTTGTCTTTACATTCCTCACACGCATCATACATGCACATTTTCCTGGAGGTGTCTCAGGTTATCATTTTAGTCAAACTCTCGAGATCTGAAGTACATACGAGCCTCAAATTATGCAACTTCTCAACGATAAATCAGATTTTCATGGATCTTGCACAGACATGTGTTCCATTCAGAGAGAGCAGGATGTACAACCCAAAACTGGGCAAAAGTTTATAGAAAAGAGAGTATGATATGTTGTTTGTGTTTTCAGTGAGAAATTTATTGTGAAGATTTTTCATTGTGTCAACCAGAAACCTGGTAATTGTTTGTTTTCATTCATTGTCATCTCGAGTAAAGAAGGTTTTGACTTTTGACTTGAAAGCAGCAGTGAACCTGTTCATGGGATTTCTGTTGCTGGAACAGAGGTCTTCACTCTAAACACTGTGACGCCTCTTTGAATATCCAAGAGCATTTTCAGCAAATCCTTGTAGCCTGTACTTCTTCACAATCTTCCCCATTGTTACCTTTGCTATTAGTTGTTTTCTTTTTCTTTTCTTGCTCTACACTATTTATTTTTTGTCTTCAATCAAGGCTTAGTTGACAAGTAGTTTTTTTTTCTTACTCTGCCTGTCATAGTTAAATCTTTTATTTTTAAATGAGGAGAGTCATTCGTCTTTAAGCGCTTATATATTTTTCTTATTTGTCAGCGTGTTTTCTTTCCTTCTCTAGCAATTTCTTTACATAGTGTATCCCTGTTCCTCCTGAAAATTCACTTTCCTTCTTTATGTTGCCTGAAACAAAACAAAAATCTACTGGTAACTTAGGGGTTCAAGTCATGTGCACCATATGTTAAAACAATTACTCATCAATGATAGGCCTGATCTTATTCTCTACATGTCCATTCATTTATAATCCTAAATGTGCATTACCCTGACCTTGAAGATCCTAACTGCTGCTTTGACTGCTGGACAGGATCTGGATGATAAAGTATTTACAGTATACAATGAATTACCAATTACTGTAACCTAAGATTTGTTATCCAACTTCTAAAAAGAGAGCTTCAAAAAGCTCTAAACCAGTGGTCTCAAACTCAATTCCTGGAGGGCCACAGATCTGCAGAGTTTAGCTCCAAATCACACCTGCTTGGAAGTTTCTAGTAATCCTGAAGAGCTTGATTAGCTGGATCAGGTGTGTTTGATTAGGGTTGGAGCTAAATTATGCAGAGCTGTGGCCCTCCAGGAATTGAGTTTTAGACCAATGCTCTAAACATTCTTAATTTTGTTAACTTTCAACATTTATCCTCTTTATGATTTAAATCACGTTCCTATGTTTTTGTGTATAATGTATATTTGTTTGTATTTATTTGTTGTGGGTCAGATGAACGATATGAATGTTGAAATTAAATTGAAAATGGAATGGGAAGTTTGTATTAAGCGGTCAATGTGGTGTTTGTGTATGGTAGGGCTACCCCCTAATAGTCGACTAACCATTAGTCAACCAGAAGAGGCTTCGTCGACCAAAACTGTATTAGTCGCAGAATTTTTTATTTTATTTTAAATCCACATTGGCAAAGTCATGCAGATCATTAATGGCCAAACGCTCACCCATCATTCATTGACCTCAAATATGGCTTATCATCTGAAATATGTTAGAAGCAGCAACTTAACATGGCTGCTTAATCTAATGTTTATCTAGATCAGGGGTTTTCAAACCTTTCCTGAGGAATCCCTGCCATGCACATTTGTATGTCTACCTCGACTAATACACCTGATTCCACTCATCAACTCATTAGTAGAGACTGCAATAACTAAATTGGGTGTGTCTGATTAGGGAGACATACAAAATATGCAGGGCAGGGGGGTCCTCCAGGACCGGTTTGAAAACCACTGATCTAGATGTGTGCTATTCAAGTGTCTGTGCAGAGTGTGGAAGCTGAACAGTAGCGTTCACTGTGTTGTGATATTTTATTCAAAAATACGAGGTATGGTTTTAACCATAATCAATATACTGATCAATATGGTGATTATTTCAATGATTGCTTCAGTATTGGATGTCTTAATATAGACTGTGAGTCTTAGGTGCCCTCTAATGGGCAAGTATGGTGCCAATCAGAGGCCGAACTGTAATTTTTTGGTTGTAAAGACTGATAAGAACAAGGTATAAGTATGGCTGCCTGGACCGACAAAGACTCAGATGCTGTGTTCAATAAAGTCTAATTTTGGCATCTGGAACTCTGCTTCTTGAACTTTGACCAATTTGAGAAGACCCTTATTTGTTCCACAACAATTGCAGGACAGATGCAGACGCCAGTGCGCTCACTTGCTCTTAAAATACTCAATTTTTGCTCATACAGATAAGAGTAAGGGTGCTTTCACACTAGCACTTTTGGTGTGGACCCGGGTTCGATTGATGTCAGAGTTCGGTTTGTTTGGATAATTTGAATGCTGTCTTCCGACCTCAGGTGTGCACCTGCGAACCGTACCTGAGTCTGCTTAAAAAGGGTGATCTGGGGTACGGTTCAAGTGAACTTCAGTACTGTTCGCTGCTGATGTGAACACAATCAAATCATGGAAGTGAACTGCTATTAATGCCATATTATTTGATAAAAATGTGTGTTTGTGTGTGTTTCACTCACTTTCCTGACGAGCGTGACAGACGAAAGCATGACTGACTGCAAGCAGAAAGCTGTATGTCTCAATTATGTTCGCTTTCATTGCTCTCTAGAGCATTTGCAGTACATTCGTAAGACAGACGTAAGTGCTTTATTAGCAATCGAACTCTGGTTCGGACCAGGCAATCGAACCAAGTGTGAAAGCACCCTAATACATCTTTTGAATCTGTAAGGACTACGTTTATTTGTGTGCACTCACAATAACAACAAAACATTGCACTTTTGTAAAATAATGAAAGCAAAGAGGATGCACTTTCTGCTGTCTCGGTCTTGAGCATCACACACCCACAGGTACAATGAGACCCAATGCTGTGCGAGTAAGATTAATGAATCACTGGGAGCACAACAAAGTGCCTTTTGGTGTCCTGTACATAAATAACTCATTTGCCATGATAACATAAAAAAATTACTATGAAAGGGTGTGTTATATTAGGCTAAGTTTTTATATTATAAAAAAAGCATTACTTGGCTCTTTAATACATTTTTCTAGATTTTCTTTTAGCTTTGTGTAAGAGGATGTGTTATTTTGGGGATCGGGGATCAATGCGATTATGTAATTATATTATTTATTATTATTTGATTTTTTTTTAATAACCCTGTTTAGGAAAGTGACATCATACCTTTCAGAAAATATAATTTGCATCTTAATTTTGGAATGAAAATATATTTAACAGTAATATACTGTATATGTCCATGACAGGGTGGACATATCTTATGGCTTATGCTTCGAATAATGGCCCATAATTATCTAAAAAATAGAAGCTAATATGTTTCTATAGTACTTGAGTGTCTACTATTTATGATATGACATAAAGTGAATGGGAAATTAAAACCAAAATTTTTGAGTATTGTGAGGGTTGAAAGGCACTCTATGGTGATACTGACCCTTCTCTTAACATTATAAGAACCTCAATCGTGTACAAATAACATTAAATGTTCATACATATTTTACGATTTTTGCTAAATCGTACGTATTTTACGAGTTGCCAATTCGTATGAATTTGTATGAATGACCTACACCTAACCCCACCCCACCCCTAAACCTACCCATCACTGGGGTTTAGACAAATCGTACGAGTGAGGTCGTACAAATTCGTACGAATTAGCCACCTCATAAAATACGTATGAATTGCCGTGAGATAGCGTTGGAATGTCTGAGAATGTTGTTCTAAGAACATTTTCTCTTAACATTACGAGAATGTAAATCAACCATTAATAACGTTTTTAGAACATCCTATAAACATTATTTTAAGAACGGTCTGTCCTAACCTTTAAATACCTTTGAGAAAACATTAATGAAAGTTGTAGGAACATACCCTGTTAGCTGGGGGCCTATTTTAAATGTATCTTTTTTTGACTCTAAGATATTAGAAAAAGTTACAGGCCTACTTAACAGCACACAACCTCTATGAGCCATTCAAGTCTGGCTTTCGTCCATTACACAGTACTGAAACAGCCCTGGTTAAGGTTCTTAAAGGTCTTCTCTTAGCCTCTGACTCTGGTGCTCTTAGTGATCTCCTTCTGTTAGACCTCTGCTCAGCTTTTGACACTGTTTGTCATGAGATACTCCTGTCACGGCTTTCAGCAACTGAAATTACTGGCACAGCCTTTGCATGGTTTTTCTCCTATGTGACAGGGAGTCAACAATTAGTCATACACCAAAAACACAAATCATCCAAAAAATCCATCAGTTCTGGTGTACCTCAGGGTTATCTTATGGGCCCTCTTCTCCTTTTTTTATATTTATATGCTACCAGTTAAACAAATAATCAAACGCTATGGGTTTATCTTCTACTGTTATGCTGATGGCATTCAGATTTATTTTAGTACACCTTCCAACTCTGTGTTTCCTCCGCCTACATTAACAACTTGCATCAAGGAACTCAAGCTTTGGCTGGAGGCAAATTATCTTGACTGGTTGCTTCTGATTGCTTCTGTTCTACCCACTTAAATGATAGAAGTAATTGCGTTGTTCAATCTATACATACTGTGTCTGTTCCCCGAATAGTGAGGTCAAAATATAAATTTAACACAGGATCTAGAAATAATCTGATCGTGATTAAACCAGAAAAAAGGAAAATAAATGAACAAAAACTATTTTTAAAGCTTGGGCTCCTAAACATTAGATCACTCACACCTAAAGCAGTAATTGTAAATGAAATGATCACAGATAATAGTTTTGATGTACTCTGTTTGACTGAAACCTGGCTTAAACCAAATGATTATATTGGTCTAAATGAGTCTACTCCACCAAGCTACTGTTATAAGCATGAGCCCCGTCAGACTGGTCGTGGCGGCGGTGTCGCAACAATATATAGTGATATTCTCAATGTTACTCAGAAAACAGGATACAGGTTTAACTCATTCGAAATACTTATGCTTAATGTTACACTGTCAGATATGCAAAAGAAATCTGTCTTATCTCTTGCTCTGGCTACTGTGTATAGACCGCCAGGGCCATATACAGATTTCCTAAAAGAATTTGCAGATTTCCTCTCAGACCTATTGGTTAATGCTGATAAAGCGCTAATTGTCGGAGATTTTAACATTCATGTTGATAATCCAAATGATGCATTAGGACTTGCGTTTACTGACCTAATAAACTCTTTTGGAGTCAAGCAAAACGTCACCGGGCCCACTCATCGTTATAATCACACGCTAGATTTAATTATATCGCATGGAATTGATCTTTCTGATATAGATATCGTACCTCAAAGTGATGATGATACTGACCATTTCCTTGTATCATGCATGCTGCATATTACTGATATTAACTGTAGGGCCCCACGTTATCGTCCGGGCAGAACTATTGTTCCAGCCACTAAAGACAGATTCACAAATAACTTGCCTGATTTATCTCAGCTGCTCTGTGTACCCATAAATACAAATGAACTTGACAAAATGACTAGCAACATGGGCACTATCCTCTCTAATACGTTAGAAACTGTTGCTCCCATCAAATTAAAAAAGGTTAGAGGAAAACGTGCTGCGCCATGGTACAACAGTTATACCCATTCTCTCAAGAAAGAAACTCGTAATCTTGAGCGCAAATGGAGAAAAACTAACTTGGAAGTTTTTAGAATGGCGTGGAAAAACAGTATGTCCAGCTATAGACAGGCTCTAAAAGCTGCCAGGACCGAGCATATCCGCAAACTCATAGATAATAACCAAAATAATCCAAGGTTTTTATTTAGCACAGTGGCTAGACTAACAAATAACCAGACGTCACCCGATCTAAATATTCCCTCACAGTTTAATAGTAATGACTTTATGAATTTCTTCACTGATAAAATAGATAACATCAGAAATACAATAACTAATGTAGATTCTACGGCGTCTAGTACTTCAGCCTCATTCACCGCACCCAAAGAAAAACTGCAGTGCTTTTCAACTATAGGACCGGAAGAGCTAAATAAACTTATCAACACATCTAAACCAACAACATGTCTATTAGATCCTGTACCTACTAAATTACTGAAAGAGTTACCTGTAGCAGAAGCACCGCTTCTCAATATTATTAACTCATCGTTATCTTTAGGTCATGTCCCTAAACCATTCAAGCTGGCAGTTATTAAGCCTCTTATTAAGAAGCCACAACTAGATCCTAGTGATCTGGCAAATTACAGACCCATCTCAAATCTTCCGTTTATGTCTAAAATTTTAGAAAAAGTTGTGTCTGCTCAATTGTGCTCATTCTTGCAAAAAAATGATCTCTGTGAAGAATTTCAGTCAGGTTTCAGGCCCCGCCATAGCACAGAAACTGCACTTGTTAAAATTACAAATGACTTGCTTCTTGCGTCAGACCAAGGCTGCATCTCATTGCTAGTTTTACTTGATCTTAGTGCTGCGTTCGACACTATAGATCATGAAATACTCGTAGATCGATTACAAAACTATACAGGTATTCAAGGGCAGGCTTTAAGATGGTTTAGATCCTACCTGTCCGATCGCTACCACTTTGTTTATTTAAACGGGGAGTCATCTCAATTATCACCAGTAAAGTATGGAGTACCACAAGGATCTGTCCTAGGTCCTCTGCTGTTTTCAATATACATGCTGCCCCTTGGTAATATTATTAGAAAATACGGGATTAGTTTCCATTGTTATGCTGATGATACTCAACTATATATCTCAACAAGACCAGACGAAACTTCTAAATTATCTAAGTTAACTGATTGTGTTAAAAATGTAAAAGATTGGATGACCAATAATTTTCTCCTATTAAATTCAGATAAGACAGAGATATTACTTATTGGACCAAATAACAGTACACAGAATCTCTTGGATTACAATTTGCAACTAGACGGATGTCCTGTTACTTCCTCTACAGTCAAAAATCTGGGTGTTATATTAGACAGCAACTTGTCTTTTGAAAAACATATTTCCAATGTTACAAAAACAGCATTCTTCCATCTTAGAAACATTGCCAAGCTAAAGAACATGTTACCTGTTTCTGATGCAGAAAAGCTAGTTCACGCATTCATGACCTCTAGACTGGACTATTGTAATGCACTGCTAGGTGGTTGTCCTGCATCTTCAATAAACAAGCTACAAGTAGTCCAAAATGCAGCGGCTAGAGTCCTTACCAGGTCAAGAAAATATGATCATATTACCCCAATTTTACAGTCTCTGCACTGGCTACCTATTAAGTACCGTATCAGTTACAAAATATTATTACTTACCTATAAGGCCCTAAATGGTTTAGCTCCTGCGTACCTAACGAGTCTTCTATCTCGCTACAATCCATCACGCTCCCTAAGGTCGCAAAACTCTGGAATCTTGGTAGTACCTAGAATAGCAAAGTCAACTAAAGGAGGTAGAGCTTTTTCATATTTGGCTCCCAAACTCTGGAATAGCCTTCCTGATAACGTTCGGGGTTCAGACACACTCTCTCTGTTTAAATCTAGATTAAAGACACATCTCTTTAGCCAAGCATTCACATAATGCATTCATATAATGCATCTCATAATCTTGTACTGCAGTTATATCTGATCAAAACGCACATTATTATTCTTTAGCTTGGGTTGAACAAATAATTTTTGCTTGAATGGAACAACAGCTACGCTAATTATGTCTCTTTGTTTCTCTGTTTCTGCCACGGGATTAACATCCCGTGGTAACTAGGAGTTACACAAGCTTCAGTCTGGATCCAGCCCTTAAATGATCTGAGATGACCAAACACCTGAGAAGAGATGATGCCGACCCCTCGGAGGACCTCAGAGGATGCCAACCTCTGATCCCCCAACAACATGCAGAATTAACAAATTTTGCCATAAGTTAATATATTAAGTTTCTACAATGTATAAATATATTGTAGAAACTTAATTTCCTGTAAAGCGCTTTGCAACGATTGTATCGTAAAAGGCGCTATACAAATAAACTTGAATTGAATTGAATTCTGATCGGCTCTAAAGCTGTTGTATCTAAATTTCTGGTCAACTTATAGATTGGGATGGTGAACTGATTATGTCCTCCACGATAGTTCACAATCTTGGTGTTCTCATTGATTCCACTCTTTCATTTAACAATCATATTGTTAAAAAGGTAAAGACATAATTTTCCACCTACGTAATATCTCTCATATCTGATCCTCTCTCAGACAGCATGATGCTGAAACTGTTTTGCATTCATCACATCTCAACTATTCAGTTCCTTTGTGTATGTAACCGTATGCTGGTGTTGTGTTAAAAATTAGTGATTGAATGCATATAACCAGGAAAATCTAGTGAAACAAAACAATTTTAACCTTGTTACATGTAGGTATAAGGGAATAATATTTGATGTTTGGGGAATAAGGGGGGACAACCTGTAAAATTACAAATCATTTATACTAAGTATTTTGAAACTAATAGGTAACAATTCTAATATTACATGGTATGTAGTCTGTGACCTACTATGCTAAACAACAATCTTATGTTTGGGAGTGATTTAGCAAGATGATATACTTTTTATAATTTTCCACTGGTATTTTATTACAGGCCTAGGTATTTTTTAACCAAGGGGTACATGTTCTATTATTAAAGGATACTTAATGGAGATTACTGAGCAAAACTGGACATCTAGTGAAATGAGTTAATGCGTTTCTGTTATGATTTATAATTCAACAGTCTACTTACCTTATGAAAGCGTATTCGTCGATCTCAGCTGAGTCACACCAGCAACTTCCCAACACCACTATCACCAAATAACTTTGCATGATATACCATCAAGGCTCAATGCAGCTTAAAACAAGCTTACCTCTTTCCAGCTATTCGCTGAAAAAAATACATGATACAACACTTGTATTTCGGTGGATGTATACTGTGATGTGTTTACTGTATATACAGTATATATATATATATATATATATATATATATATATACTATATATATATATATATATATACTATATATATATATATATATATACTATATATATAGAGGGTTTAATTTGGTCATCAAACAATTAAATTAAAACTAGTGCAAGATTTTTGTAAGAATGTAACGCTTTGAATGTAATGGTGGCGCGACTCTGCAGATCAGCGCGTCAGGAAGCAGCAGACAGAGCAGTGATGATGATCATGCTATCACCGTGTCGGAGGACGAGGTTCGGAGGGAACTAAGGAGAGTGAACGTCAGGAAAGCCGCCGGACCTGATGGGATTACTGGCCGCGTTCTGAGGACTTGCGCCGATCAGCTTGCTGGTTTGTTTACTTCCATCTTAAATGAGTCCCTTGCTACCTCTGTGATTCCCACCTCATTTAAGAAATCTGTCATCATCCCTGTGCCTAAGAACAGTAAACCCTCTTGCCTGAATGACTATTGTGCAGTTGCCCTCACATCAACAGTCATGAAGGTTTTTGAGAGACTTTTAAAGAAACACATATGCTCCTCCATCCCTGCTACTTTGGACCCTCTTCAGTTTGCCTATCGCCCAAATAGGTCTACTGATGATGCCATCTCTCAGGTACTGCACTCTTCCCTCACACATATTGACAAAAAAATGGTAACTATGTCAGACTGCTATTCATTGACTATAGCTCAGCTTTCAACACTATAGGCCCCACCAAGCTAGCTGTCAAACTCTCAGACCTCGGTCTAAACACTTCACTCTGTGACTGGATTCAAGACTTCCTCACCGGCAGACCACAAGTGGTGAAAATGGGCCAGTTCACCTCCAACTCATCACCCTGAACATAGGAGCCCCGCAGGGCTGTGTCCTGAATCCCCTGCTCTACTCTCTCTACACACACGACTGCGTGTCCTCTCACAGCTCCACTTCTATTGTTAAATTTGCTGATGATACTGTGGTTCTGGGCCTCACTTCCAACAATGATGAGACCGCATACTTGGGTGAGGTAGAGAGACTTACATCATGGTGCCAGGACAACTGTCTCTCTCTGAACGTGAGCAAAACTAAAGAGCTGATTGTAGACTTCAGGAAGAGACAGCAGCGGCCCTACACTCCTCTTATGATCAGCGGGACCCCTGTGGAGAGGGTGAGCAGCTTCAAGTACCTCGGTGTAAACATCTCCGAGGACCTGACTTGGACTGCACACATTCAAAAACAGGTCAAGAAAGCCAGGCAAAGACTGTACCATCTGCGACAGCTGAGGAAATTCAGGGTCTCACCAGCAATCCTGAAAACTTTCTATTCAGGGGCCATAGAAAGTGTATTGACTCAGTGCATCTCAGTGTGGTACAGTAAAGCCACAAAACAGGATTGCAAAGCTCTGCAGAGAGTCAAACGCTTAGCTGAGCACATCTCAGGGTCTGCCCTCCCCTCTCTGCAGGACATCTACTTCAAACGCTGCAAAAGCAGAGCTGAAAAAATAATCAAGGACTCAAATCACCCCAGTAACCATCTTTTCATCACACTGCCATCTGGCAAAAGCTTCAGGAGCATGATGGCAAAAACTGAGAGACTGAGGAGGAGCTTCTTCCCTCAGGCCATCAGGCTCCTAAACTCAGTCTCATAACATCTACAGGACTCAATTTAAAAAACTGTAAAAACATTCATTATTATTCTCCATCATCCGCATTGCTGCTATGTGTACATACCCGGTACAACCTGTTTGCACATTCCTCTTGCACATCCCTGTTTATATTAATATTTATTAAATCCACAGTAGACTGTATTGCACATTTTATTTCATTGCACATTTTACTCCTTATTTTATTTTATTCTTTTCTTATTTTTTTTTATCTTATTATTACCTATATTTATATATATTCTATATTCTATAGTTATGTTTCATTTTTTATTTTATTTTTTTGCACTGTCCATTGAGCGGACCTGTCCTGACCCTCATTTCACTACTGATTATACGCTGTATGATTGTGTATGTGACGAATAATAATGAACCTTGAACCTTGAGAACCTCTATATTTCCTGTAGTGAAACCAATAATAACCCTTTTAAGGAAAGATGGCAGTAACATGTTGCGATTTTGCAATTTAATGAAACTAAACAAAATGTTAATGTGATTATTCATGTACACTTATTAAAGTGTTACCAACAAAGAATACAGTATGTGCATATATATATTTTTTTTTTCTTTTCTTTTTTTCTTTATTCATCTTGCACAAAACACAGAATATATATTTCTCATACAAGAATATGCAAAAGTCAAATATTAGATTGCAACTGCATGAACAAATAAAGGTTTCTATTAGTAACACCCTGCAATGTACAGAAGCCCCTAGTGGAGTCCCTTGTGGTGAGTCAAACATCCCTGAAAATATAAAAACCTTAGTTATCTTTGTTTGCTTGATTCCCATTTTATATGATTTTGGTTGATAGCTAATGATAAAATGCTCACATTAAAAAAACAAAAAAAACATGGATCTTTATATATTATCTGAAATTCTCTGGGGGTCAGTAGAGTAAACACTTTAAGTAAAACATCTGCCTATTTCCTGTGTTTGTTTGTTTGTTTGTTTGTTTGTTTGTATGCCTTGCCAGTCCGAAGAGAATAGAAAACCTTGAAATGAAGTTGAATGATGATAGTTGGATGACAGTTATATAAAAATGAAGACAGTAATAAGTGCAGATAGAAAGATAGTGAGAGAGACAAAGATAAACATGTCTATGTGCGTTGTTCTCCATGTGTCATTCTGGACAGAGGTTACTTTTCCAAATGATCAGACTTCAAGGGCAGGCCTGAGGGAGCTCAATCTCCTTCCCATGAGCCTCTGCTGTTCAGGTTCTGTTTACAGAAAGACAAACATCTGCTCGTCTTCCTTTCTCATGCTCACTAGAGAGAGGTCATGTTATCTCTGCAATTTTGGGGATTTATATAAAGCTTAACATCTAATGCACATAAACAAAAGTAACACTAGTCTAGTCCTTTATTCTGCTCTTTATCTCATGCTAATGAATGTCTATCAGAGTTTTTTGTGAGGATATAACAGTTCTTGAAATTTCTCTTAAAACACAACCCCCCCCCACACACACATTTTAAAAAAAACATTATTATTATTATTAGTAGTATGTATTTAGAGTAGTGAGGGGCATCTCAGCATCTTCATGATTAAAGTTGACACATGTTCAGAAGTCTGGTCCTTCCTTCTTCAGGTTTTTGTAGTCTGTGTTAATGGCCACAAACTAAAGAAGGAAAAAGAAGAAGACATGCAACATTGATTGTATGGCAGGTGGAGACAGACATTGGGTAATATAACTTTCTTCAGTACTTTTCTCTTTATTATAATGCCTATTCTTAATGCCATTCTTTGATGAACATAATGCCTGTTCTCGCTATTATAATGCCAAAGTTTCTAGGTTTCTTTTATTTCGAAAGAGTATATCAGGTGGACTGCCACAGTTCTAAAGCACATCAGTAAACATGTGACAGAGAGAATGAGGTTCTGCTTCACATCACAGGAAAGCATGTAGACTAGCATCTTTACACTGCTGCTCCATCATATCAACCCGTGAGCATCTCGCATGCATGCGAATTTAAAACACTAAATCCAGCCAACCTAGTAATCTATACATGAAGGATAAGAGTATAGGAGAGCGTGTGTTACAGCTAACCTGTGTTAGTTTGTGCCCCACACATGATTAAATATTTCCACACATGCTAGCATAACCAAATTTACAGCATTTACTAGTTGCCATATCAACACTATATAGAAAAAAAGTACGCCAGAATTAAAAAATTAAATATATCGCTGAATATTTATTTTACCATAGTAAAACCAAATTTCTGGCTAAAGTAAATTTTTCAACTCAGTTTTTATTATTCATTTAAAATTAGACAAATCTGCTACTTTAATCTCCAATCTGTTATTTAGCAGTTCAGATAGTTTTTTTAATGCTTCGCTAACTAGCAGAAGACACTATCCAGTTTTAAATTGCGCAGATGGGGAAGATACTTATAATAATTTTAGTTTTCCTGTCTTTGCAGAAAGAACATTTAATTTATATGGAAGCCTGTTTCTGCCAAACAAACAAACAAATAAATAAATTGTAACACTGTACTACAATGTGCCTGCTATTACTAAACCATGCTATTCTATGATATTACTGATGTGATTTACACTTTTTTTACTTTAATCAATTTTAATGTGATTTACTTTTAATACATTTTAATGAGAAACCTCAAGAAACAGGTGAATAAAGACTGACAATCGATGTATAATATTCAGAAATTATTATTTCAAGAAATGTAAAGCATTTTGGCTGCTTTGTGTGTCTCGTGTGGAGGGAGGGGAGTGAATATATGTGTTTTTCTAAATGTCTGAACATGTTTCTTCATATATTTTCCCACATTGTTTTGAACTGTTTTGAACAATTCAGACCATCAGGGAATTAACATCCACAGGAAATACCAAAACATCCTGTTCTGCTCTGATGAAGCCACTTGGATGAGTGGTGAATGGTCTCTTGTGTGCTTCTCTTGAGCTGTTTCTCACACATCTATGAATAATCATCAGCTCTCCTGTCATCTAAAATGCAACTGTGACTGAATGTTTGCAATAATAAGTTATCAACAGGGCTGTGGCTAGAGGGAAGAAAAGTGGCGATGATTATCATGGCCCCTGTTCAGGGGTCCCCCGTGATTTCAATGCAACTAAAACCTGCTCTTTTTAAATATAAATATGGAATAATGCAAAACTAGTTTTAGTACGAATTTGTACTAGACAAATCATAACTGACACGATTGTTGGTTTTATCAAGCATGGACCCTTTTCACAGGCTGGCATGAGGCATTTCTACAATAATTAACATGTTTTTTTATTATTATTAATATACTTGCATAGCTATATTTTGTGTTATAGTACCCTGGCAACAAATAATAAAAAAATAAACATTTAGTTACCACTGCTGATATGATATAAACAGCGGGCTTATATACCTTATACTGGTAGCTTGGATTGAGTTTATTCCAGGGTTCAGGGTTGCTGCTCTTGTTCCAGCTGTCGGGATTCAAAGATAAAACAATGTCAAATAAACCACTATTTCTTTAGTACTGGGAAAATAATGGACTACTAACTAAATAAATCTTATTAAACTGTTCAAGATGTTCAGTGGCATTAATGTTTGGTTTTCCCCTGCTACTATTTTCTTACAAAAAGTTTTTTTTTTTTTTTTTTTTTGTGCCATTGAGTTAACACTGTCACATACAAAAATATAATGTGTTAAATGATTAAATAAATGTGTTAAATGTATAAATATTGTCATACCTAGTATTTAATAGAATGAATGAATGATGACTATGGGGTGCTTTTGAAATGAGTTTAGCTCCACTTGAATTGAACTGAATTGTGAGTCAGTCAGACATTATTGATGCTTGTGCTGTTGACAAAATAATGTATTTTGCACAAGACAGATGTATTAAATGCAACAGACGTTTTTTTTTTTTTTTTTGTTTTTGGGGGGGGGATGGGGGGGGGGGGGGGTGTTATGGAAATAGGACCAAATTAATTATCAAAAATTAATATCTGAAAAAATAAATAAATCAAAATTGTCTTATGTCAGAAGTCACTGTTAATCTGCTTTACCCATTAATGCATTTTGTTTAATGTAATAATTGTCTTACGTGACATGAGGTCCTCTGGCAAGGCGAAACAAATAAAGGAACGCTCCACCCATGCCCAGACAGATGAAGAAAAACTGTGGGATGAGCTGTGAAAAATTATACCATTTGTAAATTGCTCTCTTGGAAAGTGCTATAAAATAAAAGGTTCATTGTGCAGTAATTTAGACGTTTGATTAGAATATTTTAAAGCTGAATATTTTTTTCTTTGTCGTCGTCTTCTTTTTTTTCCAGAATAGGATTACTAATGTCATAGATCCGATTGTTGTTTCTTCAAGGCTTCATTTTATATTTTACATTTAATGTTTTAAATGTTTGAAGAGCGTCCATAGTAGATGAGCACATTAATACTACACTGTTACTCAAAAAGCATCTTTTCAATTGCTCAGAAGTTGTTAAATTAAAAAATAAATAAATAAATATCCCACAAAGCATGCCATACTATAGGTAACATATCAGATACAAATAGATACTTTTAGAAAACAGGTTATTACTCACTCCTGGATGTTTCCTGATCTGATCTCGGACTTTCTGCAGCATCTTTACTGGAGATTAAAAAGCTGAACTGTGTGTGTCTGTGTGTCTTACAGCTGCTGTGAAGAGAGAGAGAGAGGGGGGGGGGGGGTGAATGGGAGGTTGCTCAAGGAAGAGAGAGAGAGAGAGAGAGAGAGAGAGAGAGAGGTTTAGAAACACTTTATTTTTACAAATTCTTACATTCCTAATTCAAACATCATATCTTAAATAAATTGAAATGCAATTTAAATAATAATAATAATAATAAAAAGAAAATATATTATTTAAAAACTGAAGACCAATTGATCATCATGTACAACACATAGAACCTCATTAATACACCACATTTCACAAAAAGCAGTTACATTATTTGTAAGACTGTAATATGCAAATTCTGTTCTTATTCTTGCTGCCACCAAATACATAAACATTACTTTAGGATCAGTTGCTGCCAACTCTAGGCCCTTATTTTTCCTCGTTTTCCATATGGCCAATTTTATCTTATAGTCCAGACATAATAAGGACACTGGTCTCCAGTTTTTTAATAAACATAAATCCCCTTTTTTGGTAACAATGAGAGGACTGCACGTCGACAACTTAAAGGGAGTGACTCTTCTTTAAAACAACTTAAAAATACTTCATATAAATCCATTCCAATTACATTCCAAAATTGTTGATAAAAGTCAACTGGCAGTCCTTCTATCTGGAGACCAGACATGAGGACAACTGCTGCATTGCCTGAGTTCCATAAAAGTGATATCATTGTCCAGCAATTTTTTTCTGTTAATTTGCTAACTTTGGTAAATCGTGGAGTAATTCCTCAGTACTCTTAGGGTCACATGATTCTTTACTATAGAAATGTTGCATAAAAATCTACTGCCATTTTTCATATTTCCACTGGATCAGAAGTTATAGTTCCATTTGCAAGCCGAAGATGATACATCTGTTTCTATTAGGGGTGGCACGGTACATGTATTCGTACGAACCATCACAGTACAGGCATCTCGGTTCTGTGCATGAGGCCTTACGACGAATACAGGCAATTCACCCCCGATCCAGAAGGGGGCGCCCGCAGCAGTGCAACGCTGTTTGATAACCGCCAGCAGAAGAACAGCAAATGCCAACGGTGACACAGAGGCGGCCACGCTGATGTTTGGCTCACTGTATTTTATTTTGATAAAGTACCAACTGGCTGTCAAGTTAGCAATGCTGGAACTGATGTGTTTTGTGTGTGTGTGTGTGTGTGTGTGTGCGTGCGTGTGTGTGTGTGTGTGTGTGTGCATGCGCTCCGGCGCGATCACTTCAACTGTTTCCTTATACCAGCAGAATCAACTTTAAACACTTATTGTCTTATTAATAATCACTGTATAAAGGTCTGCTTCTATTTGTGTACACTCACAATGAAAACATGTAATAATATGTGTCAGGGTTCTGTTGCGTGTCATCTGTTCCTGCCTCTTGTGTCCATATTTGGTTTGTTTCCTGTCCTTGTTTCATGTCATTATGTGTTAATTACCCTGTGTATCTAGTTCCTGTCTTTTGAGTTTGATTTCGTCTGGTCTACTCGTTACTTCCCGGTGTATCCTGTCTCTCAGCCTTGTCTTGTCCTGCCTTGTCCTCATTAAAGACTATTATTTGAGTTTACGTACCTAACCGTAAGCGATGCCCTTTCACCTCGTTTTGTTCTCTGTTTTTTGAAAAGTTTTTATTTTGTTCCTGTCTGTTTGTCCCGTGAGCCCTCATGCCCGCCGATCGCGGGAGATATCCGCCACCAGCAGTGGCTCTCCCAAGCCCGCCGGTGGGTTTCCTAGTTCCCGGTTTGCCGCTCCCCCAGGCGCGCCGTTCGCGGGAGATCACGCCACCGGATCGCCGCTGACTCAAGCCCGCCGGATCGCCGCTGACTCATGCCTGCCGGCCGCTGCTCACCCTAGCCCCGTGGATCTAGTCCACCTATTACCGCCAGGAGTGCCGTTTTTAAGTTGTGTTGTGCCCACAGGAACATTTTAATCAAGTCTTGTTTTGTCATGTCCACGGAGACTTGTCTGGGGCAGGCGGCTCCTTTTGTTGTGGCCATGGAGGCCATTCTAGCCGCCTGCCCCCATGTCGTAGATTTGGAAGCGGTTGCTGAGGGACCCTGTGAGGGCCCCTGATGTCATGCCCAGAGGAAGCCTCAGCTTCCGAGCTTAGTCCAGGAGGGCTTCCTGTTCCTGTGGGTTGTCCTGTCCCTGTCTTGTCCTGTCTGTTTAGCCCCGGAGGGCTCTTGATACCCCCTAAATACCTAAATATTTTTTGGGGGGTAGAAAGGGTTCCGGCTGTGGGGGCCGAGCCGAGGGGACCGAGGCCAAGGCCCCGAAGACAACCTGCCATGGCCTCCTGAGCTCACTGCACCGCCATGGCCTTCAGAGCTCCCAGAACCGCCATGGCCTCTGTTGTCTGTTCCGCTCTGGAGGTCCCCGTCCTGTGTTCCTGTCCGTGTTTGTCCTGAGGGGCCTCCAGAGCACCCACCCCCCCTCCCCGGTGGAACTGTTACGGCGTGGGACACGCCTTCCGGGAGGGGGGAGTTGTGTCAGGGTTCTGTTGTGTGTCATCTGTTCCTGCCTCTTGTGTCCATATTTGGTTTGTTTCCTGTACTTGTTTCATGTCATTATGTGTTAATTACCCTGTGTATTTAGTTCCTGTCTTTTGAGTTTGATTTGGTCTGGTCTACTCGTTACTTCCCGGTGTATCCTGTCTCTCAGCCTTGTCTTGTCCTGCCTTGTCCTCATTAAAGACTATTATTTGAGTTTACGTCCTCGTCTGCGTGTTCCTGTTCCTCCCTCGTGTGTGCACCATGACATTATATAGTATTTTCACATCTAGATGGATTTTTTTTTTTTATTTGCACTACTGTCTGTTCAAAATAAATGAAAAGAAACCGAGCATAGTAGATTTCTTTTTTTTTTAATGTTGTACCGAAATCGTATCGAACCGTGACCCCCGAACCGTGACATCTGTGTACCGTGCCATCCCTAGTTTCTATTGAACATTTTTATTTTCTAAGTTAAAAAAAAAATAAGAACTAGGAGCATCCATATCTTTAATGGAACAAAACTTTGCTCTTATCATTGCTCTCTCTGTCCGCTCCTGTAAGAAAGATCCAAGTTCCATTCTTTTCTTTTTCAAAAAGTCTTTCTGCACAGTTCCAGGGTTATCCATAAGTTATTTTTCTAACACACTACCTGTGTGTTCACTTGCAGGGATATTCTATAATTTCTAAATGCACGTTCACCCATCTGTAGCAATATTTCAAGTCTGTGGTATAAGTATTTATTTATGCTGGAAAGTGCATTAATTTATGTCTATTGCCAGATTCTGTCCTCCATGAAGAATGTATCAATGTTTGTAAGAAAGAGCATGAGTGATCATGCCTCGTATCTCAAACCTATGTTTGCTGAAAGAGCAGCCTGTCATCCAGCTCACCGTTATCTTGAAGATCTGATCTCTTCATCTGTTCCTGGAATGAATGGCAATAATGATGCTGGTTACAGGGGACAAAACACCAGACTACCCGCCACTGAGCTTTGAGCTGAAGCAGATGCTGGAACTGAATGAAAGATCAAAGACTGACAGCAAATGTCTCTCACTTATGCAGCAGGTGAAAGCACTGTGTCATCTCTAATACACAAAAACTGTAGTGAAAGAAGCCTGACCACAGCAACATAACATACACAAACCCCTGAGCCATGTTAGACCTTTGATGGTAGAGGGCCAAAAAACCCAGAGTCCCAGGGATTACCGAAAAGAGTAGGAAGAAAATAGACAGGTGTCATACACAAAATAAACAGCATTTTAAAAGTAAAAAAAAAAACTAACAAAAAAATGACAAGACAATGAGGCATACAAACACACACAGTTTGTATAGAGTCTATTTTTTATTTCTTTTTTTTCTATTCTAATTCTATTCTTTAAAAAAAACTTGCTCCTTTTAGACTTGCACTCTATCCATTTACTAACTGCTTGTTTTGCTATAAAAAAAATAAAAAAACTAACACTAGCTTCTCTATTATTTTTGTATTCTATCTATTTGTTTTCTTTTTATTTATTATACAATTAACAAAAAGCTAACAAAAAGGCCTCTAACACTAACTTGCTCTATTCTTTTTCTATTCTGTCTGTTTTCTTTTTATTTATCATATAACTAAGAAAAAAATAAATAAACTTGCATATCATTGATCTTTTGTTGATTTTGATTGCTTCCATTGTCCTCATTTGTAAGTCGCTTTGGATAAAAGCATCTGCTAAATGACTAAATGTAAATGTAAGTTTATGCTCACCAAATGTTTGTCAGGTGTGTTAATGCTCGTAAATGGCACCCTCATGTGGTGTAGTGGTATATGTACATTCTTGTTATCTTACAGTGTATAAATCTCAGTGAAGTGTTTATGGTTTGTGCCTTTGAGTATATTAAATCCCATCCAATGAAATATCCTCTTGTACGTCTTAAATCTAATCTTGCTTCTTATTTTCAGAGTTGTCTTTATAATTTCCATACAATATTTAATTAGGTAACCCCCCACTAACTTTGTGGGGAAAATATTTCCAATAATGAGAGTGATATGTGAAATATTTTTGTATGTTGTGCCAAATGATAATGTTTTTAACAAATGATGGAAACTGCATAAAAATGCCCTTGATAACCAAGTGTGACAGTTGTGTTTTAAAGCTCAGGGTAATTATAGAGCTAATTTTTGCACCTAGGATTTACACCAAACAGGTAGCCTACTCATCAATGAATCATCACTAGTTTCAAGTAGATATTTTCCCACTTATCTGTGAAACCAAAATACAACTTTTCCTCTTACTCGCCTTTGGATAATGCAATGTGAGAGTAAACATATACATACAGTATTTTATTTATTTTCTGCACTCACTAATAAATATATGGCTTCATTTTTGCAAGCCTCTTTTTCAGTGAGTTGTTGGGGTGAGACTATACACACACACACACGTGTGTGCATTTTTGTGACAAATGAGGACACAACTTTGTATAATGACACAGGTATGACATAGGTATTACAAGGAGAAGGTGACTTATGAGGACATTGTCCCTACAGCGGACAGTGAACACAGCTGCAAAGATCATCGGTGCCCCTCTCCCCTCCATCCTGGAAATTTTCCTTGCACGATGCTCCAGTAAAGCTACCAGTATCGTGAAGGACC
The DNA here is from genome assembly GCA_023376895.1 of Aspiorhynchus laticeps. NCBI lineage: Eukaryota > Metazoa > Chordata > Actinopteri > Cypriniformes > Cyprinidae > Aspiorhynchus > Aspiorhynchus laticeps. The sequence continues at coordinate 45,613,422 of CM041799.1, read as the reverse complement.
CCACCCACCCCTCCCACAGTCTCTTCCAGCTCCTACCATCAGGAAGACGGTACCGGAGCATCAGAGCGGTTATGTGTATATACAGTAAAACTGTTTATAGTATATGTATAGCTAGATAACAGACTCAGTAAGTTAGCTATGTAGGTCAAAAAAAATTCTTACATCTAGTATTGTATGCTTATTTTTATGCTTATTTATGTAGCACCGTGGTCCTGCGAGACACGACATTTCATTCCACTGTATGTCCACACATGTAGCGGAATGACAATAAAGCTAAACTTGAACTTGAACTTGAACCATGTCCCCATTTTTCAAAACGCTTATAAATCATACAGAGTGAGCTTTTTTTTTTGAGAAAGTAAAAATGCACAGTTTCCTGTGAGTTTCCTCTCACAATCCATCACTCCCTCAGCATTAGATCCAGCACTGAATAATTTTACTTAGCTTTACTGCAAATACTCTTATTTGCAAAAACACCTCTTATAATATTCTTATACAGCAAAAATTATTATTTTTCCTCCACTATCTTATAGGCCTTTCTATCATGCTCTGCTCTTGAGTTCTACACATATAAATAAATAAATAAACCCAGCAAATTACATTATAATAACACAAAAGAGTTACTGCAGATGAATTATTCTCAAGAACAACAGTTACAGTAATTGTGACAAATTGTAGATGAAATATAGCTAGTGATGCATGATGTACAATTTAGTGGACCGATGATTAATCAGAATTTCCTCACAATCTAAAATCAATATTTGAAAATGTAACTATGATATGATTCCTTAGATGTTATTTGATGTTAAAGCTTGTGACTAAAAAACAAAAAAAATAATAAATCCCACACACTATCCGCACTTGCAAATCTATCAAAATATTTATTAACTAACAATCTTTCAGTCCATGAATAATAAAAAAAGAAAGAAAAGAAAACTTTGGTTATCTTTGCAATGAGGTATACCCATGGGATATTGTACCAGCAGGAGCCACTTCCAATGCCAGTGGCACTGCAACCCAAGAGACCAGTAAAGGTCCAGGATTTCTTAGGGATACATTATGATTCCATACTCGAATGAGACGCACATGATCTCATAATCAGAACATCCAGAGTGATACAACTGATAGTGATTCTAGTGCTTTAGTCTCCACCTCTTTTTTATCAACGACCGTGGACTTGGAGCTCCTCAAATAGACGGTAATCAATATTTCAACAAAAGAACTGGTGACCAAACTGGGGGTTTGTCCATAGGATTGTCATTGGTGTTAATACTTTTGGTTCAAAGGTTGATCTGTTTAAATGTTTTAGACAGATAAAATGATGATACTTCTTTTCGAAAACTGTTTCTAGTGCAGTACCTAGTACACCGTTTAGACCTAAGAGCACCTCTTGTCCGAATATTTCAAATCATATTTTTGGTTGAAGAGGATGTAATGAAAACTTGTTCAGCATGAAAACATTCAGAGGAAAACGTTCAGCATGCGCGTGCTGTCTACTGAACGTAAACAACGCTGATTACATTCAGTGAAAGCACAAATAAGTGCGGATAGTGTGCAGGATTTATTCTTTTTTGTTGTTTTGAAGTTGGGCCTTTTTTGGTCGTTTTTCCTATGCACCTATCAATTACTTACCGGTGTGTGAGGGTGATTGTTAAAAGCTTGTGACTAAACCTCATCTTGAATGAGCCTCCATCTTAAATGATGTACCGCGCACACAATTTGGAGATGCTCTCTGCTTGTCTGCAATGCAAGGGTAAATAACTGGTTGTTTGAATAAGTAAAATTTATTCTTTACTCAATAAACACTATGTATATAAAGGACTAATGTTTTATGTATTTGAGAAGCGAAGAAAAGGGTTTTAGTCCAGCATTTGCTTTATAGTTATAACCAATACTGTCTTGTAACTGTATTGTAACCAATACTTTTTCTTTTATAACATGAGATTTTGGCCCAATGTATTTAACCATGGGAAAAACTGAGTGCTACAATAAACTTTGTAAGCTTATTGTACAAAGAAAATGTAATGTGAAAAGGAAAGGAGACATGTGACCAAGTATGGTGTCCCATACACAGAATTTGTGCTCTGCATTTCACCCATTCAAGTGCACACACATAGCGTTGAGTAGTGAACGAACACACACACACACACACCGTAAACACACACCCGAAGCAGTGTGCAGCCATTTTTGCTGTGGCAAAAGGCAGCGGGACGGGACTGAAATTTACTGTTTTAGATAAAGTAACTCAAGTTATTTTACACCAATCAGAAATTTGAAGTACAGTATATTATTTATGAATGTTTTAATTCACACTTTCTTTTTCTTCATAAACCATGCAAATATGGTGTTGCGTGAGACAACGGAACCTCTCCCACTCAAAATTCACACCTCTACATTGGTCAGTCTGCCAAAGGTGGGTGTGACTGGTAGATCCTTAAAAGTCCCTAACCCAAACCAATCATCGCTCAAACCCTTTGAGACAGACACTCTTCAAGACTCATCACCCTGGAGTCTGACCTTCCGGCAGTTTTTATCTGTAAAAACTGTAGTATACTTCGTTTTTGTATGCGTACGCTAGCGTATGCGTACAGTTGAACGCGTAGCCTTTCAAAGTATACTCCATTTGAAGTTGTACGCGAACGCAGGCGGTTGACACATGCGCACTAGAAAGCTTCATTCATGTTCAGTATCTGCTCTATTTTTCCCCGTTAAGTCATGACTGATAACAAATATTTTTGAACTCTTTTAACCCAAAGCTGAGCTGTCTCATACCCTCTCGCTTACAAGTGCTCGTCAATGTGAGCGTCTGTTGTTGCAGTCTCCGCTGTTTTGTTGCCGTTAATCCGTCTTTTTAGTTTCATTTTCTACTGTGAAACAACGGCCCGGGACAGTGTTGCCACCATGTGGGAAAACCTGATTACTGCAAAATAACTTCAGTGCGCATGTGCGACCTGAGCATACAAAGTACGCGCGGTTACAAAAATCTGGTGGTGCGCGTACAGTACGCGCGGACTGTTCTGATGACGCAATTCGAGTCACGTGCAAACGTGTGTATGCTGTCCCTCGCGTACGCGTAAAAAGTGAAGTATACTTTGGCCTTAAGATTGGGCCCCTTTATCAAGGTTATTTTTGATTCTCTGATGATTCGCATTAGGTTGTGGTTAATTGATGTTAAATATTGCCATTCTTTTGCTCTCTCTCTCTCTCTCTCACTTTTCTTCTTTCTGTATGTATGTGTTTTGCTTAGATTAGTTGTATGTTAGCTGTATTTTCATTTATGAAATCCCTTATATTCACAATCGATTGTCTCTGTGTGCTGCTCACAACTCTGAGTCACTGAATGTTGATCTTGCTAGATGCTAAGCTACTTCTAGTACTGTATAAAGTAGGAAAGCTCTTCTTTCTTGGCCAGGAAGATAATCTTTTCTAGAATCGATAAGTGATTACACTGTCTTCTCAGTGGATGAACAGATTAAATAATTGTAATATTGATTCTGTTACAGTTAATTTTGAGATCTAATCTAAATATTTATAATTAATTAAATATTAACAAACCACCACTCCCGCGAGGAAGGGCCTCCGGTTTTCAAGCCACCATAGCAGGCCCTTGGCAAACCTGGGACGCGCCCCGGACTCTGCCGCAGCTTCTCCTGGCACTGCGCTGACCCTCACTGCCATGAGCGGCCCCAGCAGCTCAAGCATGGCTCCGCCGGCAGCTCCGGCCCATCCACAGCCTTTCCCTTCTCTCTCTTCCTATCCTCTCCCCGGTCTATGGCCCGCGGCCCCACCATCAAACTCTAACGCGAGACTGCCTCCATTAACGGCACAGGCCCAGACATCTTCCTTTCCTTCTGTCTTCGCTCCCAGAGCCGTCGCTAGCGTGAGGCTGCCTCCGTTAGTGGCGCAGTCGCAGATGCCCTCCGTTCCCTCCTTTCTTTCCTTCTGTCCTCGCAGCGTGAGGCTGCCTCCGTAAGCGGCTCCAGTGGCCGCTATTCCGCTACTCCTCTCCCTCATCCCTACGCTCGCTCTTCCTTCACGCCGATGCCCATCCCACCGAACGCCCCGGCCCTGTATCCACCTCCCGTTGCTGGCACCATCAGGTCACAGATCCTAGTAGGTGCAGCCATAGATTTTTTTTCTCTTCTGTCACCACTTTCAGCTCCGTCTTCAGACCGCCAAATCGACTGCGGCGAGTTCTCCATCACCCTTAAAAACACAGCACATAATCCGTCACGTATCTTATCGCCGAGCTCGCATTATCATACGGAGGCACTCACTTCTACACTTACCACAAGCTGTTTTCAGCGAAATGCGCCATCCAGGTGGTTCAGTGGAACCAGTGTCCTTACTGGGGGCCTTTGGACACTGAGCTCCATAACAGAGTCTTCTTGGCTGCCGCAACATCTCATGCACGGTCTGCCGATCCATAGCCCACTCCACCACAGCATGCCCCTCATTAACCCGTCCATCCCTCCCTGCCCCGAACCGCCTCAGCAAAAATCCACCAGCTACATCCCGCATCACCCAAACACTTTAACCGACCCACCACCCTCCAATTCTGCCTACCGCCACTCCTCCTCCTTTTCCAACAACCAGGTCTGCTCCAATTTCAACGCTGGCAGGTGAACAAGGCAGCGCTGCCGCAACATGCATGTCTGCAGTTTCGGTGGTGGCACTCATGCCCGCATCGTATGCCCTGTAATAATTTTAAAGCTATTATTTCAGCTTTTAGGGAATCAAGTTTAAAGACTTGGGTTGATTTGATTGAACTGATATTAATTCAAAACTTATAATTTATACCTTATTAACGATTCGTCCAGCGTACGTTAAAATCAGTATACCTTAACAAATTAGTTTATCTTACTTCGTGGCCAACGATAAAACAAACAAAATAGTACTTTATCAAATTTTGAGTGAGGTAACGCAATCTTTGGCAAATAGTTTCAAACTTGAAAATCACACAGCACAAGACAAAAGAGATTCTTTATAAATGAAACAAAAGTTTATTTGCTATTGTTACTCTACAATACTAAACTAAACACACACATACAGACATACACACGTTCCGAGATGAATTATTGCAATCTGAAGAAAGTTTAAGTCTAGCCCCCTTTTGCTAGTTCGTTATCAATAAACTGAGGAAGATTACAAAAGCAGGGAACTTATAGCTGTCTTTTACTGCTTAAAGATCAATTCACCAGTTTCAGCAGTATATGAAGATTTGTTTTGTTTACTTGCTTTAAGTTGAGATGACCGCAGATTTTGTTGTTTCCTTCGGGTGTTGAGGGAACCCCGGCGGCTGATTGGTGGCTGATGCGTGATGTCACTGAGGAAGCCCTTCCATAATAGGTTGGTTTCTTTGTGACATGATGATGCTCTTAGGAAGTCTGTTTAGAGTTCTTACGGCTTCAGGTTTTAAAAGTTTCTTCAAAAGTTTGACGAATTATTGTAGTTGTTGAATGGTCAACCTGATGTTAAGGCTGAGGGAGCTTCGCAGCACGATCAATGACGAAGCCAAAGTTTAGCAGCAAGCAAGCCCTGAGCAAAGCTGGGTGTCTATCTTTATTGGGCTGATTTCAGTCCATCCCATTTGCTGTTTGATCCAATCCAATTGTTTCTGTAGGGCGGAGCCCCGCCTCACAAAGATTGTCTTTCGTGCATACCTTATCTGCTTAGTTATTTCATCAAATTAAGAAAACATCCTAGCAGCTTTCTATACGTGTTGTAATCATACATTATGATGATAAAATTATGACTTTCATCCACACCAAATTATCTCTGATGACAACAGCTTTCATTCAACATCAAACACCAAGTATTTGGCATACCCAAAGTACATACACTAATTTTATCTACTACACGGTTAAGGCATAGATTAAAACATCCTACATCCTAAATAATCATACCAAGCATATGAAAGACATCAAATACAACATTAGTATATATTGTCTATTGAGTATATTGCTTTAGTAGCAGCAGGAATTATTAATTGTCTTTTGGCATAAAGTCCATAACAGTTTGCATGTTCTTTGTCTGCACAAGAACAGGAAAAAGTGCGTTTCTGTTGGAATGCAGGAGGACGACACGAGGTATCTGGAGGTCAGGAAGTCACTTTGGGTGTGTATCTGTAAAATTTCAGCACTCAGATGTCTCGTCGTAAAACAGTCTTCTCTTGTTGATACCATTATTGAATTATGCGTTAAACGGTCATCTTGGACCATTTCTATATAGAGAGTTCTTTGTTCTTAAATACATCCAGATGTTCTCCTTAAATCTATCCCTGTTTTTCTCATGAGATTATAAGGAGATTATGGCAGGAAGCTGGTCACTTATTGCTGTCTCAGTGCTTGCCGATCCAGGATGTGGTTCTATAAATCTCTCCCTTCCTGTGTCTTTTGTGGAGATAAGCAAAAGGGGTCCCACAGACAGCGCGGCATCATAAATGGAGTTGGTCCATTTTATGGCTGGCCCATGTCCAAGAAGAAAATCTTTTAGTTTTCCTTTTGGCATGTAAGACTCAAATAATTATTTGGGGTCTGTTCGATAAGGTTCTACAGCCCTGTATTCAGATCCTTGAATACAAATGAAAAACCCTACCACCGACTCCGTGAATGCTTACTGTTTGTGTGTTGAATTGTCTCACCACCCTGACACTAACTTTACTGATTTTTTACTGTCTGGTCTCACTCACGGCTTTAATCCCGGCGTCAAAAGTCTTCCACGCCAAAGCATCATTTGCGCCAACCTCCAGTCCGCCCTCACCGAACCCGACATAGTCGACCTCTTAATCAAAAAAGAAGTTGAGTTAAGTACATACAGGTGCATCTCAATAAATTAGAATGTCGTGGAAAAGTTCATTTATTACAGTAATTCAACTCAAATTGTGAAACTTGTGTATTAAATAAATTCAATGCACACAGACTGAAGTAGTTTAAGTCTTTGGTTCTTTTAATTGTGATGATTTAGGCTCACATTTAACAAAAACCCACCAATTCACTATCTCAACAAATTAGAATACTTCATAAGACCAATAAAACATTTTTTTTTAGTGAATTGTTGGCCTTCTGGAAAGTATGTTAATTTACTGTATGTGTACTCAATACTTGGTAGGGGCTCCTTTTGCTTTAATTACTGCCTCAATTTGGCATGGCATGGATGTGATCAGTTTGTGGCACTGCTGAGGTGGTATGGAAGCCCAGGTTGCTTTGACAGTGGCCTTCAGGTCATCTGCATTGTTGGGTCTGGTGTCTCTCATCTTCCTCTTGACAATACCCCATAGATTCTCTATGGGGTTCAGGTCAGGCGAGTTTGCTGGCCAGTCAAGCACAGTAACACCATGGTCATTGAACCAGCTTTTGGTACGTTTGGCAGTGTGGGCAGGTGCCAAGTCCTGCTGGAAAATGAAATCAGCATCTCCATAAAGCTTGTCAGCAGAAGGAAGCATGAAGTGCTCTAAAATTTCCCGGTAGATGGCTTCGTTGACTGTGGACTTCAGAAAACACAGTGGACCAACACCAGCAGATGACATGGCAGCCCAAATCATCACTGACTGTGGAAACTTCACACTGGACTTCAAGCAACATGGAATATGTGCCTCTCCACTCTTCCTCCAGACTCTGGGACCTTGTTTCCAAATGAAATGCAAAATTTACTTTCATCTGAAAAGAGGACTTTGGACCACTGAGTTCTTTTTCTCCACAGCCCAGGTAAGATGCTTCTGACGTTGTCTCTGGTTCAGAAGTGGCTTGGTAGCCCTTTTCCTGAAGATGTCTGAGCGTGGTGACTCCTGATGCACTGACTCCAGCTTCAGTCCACTCCTTGTGAAGCTCTCACAAGTGTTTGAATCAGCTTTGCTTGACAGTATTCTCAAGCTTGCAGTAATCCCTGTTGCTTGTGCACCTTTTTCTACCCAAATTCTTCCTTCCAGTCAACTTTTCATTTAATATGCTTTGATACAGCACTCTGTAAACAGCCACACCTTTCAGTAATGACCCTCTGTGACTTACCCTCTTTGTGGAGGGCGTCAATGTTCGTCTTCTGGATCATTGCCAAGTCAGAAGTCTTCCCCATTATTGTGGATTCAAAGAACAAGAGATACCCTGAATTTATACTGTAGGGATGGTCATTAATTGAAACTCAAATGTAAATATTCTAATATTTTGAGATACTGATTTTTGACTTTCATGAGCTGTAAGCTCTAATCATCAAAATTAAAACAAAAAAACTTTTGAAATGTTTTACTTTACATGCAATGAATCTAAAATATATGAAAGTTTCACTTTTTGAAATAAAAAATTTATTTACATGGCACATCAGTGATAACTCATGGATTTGATGATTTATTCACAGTGGAGAAGAAAGATGTGTAATCATATGAACCTAGGAACCTAGGAGGGTCACTGCTGACATGGCCAGTCGCATGGTTGTCTGCTATAAATAAAATGTCATATGCTTGGAATAATAAATAAATTTAAATGTAATTATATACTATTTATTATTTATTTAAATCTCTGGTTTAAAAATAGAAAAATAGACCCACTATAGTTGAAATGGTTTTCTTAAATTTTGTATCTCAAAATGATGGGTGTCATTAAAAATATGGAGATTTAGATGTGGACACTAAAATAATCTGCAAAGCTATCTCAAAAAGAATAGAGAAGATAACCCCTCTCATAATTCATTCCGACCAAACTGGCTTCATAAAAGGGAGGCACTCCTCAACAAATACACGTAGGTTACTTAACTTGATAGACTATTCATGCAATAGAAACCTTCAAATTACAATATTGTCTTTAGATGCAGAAAAAGCTTTTGATAGGGTTAACTGGAATTTTCTATTTGCAACTTTACACAAATTTGGTTTTGGAAACTCTTTCATAAACTGGTTAAAAATATTATATAACTCTCCAATAGCATGTGTCAGGACAAATGCCCAAACGTCCTCTAGCTTCTATCTTAAGAGGGGCACCAGGCAGGGATGCCCCCTCTCCCCCTCACTGTTTGCAATTGTTATTGAACCACTAGCAGCAGCAATTAGACAGGCAACAGTGATTAAAGGCATTAAATGCAAGAATGTAGAACATAAAGTTAGTCTTTACGCAGATGATGTGTTACTTTTTCTTCAGCATTCACAAACCACTCTCTCTGAGGTAATTACATTAATAAACTCTTTCTCAAGAGTCTCAGATTATTCAATAAACTGGTTAAAATCAACAGTTCTTCCAATTAATTGCTCCTTCCAGAATTCTTCCACTCCACTGCAATCTGGAAATATTAAATATTTAGGTATTAATGTCTCTCCTAGGCTGGCAGATTTGATTAAATTAAACCACATCCCACTTTTAAAGAAGGTAGAAGATGATCGAACCAGATGGAGGTCTCTACCCATATCACTCATGGGAAGAGTCGCCTCAATAAAAATTATGGTTTTGCCAAGAATTAATTATTTATTTGCAATGATCCCGAGCAAACCACCACCTGACTGGTTTAGATCTCTGGACTCCTCCATCTCTAAATTCCTTTGGAAAGGTAAACCCCCGCGTATTAGCTTAAAAACGCTGCAAAAGACCAAAGATAAAGGAGGACTAGATCTACCTAATTTTCACCACGATTTCTTAGCCAACAGGCTTCAACACATTTCAGGGTGGTTAAAACACACCCTCTTAGATGAGCCTTGGCTAGATGTAGAACAGGCATTATGCAATAATATAGAGATTTCGGATCTGCCATTCATTAGCTCGATCAGCAAACGACACGTATGCTTCAAAAGCATCAGTATCAGCTCTTCTCTGACAGCATGGTGGGAGTTTCTAAAAATGATGGAGTCTTCACTAATCCCATGCAAACGTACCCCCATCTGAAACAATCCTGACATATTGCTAAACAACAATATGATAAACTTCACAGATTGGAGTTGTAAAGGTATTAAATACCTAGAACATATATTCGAAGGGACAGACTTTATTCCCTTTGACAAATTAGTTAAACAATATGGGATTAATAAACACAGATTTTTAGAATATCAACAAATTAAATCTATTGTAAAAAGGAAATTTAAGTCTAATCATATCAAGTTACAAATACCACCAAGTGTGGCAGATTTTCTTAATCTCAAAACCCCCAAATTAATGTCTAAAATATACAGGGCACTTTCCAAAATAGATGAATCAATATCACTTCCTATTGCAAAATGGGAGGCAGATCTATCAGTAAGCCGGGACCATAATTTCTGGTCTCAGATATGTTTAAAAACCTTTGAACTGATTAGAAATCCTGGTTTACAATTAATACAATACAAAATCCTGCATAGAGTGCACTACACAGGTCATCGGATGTTCAGGATGGGTTTTACAGCTTCTAACAACTGCTCACACTGTAAAGGCAATACACCTGACAATTATATCCACGCTCTATGGTTCTGTCCACCTGTTCAGAGGTACTGGTACAGGATTTGTGAAGATTTATCAAAGTGTCTTAAATGTTCTATTTCAGCCTCTGCTTTAGTCTGCTTGTTGGGCGACCTAGATGGTGTCACTACAGAAGGTAACACAATCCACATGGCTTTCACTGCCCTATGCATTGCTAAGAAGACTGTCCTCATGAACTGGAAAAATAAAAATAATCTTAATATCAACCAATATAGAAATTATTTGTGGGATTATATTAGTCTTGACACAGCTTCTGCTGCCACATTAGATCAATCTCTCTGGGCTCCTTTGATCATCTCCATCACCTAGTGTGAGTGGGGGTCCCGATTCTGTCCGGCTGTGGTTTTTGTTGTTGGCGTGGGGTGGCGATATGGGCCTGGGGCATCTGGGGGTTCCCTGGGGGTGGGTTTCTTGGGGGGTTCGGCGCTGGGGCTGCGACCTTGGCCTGGATGGGGTATTGGTGACTCTTGGGTGCTGTTTTTCTGGCGGCTGCATGCGCTGCTGGGGATGCCTGTGCCGGCGGACGTAGGTTGCCAGCCTGGCGGCCGCACTGTTCCGGGGTTGGTCCGGGGGGGGCTTGGGGATCTGGGGGCGCTCTGCCTCCGGGTTGGGGTTACGGCTGGGCCTGGGGGGCTTGGGTCCTGGTTGGTGTGCCGCCGGGAGCATGGGTTGGTGCATGCGCTTGGGCCCGGCTCTGGTGTGGGGGTCTTCGATGCATCTGTGCCTCCGCAGGGGGGGGTAATAGAGGCGGGGTAAATGGGCTTTACCTGGGTGTCTTATTGTCTTATGTAGTCTGGGAGCTGACTGAATGATGGGGTGGGGTAGTTTTTCCTCTGCTGTGGGGTCTGGTGGGCCGCCCCGGGCTGCCATGGGCCCTGGTCTGGATGGGCCTGGGCCCCCCGCCCTGGGCAGATTTGGGGTAACGGGGGTGCCTATGGGGGTCAGCGGGGGAGCTGGCTCCAGAGGGGGGGTATTTTGCCCCCTCTGATGCTTTCCTCCCCATCCCTAAGGCTTCACTTCTCCCGCTCCATCACACCAACACATAGGTAGGGTTTTGAGGTGCGGGTGCGTCGCTGGGATGCGGGGGAGGTGGTACTCCTCTGTCTCCTCGTGGCCGCCTGCATCTCAATCACACATTACAGCTTAGACATTCTCATTACTTACTGTCACATGACACATACATATAGGGCTTTGGGGGTGGGCACACTGAATGGCATCCGGAGGGCGGTCTGTTCATTCAGCCTTCCCTCTGGTGCCAGTGCCCACTTCTCAATTTTAAGTTGCACATAGACATTGAGGGCTCTAGGGAGGGGACGAGCTGACACAAGCTTGTGGAGGGTGCCCCTCCCCTGTTTTAAAGCACCCCTGTTTTAAAGCACCTTAGAACAACACACACCAACACTACATTTGAGCGGGTGGGGTGAAGCATGGGGTCTTTTTTTTTTTTTTTCTCACACCCCTGTTCTCTGTTCTCTGTCTGGGGCCGGGGGCTGTGCGGATGAGCTGGCCGCCCGGTCGGGGTCTGGGCTGTTGGTTTTCTCTGCTGCTGCGGGGACCGGGGTGGTCTTCCTGTCCCCACGCCGGAGCGAAGGGGGTTCAGCTCCGGGATCGGGCGCTGACTACCCCTCTGGGGGTGGTGGTGCCTGGATCTAGGAGTATAGAGTGCATATGGGGAGTGTGAGTGTGGGTACCGTGTTCATTTTTGTGTGTCTACATGTGGGGCGAGGGTGTGAATATTCGTTTGCGTGCATGAGGGTGGGAACGTATGCTTGTGTATATGTGTGCTTGTTCGTCTACGTCTATGTGTCAGGTCGGGCCTTAGACTCCACCTCACTCATCATCTCAGTCGACCCCCACCCCACCACCATGCCCTGCCGGTGGAGGATGCCGCCGGTGCGTTGGTGGTTTCTCGAGATGATAAAAGCTACTCTTTACAACTGCATTTACATGAAGGCATTTACATTAGGGCCAAGAATGGATCCCTGTGGAACACCACAATGGATAAGCGCAGGTGGTGAAGTAAATGACCCGATATTTACAGAAAAAATCCTCCCCTTTAAGTATCCTCCCCGGCTGGGAATGGCCTCCATGGCCACTACAAGAAGAGCCGCCTGCCCCAGACGAGTCTCCACGGACCAGATAAGACAAGGTAAGTTTAAAATGTTCCTGTGGGCACAACAAGACAACACGGCACTCTTGGCCGTAACAGGTGGACTAGATCCACGGGGCTAGGGATAGAGGCGGCCAGCGGGCATGAATCAGCGCCGATCCGGTGGGCTTGAGTCAGCGGCGATCCGGCGGGCATGAGTCAGTGGCGATCCGGCGGGCTTTGAGTCAGCGACGATCCGGCAGGCATTGAGTCAGAGGCGGGCCGGCGGGCATTGAGTTAGCGGCGATCCGGTGGCGTGATCTCCCGCGAACGGCGCGCCTGGGGGAGCGGCAACCCGGGAACCAGCTGGCGGGCTTGGGAGAGCCACCGCCAGCGGCAGATATCTCCCGCGATCGGCGGGCATGAGGGCATCGAGGCCATTGAACTCCCACGCATCATCCACGGGCTAGAGCGGGATGATGAGCGGCGACTTCCTTGCCGCGAGACAGACAGAACATAAGAACAAAACAAAAGACTTTTGAAAACGAAAAACAAAACGGGGTGAATGGGTGCCGCTTACGGTTAGGTCTGGTCTTCTGTCACGGTGCACACACGAGGGAGGAACAAGGACACGCAGAGAGGACGTAAACTCAAATAATAGTCTTTAATCAGGACATCAAGGCAGGACAAGACAAGGCAGAGAGACAGGATACACCGGGAAGTCACAAGTAGACCAGACGAAATCAAACTCAAAAGACAGGAACTAAATGCACAGGGTAATTAACACATAAATCACATAAACACGAATTAACTCATAATGACATGAAACAAGGACAGGAAACAAACCAAATATGGACACATGAGGCGGGAACACATGACACACACAACAGAACCCTGACACTTCTATTGTCCTCATTTGTAAGTCGCTTTGGATAAAAGCATCTGCTAAATGGCTAAATGTAAATGTAGATGTTCCATATTTTTTACAACTACTACTACTACTAATAATAATGCATTAAGGAAAGCCTCACAGATCATGAAAATTATGAAAATCAACATTCTGTTGAGTCTGGATAGCAGAATTAATTAGCCATATCAGAATTAATTAGCCATAAATGTGTGGATGTTGTATGCATATGAGAATTTCATGTTTACAATAGGTTAGAAAATGTGTATAAATGGCCAATTGCATTTGAAACAGCTATACCCTTTTATCACTATGAATTTAACGTTTTTATAGATGCTCATGTGTTGTGTATGTGTGGGTGTTGACTTCCTGAAGATGATGTGGTGTCCAGCATTGATTTAATGTGCTGTCAGTGCAGTCACAGTACTCCATCATGAGAGAACAGTGTCTGGGTGAAATGCCTGGAGATTTCATTGTGGGGATACTATTCAATTTATTACTACCTGTTTTACTACTGACTGGTAAGCTCTCTTTAAAGTTTACTTGTAGGTAGTTTGAAATCGGTTGGCTTGTTATGAGTGAATCTTATGCATGTAATAAATCTATAAAATGTAGCTCATTCTTAGCAAAACAGAGGCAAATATCCTGCCATCCATTGAATATCTTAAGGCATATGTACATGTTAATGTGTAGGTAGAAGGACTGAAATGTCTCTATACAATAGAAACATTTTATGGTGTTGTGTTTGCATTTCTGTACTAACCAATAATTGGAAGTCAGTATTTTTTTTCTAGACAAAAAATTATCTACCACACTACACTCAATGTAAATACCATTTACCATTTTTTGCACTTAGTGTAACTTATCTGAGTAACATTTTGCTTTGCATATCTAGCATTAAGTCTGCTTGATTATGACAAAAAATGTAATCACAATTAATTTGGTCAATATTGAGAAGACAATCATTTAAAACTCACTCATTTAAACATAATGCATTTATTAAAATAATAAAAAACAGTGCATTTTAATGAAATTTAAAACATGCCACTAAGAAATCTTTGCAAACATTGTGTTCATTCATTTTTTGTGACTTGAGGTAATAGTGCGCATCAAAAACGAACAACTTTAGGGCAGCATTGACTGGAAGATGTGGAAAGAACTGTATTATGTATATAAACAGTTTTTAAAAGTGTAAATATGGACATCTGTATGCATTTCAAATAATATTTTATACAATATGCATTTATAAGGATTCCCTTTACTCATCAACACAAAATGTTGAAAATGCTACTCTAGCATTGATTTTATTATAATTGTTTTGTTTTTGTAAAGTTTTTAGTGTAAATTATTGCAAATATATGTATCTTATGTAATGACTACTTAAGTTATTAGGTTACAAATTACTTATGTACAGTTTAGTGAAAAAGATTCACTAAACTGAATTGCTGAAATTTCAAAGGCACATCTTGTGGTTGGTTATAGCTACTTGATTGGCACATGAAGTAGGGGAGAGTGGGGCACAAACTAACACTTTTTGATGTTCTCAGTTTGTGTATATCCACGTAGGGTTCAGAGTATAATTTTTCATCCACATTAATTTCACACTTGTCTAGTACAAATATGTCACTTTGTTTCATAATTACAGTGTATGCATTTTTCTTTATTTACTTCAAAAAAATGGAAGTGAAATGTGACAACATTCCCCGTAGGTGGGGTACATTGTAACATTTACATTTACATTTATGCATTTAGCAGATGCTTTTATCCAAAGCGACTTACATTGCATTCAAGTTACAGTTTTTTTACATTTTATCAGCTCTTGCTTTCCCTGGGAATCGAACCCATGAACTTGGCGTTGCTAGCACCATGCTCTACCATTTGAGCTACAGGAAAACATGTGAGAGAAATGTTGTAGCATGACCATATGACAGCATAAAATTATCTGATCTAATGATAAAAATATACAAGACAAACTAAAATATTTTGTCAATAAAATAAGATTATTAACCTTTTAAAAAAAAAAAAATAATGGCGTGTTTTAAGAATTAAAAATAATCTAATTTTGGAGTTTGACAACAAACACATTGCAACCATGCTTGAGACGGCCCTGATCACAAGACACAGCTATACAGTATAGCCTAGTTCAAAACAATGTGGGCAAATATATGAAGAAACACATTCAGACATTTAGATAAACACATATATTCACTCACCTTCCTCCACACGAGACACACAAACCAGCCAAAATTCTTTACATTTCTTGAAATAATAATTTCTGAACATTAAACATTGATTGTCAGTCTTTATTCACCTGTTTCTTGTGGTTTCTCATTAAACTTCATGAAAGCAAATAGTGTAAATTACATCGCTGATGTCATATGCAGTGTACTGGGGCACATCATAACGCAGTGTTACAATGTTCCCCATCTGCATAACTGGAGTAGTCTGGTTAGTGTCTTCTGCTACTTAGCAAAGCATAAAAAAAAAAAAAAAAAACTCTAACCTGATAAATAACAGATTGGAGATTAAAATAATAGCAGATTTGTCTAATTTTAAATGAATACTAAAAACTGAGTTAAAAAATTTACTTCAGCCAGAAATTTACTTTAACTATGGTAAAATAAATAGGATAAACAGGAATTTAACTGAATCAAATTTGAAAGCTCATAGGGCTGCGTTTTATTACAGTTTTTTTCAATTGCTAACAAGCGTTTACCAATACTTAAAGTACTTTTTCTAAACTCTTAACACAGCAACACACCTACATCACACAGTTAGCCAAATAGTTCATTTTCTGGCCAAATCCACATTTTGTTAAATAAATACAAACTCTACATTTCAAAATGCTGAATTTTTTCTACATATACTAACTCTATCAAAACACAGCAAACCTGATTCAAAATCGAGTCATTCGGTCAAAACATTGGCACTGGTTTTCAATCCAATAGGAACATATAGTCAATCATAGTGCATAGATTGTCAAAATGATAACAATTAATGGCATTACAAAAACTGCATTACTTGCCATGTCTCAGTTTGAT
This sequence comes from Aspiorhynchus laticeps, assembly GCA_023376895.1. Taxonomy (NCBI): domain Eukaryota; kingdom Metazoa; phylum Chordata; class Actinopteri; order Cypriniformes; family Cyprinidae; genus Aspiorhynchus; species Aspiorhynchus laticeps. The sequence goes on along the minus strand of CM041799.1, from coordinate 45,596,958 downwards.
CTTTATAGAACATACAATATGAGATCACAGACCAGAAGGCAACAGTTCTAAGAGAGAGTGGGATGGGTGTGTGGGGTCCAAAGTGATTTTCTTAGCCCTTTTCCTCACTCCAGAGATGTAAAAATCTTGGAGGTTGGGCAGGGGGCACCAATAATCCTCTCTCCTCTCAGCAGTCCTGACTGTCCGCTGTAGTCTCTTGATGTCTGATTTGGTAGCTGAACCAAATCAGACAGTCTTGGTCCAACTACTCCTCTCCCTAGTCCACCTTGTCCTCTCCCTGGTCCAACCAGTCCATTCCTCATCCAACTCCCCCTCCTCCAAACATTTTCTTTCTTTTTCTGCTTCTCTGTGTTGTTCTGTATTGTTTTGAACAAAACCAATCCAGAGAGTGCCTTTTTATTGTGCATGGCCATGTATGGAAAGACTTGGAATTATTCATTAAGATTGAAATCAGCTATTTCTCAATTATTAGTAATTAAAATAATTCTTAGCAGCTCTTTTAAGCTGCTGTTTAGGTAAGAGGTAGAGGCTTTGCACTATATTTAAAGTTTGGAGCATTAGGTCTTCATTTCTGTCATGCTGTGTTTAAGCATTTGTAAAAAAAGATAAGAAAGATCCATGATTTTTGGTATGGGGTAAGCTTGTGTGAAAAGAACATTTAAGCATTTTAGAAACGTGTTAATTGACTGAATATTGTGTGAAAACAACATGAATTGTGTTAATGGTACAGTCACAAGAGACGGATGTTGTGCTAATTGCGTTTAGAGTTTTGAAAATGTGACTACAGATTGGAGAAAAGGATGTTAGCAATTGAAACAAACTGTAATTCAATTATTTAAATAAATTATTACCATAATTGTCAGCAAAATTTGCCCTCTGGTTATTTATCCTAAAGAAGTTATTTATCCTGAGAAGTGGCACAAATGGCCTCGCCACACATCCAAAGATGGGCAGGGATGTTGTGAGGATATGAATACATCATTGTGTACCCAAGTAGCAAGGAACATAAAAATGCTAATGGACTGAACAGGTTGCCTTTGACAGGAAAAAAAGTGGAGACATCAGTGGAGGAAGTAATACTACTGGAGAAAATCATGCAGCATTTGTGAACGCAGAGCTGGGGAGGAAATTAACAGATAAAGATGCTGTTTTAGCATGAGAGAAGATGCTCTCAGGGGATGGATAAAGAGACTGGATAATCCAGTTTTCAGAAAATACCTGAGGAAAAAAAAAAACAGGAAGGCTGTGTACTATGAGGTGTATACGTAGTAAATTAATTAAATGGAGAGAGGTACTTTTTGTGAGAATTTTGGTAAGCCTCAGTCAATCCTGTGTCTTGTGGCTTTCCTTACATGGTATCACTCTTCTTCCCAGATTATTTTCCACTGAGCTGCAGCAAAGACTTTGCATGATGTTTTGAGGTTAAGTCTTGATTCCTCAATAAGGGGGGGTTATGGCATTGCAGAACTGTTTGGTCCTGTCAGATGCTATATTGTCTCATTGAAAGGGAACCCACCATGAAGTATGGGGGGCACAGTCAAGTTAAGTCACCATTATTTATATAACACTTTTTACAATGCAGATTGTGTCAAAGCAGCTTTACAGTATTAAACAGGGAAATAGTGTGTTGAAATAATGTGTCATTCTTCTCTGGCCAGACGAAACCAGCAGTTTAGTTCTAGACAAACAAAGTCAGATTGTGCAAAGGACTCATCTGGTCCCTGTGGTCTTGTCCCGATGGCCGTCTAGGTGACGAGGTCTTCGGATGGGATCTGTCTCTGGGGCTCATCTAGTTGACATAGTCTCAGCTGACATTCAGGGCTGTGGAGGTCGTCTCTAGATGCTGATCCACCAGCGGACACTCGTACTCTAAAAATAAGGTTTTGACTGATGGGACATGTCGTAAATAAATAGAAGATTATGAAAATATAGTTTTTGGATATTTTTCAAGCAGTCTCTTGTGTTTTTGCTTATTGAGGACATGAAAGAGCTGTGACTGCAGAGCTTGTCTTGTGTGTCAAATCCTGCGATGGCACGCATTCAGCTGATGATGATGTATGTAATAACATACACACATTGGAAACCATGCACATTTCATTTAAGTTGGTTTATGCTGCAGATACTATTTAATTTAGAACTGTGAGGCTGATGATGTACAAATTGCTGAGACAACCCGTGACCCTGCTGTTCCTAATTCATCCCCTTCCACAAGCTATGAGGTTATGTGAATCTAGAAGTTTCATTTGGAACTGTGACTGTGCGTTCACACCAAATGCGACTTGCGCGAATAAATCACGCTATTCGTGCATAGTTGGACGCTTGAACATTTTGAGTTTACTCGCTTCATTCGCGTGTAAAATTCACTTCACAACAGATTGAATTCGCTTCATGGGAGGGGCTTCTGCTAGGTGGCTCCAGTCTCGTTGCGAAATGGCTGACATGGATTAGCATTTTGTTTAGAGGGTAGTTGCACTTTATGTGATATGGAAACACTGGACGCATGTATTTCGGTCGAGAATGTAGTTGTTTAAAACTCAAATCTGCGGTTTATTTATAAAAACAGCGCCTATTTGAAAATGTGCTTTGCCGATTTCGGAGCCGTGAGCTCCACGCGATCACCGGGCGCTCGTGCTCATGTATCCCAAAGAGAGGAGCATAACCTCGGCTAGTCCTTCTGACATCTGCCGCCGGCTCTGATGTATCTGTAGTGGATAAACATAAGATATAATTAGTTTTGGCTAAATCTAACAGGTAATCTTTGGTCTATCGTACAGCTCCGGGTATCCACATACAGCGACGATGATTTTGTCCTCTATTGTTGTGTTGGATTTCTGCCTCCGCTCGCAATCACGTCACTACTAGAGCAAGCACCTGATTGGTTAACGCGGCGCGAATATCCGCCAAAGTTCAGATTTTTCAACTTGCGCGAATCATGCGCTAAGCACGTCAAATGCCCGAAACGCTCAATTTGCGCCGCCTCATTCGCGCGAATCGCGCCGCAGGATGTCTATTCGTGTCTTTGCTTTGACTTACATTTACATTTACATTTACATTTACATTTATGCATTTAGCAGACGCTTTTATCCAAAGCGACTTACAGTGCATTCAGGCTATACGTGTTTTTTTTATCAGTATGTGTGTTCCCTGGGAATCGAACCCACAACCTTTTGCGCTGCTAACGCAATGCTCTACCACTGAGCCACAGGAACACTTAACATGTAAATCACTCGCGCTTAACGCTTCATTCGCGTCTGATGAATACCTTAACTCTTTCAAAACAGTCATGTTGCAACCCATCCATTTTGACAGTGAAGTCATGCATTATTACTACATTTCTTTTAGAATGGTACCCTATGACTTTGTATTTGTTAAGGCGTAAAGCTTTGTTATGCATTGTTAAATGTTCTTGTTATTGTTCTGGTTTTATGTCAGAATTAAAACATTCAAAACAAGTCAGTTGTTACAGTTGCTGTATAAGATTTATTAATTTAAGTTTAAAGTTTATTAAAGTTTTCTGAATATTTTGGGAATGAAATGTCCATGAAATGACCTGACCCTGATTAATTGTAATGCCTGTAACATGAAAAATGAATTGACAATTATGAGGGAGTACAAACGTAGCACAACTACAGCTGAGATTGGCTCGATACCAGTTTGATGCTGTGCAAGAGGTTCTTCAGTCAGAGGGTATTCAAACCTCATTTACACCGAATGGCTGGTATAGTGTTCCATTTAGAGTCTTTAGCATTCTTTTAATGTAAATTTCATGGCCGAATGATAAATACATGTAATACATTATGTGAAAAGTTAATTAATCAAATGTTTTAAATCCAGTCTTCACTATCTCTCTCTCTGTCAGGACGTGCCAGATTTTGGTGTGATATTCAAAGCAGCTAACACCTTGGCTTGTTAACTATTATACTTTTACAAGAGATGCAGATACAGAAAGAGCAAGAATCATAACATAAAGAGATAAAATAACTGAATAAAAAATGTACTGAAGAATTTTTGCTGCATTCCATTTTTATGATCAGTCTGTCTTTGTCTGACCAGCATAAAATCCACAACTGTTACCAAGCAAATACAATTGCTGCTTCCCAACATCATCTTGTGTATTGTAATCTCAAAGATTTTTCCATCACAACTCAACATAAGATTAAACATTAACAATGGTTAATCACAGTAATATAATATGAAAAAAAGAGTAAATGAATGTTGATTATATTAAGAAATTAATACATAAAGGTAAAGTACATAAAAGGGAAAGATTGATGTTAAGGAAGAGGTCTGTAACTGTCATCCAGATGTTGTGCCAAAGTGTTTAAATCCTGAAAAATGCAAGGAAAACAATTAGTGTGAATTAATTAAACACTGCATCCTGTTGCTCAAATGGTAAGTACAAACACACCGTTATTCATACACTGAGTTCTCGTGAGGTCTATTCATCTTTATATATATATATATAAGCTATGATGTTGAGGGCAGGGTCAGCGCTAAGTGAGAGCTATGCTGGACATTGGCCACCCAGCATTGCTGAACAAAAACAGGGCAATGAGCAGAATTCTTTCTTCATTTTGGCCAATATACGGGACATTGTAACTAGCACAAGACAGCTGCATTTTTGGCAACACTATCTGTACTCATAGCAGCTGCTGGCTTACACTGGTCATGTTAACGAGTGTGTCTAAATGACCGATTTTACTTCCAAATTTTAAGTAAGCATGCAAAGATAAAACTATACACCTTTACAAGGCTAGTTGACTGAAATGAAACAATCAACTGCACAAACCGCTGCTGAACCGTGACTTGAACTGTGGTCTCGCACTGATGACATAACATCCAGGTAGGCACGCCCACAGCAGGTTATGATTGGTCGATCGACAGGCTCAAATCTGATTGGCTAAAGAATACGAGTGTCCTGCGTGGGAGGAGTTCGCTGCCAGGAAAGTTTTTAAAAAATACACACAAATCCAAGGCGATTCACAGTCCACGATGAACTCGTAAATTTCAAATATAATTTTTTTTTGTACACAATCTGTGAAATTGTGCTTTGCATTTGTGAAACATTTTATGAATATATATTCTTATTTTGTGCATGGGAATTGTTTTTTGCGAATATATTAATTTTTCTCGTTCACATGAATTGGGTTTCATGCATGTGAATTGGGATACGCATATGTCACAATTCGCTGGAGTAAGGGAACGAGGAATTCTTCCAATGAACAAACTTTAATAAATCAAAAAAGGTAGGGAACACAAGCAGGCAGGAACATGCACGTATGGAGACTGAATGACATAACAGCGGACGCAAGACTCAGGGAAACACGGGGCTTAAATACAAGGAGAAAACTAGATAATTAATCAAACACAGCAGGGGACTAATAAACTAATGAGCTAAATGAGAACAGGAAACAGGAAGACCAAATATGGGCATAAGGGAGCACATGGGGAACAAAACAAAACACAAGACGGGACACAAGTCTGACAGCATGTGTGTAATCGTGTCTTTTGCTTGAATTATTATTGAGTCTAATCTGGTTCCATAGTACTAGCATACAAATTGATGTCATGACTAAAAAACTCCACAAGACAGCTGTAGTAACAGAAGTTGGGCCTTTTTGTTGGTTTCACATTATATGGATTAGCCTGTTAACTATAGCATAATTTGAGTTTAATAATCTTCATTTGATACCATTTTTGTCACGTTATAGATTATTCAATAATATGTTTCAATAATATCCTATTTAATGACGTTTCATTTCCCATTTGGTTAAAATGTGATGTTGCAGATGAATAACGTCTGGGATATTCCTGGTAAATTGGTAATGATTGGGAATTATTTTAGAGTAGCAATAAATTTGCCAATGGAAAAGCATAGTAGCAGAATGAAACAATAAAATAATGATGCCAAATGCATACTACTGTATTCCTGTGTCTCTTTATTTTTTTTTTCTTTACTTATACTGTAATTATTTTTCCCCCACAGCAATATCACTGAGGTACAATGGTCTATCAGTTGTGTATCTTCTGTTCCTTCTGTCCGTACCACTGTTTCCCACTCCAAACCTGGCTACCATGGGTAAGTAATGCTTGAGTAATTAATAATGCTTTATCTACAATAAAGTAATATATGTCTAAGGTAGTGTAATATTTAGTAACAGCTTTTCTTGCAGAGAAGACAAAAGAGAAAGTGCATCTATTGTAGTTTTCTTTATCAACTCTATGGTTTAATGAGGCTTATGTACTGTATATACAGTCAAACTATAACAGTAGTAGCAAAAAGTCTATGTATATATCTATAATAATGACTGTGTACAATTCAGAAAATTGCTTCAGAAATAAGTTAAAGGATAGTAAAACTTTTTTTTTTTTTTGGTATTCTTCTCAATTCAGCAAATACTGTTCTAGCCATCTCATCAATGATGCATTACAATAATTACATAGAGTTGTGCTGTCAGCAGAGTTAAGCTATAGAGATTACCTTCAAGTGGATATTTAGTTGAGTGCTTTATAAATCCATACAATCATGACATTTTCTCACTTATTTCCATTTATTTCCTCTGACCTCACTTTAAACTAATTTAGCCTTTTAACACACACACACACACACACACACACACACACACACACACACACACACACACTCCCTTTCAGTGTTTACTGTAAACTGTAAGTAAATGATGGTGTGATTGTAAGGTCTCTGCTTAAAAAAGATGACAAAGCTTTTAGTAAAAAACATACAACCCTGAAACACATTTGCTGCATCAGCTGAGTGTTTTCACAAAAATAATTGGTTTATTGCTAAATAATCAAAATCTAACACTTATGCAAGACGATACAGCATTCTCATTTCCCATAAATTTACAAGGATTAATGACTTTATCCTGTGGGGTAAAAGCACAGGATCAAACGGCAATAAAAGCAATAAAAGACAGAGTTGGCATTGTTAGCATTTTTACAAAGGTTTTATTATTATATATAAATAATATGTGTTATGTGTATATGCGTGCTATTTTAGTGTGCTATTTTTCTTTGTTATTAAAAATAAGAGCAAAAATGCAAATAACAAACATAAGAACAAATACAATATAAGAACAAATACAAATGAAAACAGTGCTTTACATTTTCAAGTACAGTAGGCCTATTTCACAGTAACATTCAAGTAAGAAATAATGAAATTAACATATTGAAAAAGAAAATCATAAATAAAAATAAGCATTGCATAGTATTCACTGAATGAATTAAATATACAGTCATGGTCAAAAATATCGGCACCCTTGGTAAATATGATCAAAGAAGGCTGTGAAAATGAATCTGCATTGTTAATCCTTTTGATCTTTTATTTAACATTTCACAAAAATCTAACTTTTCATTGAATAATAAGAATTTAAAATGGGAGGGAAATATCATTATGAAATAAATGTTTTTCTCTAATACACATTGGCCACAATTAACGGCACCCTTTTATTCCATGCTTTTTGAAACCTCCATTTGCCAGTTTAACAGCTCTAAATGTTCTCCTATAATGCCTGATGAGGTTAGAGAACACCTGACAAGAGAGCAGTTTGCAAATTAAAAGTCCTTCTAAAAGAGAAAAAAAAATCATAGTGAGGGACAGGCCAAAAACCTTACCCTTATCAGCATAAATGCTATTTAAATAATTTAAAATAACATTTAATTGACTTTTCTATGTAATATTGATGAAAGAATACATAGTATTGTTATGTTTTTAAATAGCAAATTTATTTGTTGTTATATTTAATCTATGTTTGATTATTTCTTAGGGACACAAAAGGCACCAATTTCGTTGAATGACCCATATAGTAGTGACTGTACACAAAAGCTAATGTTTACAAAAAGGTTTTATATTTAATTTTGGTTGCTTTTTTATGCATTAGAAGAAAGTGTAATGAAACAAAAAATTAAACATGAAAAAATGATAATGATAAAATAATTGATAAATGATTGCCTTGTTCATTTTTTCCTTTAATTATCCGAAGGACCTGGTGGCCAATAAAAAGAAACAGGATGACACTACTTTTTTTTAAACAATTAACAAAAGACAGTAATAAAAAAAATCCAGCCAAAATATAGATTTTTATGTATCATTGACTAAATTAATAAATAAAGGAGACGTTTCTGTGCATGGATGTTCTTCCTCCATCTTTGGCCTACATTGATGCTAAAAACAGGATTATGGGATAACCAGTTCCCTTTCTGTCATTCACTACGAGTTATGTCGTGACGATATAGGGGTCTTACTTGGGAGCCCGAATCCTCTCTGATTAAGAGAAAACGCAATGAAATTTGGCTAGTGGATTTTGCATGCTGAGTCACTCCCCGTGCATATGGGAATAAATAGGCGACAGGTGCATCCACTCATCCGATTTTTGCTTCGGAGCTGAGTGAATAAAGAAAACTCGACATTCACCAGGTGAATTCTCTCGTTTGCTGGAAGAAGAGGCTGTTCTGGGTGGCGCTATGGCACGTTCAGTGGCATCCCTGTTAATTCAGTGATTCCCCTGGGTGTTTCATCTAAAAGAGCAGTTTCTGATCACAGTCGGTTCACGTCTTTTTAAAGATGCCGCTCCGGCCGTGCCCTTTTGGGTGTGGTCGTTACCTGTCCTCTACTGATGGCGACGATCGTTCTCTTCAGTGTCTGGGACACTGAGGATGTGTTTGTGATGGTTCATGCATTCACAATGAGCATATGACCTTGACAGCGCTGTGATCGCACCTCTCTCTCCTCAAAGGGAGCAGAGAGGCACCTTCTGTCACCACCTGTCCCAGTTTCTCTGCCACGAGCAGAGGACCGCCGGCTGGTGCTTTGGATGATTTGAGGGTCACAGTGAGAGCTTCTCTGCTGGATCCGTCCACGCAGACCTCTCACTCCTCCCTCATCGTCTGTCCCGTTCGGTTTCTCAGTGATTTGTCTGAGCCGTCTTGCGGCGGTTTCAGCATTTCATTCGGGGCGCCGCAGGAGGATCAGATGTCGATCAGAGCATCGGGAGATGAGCTGTCATATTCTGAGGATGAAGATTTGGCAGGGCTGCCCGCTCGGGTGTTGTTGCCACTTCCGAATCGAACCCAGAACTGATGGCCATGCTTTTCCGGGCCACCATGAGTATCGGGCTGGAGGTGTGCACACCGCCCAGTCCCAAACCCTCATGGCTGGATGATTGTTTGTTCGGCGGGGGCCGTGGCTCGCGACCATGCTCTGCCCCAGTTCCTTTCTTTCCGGAGGTGCACTAGGAGCTGACGAAGTTGTGGACGGCCCCTTTTTCAGCCAGAAGCTGCTCATCTCCCTCCTCATTTTCACCACCCTTGATGTCGAGGCAGCTAAGAGTTATGTGGACATTGCCCAGGTGGAGAGAGCGGTTGCGGTGCACTTGTGCCCGCGCAATGCCACCACATGGAGAAATCGTCCACACCTTTGAGAGGTTAGTCATGCACCATATCAAATCCAATCTCCCCAACACACTTGACCCGCTCCAGTTTGCATACCATCCAAACAGCTCCACGGATGATTCCATTTCCTCCACCCTCCACCTGGCTCTTACCCACTTAGAACAAAGACTCCTATGTTAGAATGCTGTTCATTGACTTCAGCTCAGCATTCAACACAATAATCCCACAACAGCTCATCAACAAACTAAACCTGCTGGGCCTAAATGCCTCCCTCTGTAACTGGATCCTGGACTTTCTAACCGGAAGAATTATTATTTAAGAATTAAGAATTATTTGCCAGCAGCCATATCACCCTGCAGCCCAAGACTGGTTGCCCACTGAAGCTAAGCAGGGTTGAGCCTGGTCAGTAACTGAATGGGAGACCTCCTGGGAAAACTAGGTTGCTGCTGGAAGAGGTGTTAGTGAGGCCAGCAGGGGGTGCTCACCCTGTGGTTTGTGTGGGTCCTAACGCCCCAGTGTAGTGACGGGGACACTATACTGTAAAAAGCACCGTCCTTCAAATGAGATGTTAAACTGAGGTCCTGACTCTCTGTGGTCATTCAAATCCCAGGATGTCCTTCGAAAAAAAAAATCTTCATTGGCCTCTGACCATCATGGCCTCCTAATCCTAATCCCCATACACTGATTGGCTTCATCACTCTCCTCTCCACTAATAAGATGGTGTGTGGTGGGCGTTCTGGCGCAATATGGCTGCCATCGCATCATCCAGGTGGATGCTGCACACTGGTGGTGGTTGAGGAGATTCCCCCCTTCTATGTAAAGTGCTTTGAGTACCCTGAAAAGCGCTATATAAATGTAACAAATTATTATTATTATTATTAAGACCTCAGTCAGTCCGTGTCGGCCACAACACCTCGAGCACTACCACACTGAGCACAGGTGCCCCACAGGGCTGTGTGCTCAGCCCGCTGCTCTTCACGCTGCTGACCCAAGACTGCACTGCCAAGTTCAGCTCCAACCACATCATCAAGTTATGCTGATGACACAACTGTGGTAGGTCTCATCAGCAACAACGATGAAACACCCTACAGAGAGGAAGTGGCCCAACTGGTTGAATAGTGTGGTGCGAACAACCTGTCCCTCAATGTGAGTAGGACAAAGGAGGTTGTGATGGACTTTAGGGGGAACTCTGTTAACCACCCCCCACTGACCATCGACAGCTCGACTGTGGAGAGAGTCAGTAGCACTAAATTTCTGGGGGTGCACATAACAGAAGATCTCACCTGGACCACCAACACTACATCATTCTCCAAGAAGGCGCAACAGCGGCTCCACTTCCTACGCCGACTTAAAAGAGCAAGTCTCCCACCACCCATCCTCACCATATTCTACAGGGGCACCATTGAGAGTATGCTGACCAGCTGCATCACTGTCTGGTATGGGAACTGTAGTGCAGCAGACCGCAAGACCCTCCAGCGGACAGTGAACACAGCTGCAAAGATCATCGGTGCCCCTGTCCCCTCCATCCTAGACATTTTCCTTGCACGATGCTCCAGTAAAGCTACCAGTATCATAAAAAGAAAGACCCCAGCCATCCCCCCCCACAGTCTCTTCCAGCTCTTGCCATCAGGAAGACGGTACAGGAGCATCAGAGCCCGCTCCACCAGACTGCTCAATATCTTTTTCCCCCAGGCTGTGAGAGCCCTCAATTCCAATCACCTCACCCCCCTCTGAAACCAGGATCCCCTCACCAATCCCACCACACCACACCACACGCACTACATGAAAACCTCAAGAACATTGTGCAATTCTGAGTGTGCTACACACAGTTGAGTGGGCTGGACAAACCACCTGTAGAAACACACTCTTTTTCTCTCTATATGCACAAGACACTTTCTTATAAACACTCCATGTTACAAGGACTTAATAAGATAACACAAATATTTACTTGTGAATGCATCACAAAGCATATTGCACTACTTCCTCCTTAACCTTAAATACCTCTAGTGCACAATATCATGCACAGTTATTATGTAAAGTACTTGTATAGTCTGTCTTAGGTTATGTGTATGTATAGTCAACTGTTTATAGTATGTGTATAGTTAGATCACTGATTCAGTAAGTTAGCTATGTAGGTCTAAAAATTGTTCTTATTAATGCTTATTTATGTAGCACCGTGGTCCTGCGAGACACGACATTTCGTTCCACTGTATGTCCACACATGTAGCGGAATGAAAATAAAGCTCAACTTGACTTGACTTGACTTGCCTCCCCTCCAAAGCCTATAGGACCACGGCAGCCCTCGCTGATAAAGCCTACAGCACTGTGGGTCAAGCCGCCTCTGCCTTGCATGAAACATAAGTTTCCAAATATGGAATCTTGAGACTCAGACCTTTCCAATGATATGTATTTTGTCAAGATTATAAAAAGTTTTGATTCTAAAAGACCGTAATACCTTTTGTAATATGACACCCCCACTAAGGGGGAGGAGACCGCTAAAAGATTTTGAAGTACCATTTTTATAGTAAGACAACATCCGATTTCAAAATGGTTTTCACAGGATGAAGTTTGAGATTTTAAGCTTTCAAACAAAATAACAAAATAAATACTTTTTGTGACAAAGGTCAGAACTCCTGTTATGATGTAGATTTGTCATAGACTCTTGGTGCACTCTTGTCATAAATTAATCCAATACTGTTCCTACATAATTTGTAAAAGAAGAAAAATGGTAAAATATCTATTAAGAAGTCTTAGACCTTTCCAATGATATATAGTTTGTCATGATTACATTAGGATTTAATTGTAATATAGTGAAGTAAACTTAGGCGTCCCGTATACGGGACGGTGACAGTTAAGGGGTTTTAATATTCATAATCTCATTACCATAGCTATACTTACCTGTAAAACTAGCATTTTCAGATATACTGTATGTAAAAGTATTTTTATTAGTTAAAATATTAAGATATTTTAATAAAATATTAAAATATTAAGATATTCCTGCAGCACTCTCCAATAATTTCTCATTTTCCCACACTCCCCATCTGACTGGAAGAGGTGGAGGTTCTGCTCTGCTTATCTCTAATGATTGGAAATGTATTCCTTTACCTTCTCTGGGTATTAAAAGCTCCTTTGAATCACATTCAATCACTCTTACCCAACCTTTTAAAATCCATTTTGTAGTTGTTTATCGACCCCCAGGACCACAAGGTAACTTCTTGGATGAATTAGATGTGCTGCTCTCAACCTTTCCTGAGTATGGCACTCCCCTGGTTATGCTTGGACACTTCAACATCCACCTAGATAAACCTCAGGCTGCAGACTTCCACAGTCTTACCCCTAGCCCTTGTCCCTCGAAACCGAGTGGTAAGCACTAGGGGTGAAAACATACCCCTATGAAATGAGACACCACTTGGTTACGGTTACTTCATCGTACATCGTCACTAGCTGGCTGCTACGTCACCAGAGGCGACAAGTGTTGATCACAAACTTCCAAGATGCCGTCTGCAAGTGTGTGTATGTCGATTGCGTGGGTTTTATTAGTGATGTTTTTGCGATTGTTGTGCAAATCAGCAATGTAACGTTAGCGTAGCAAACTAGCGATTTTTTAAAACGTTTCAATTAAGAACATGGTTGCAAATATATATGTACAGGACTGTGTAGAGCACAAAACAATACAGTCATAATTTTTAAATCAATTATTTAAGCCGAAAATGGGACTCTCTGGATGATCTGGCCGACATTGTTGCCGGTTGCGCAGTGTGTTCTGGGTACCCCTTGGTTTCAAGTAAGCCTGCGAAAATGCTTGGTTTTAAGGGGTATCTACCACTTCCCCTTAGCCCTACCCCTCGATCAAAACGAGAATTGGGATAGCCCTTACTCTCATGTGAACGCACAAAACTAAGGGGAAGGGGTAAGACAGAGAAATGGGATTCACCCTTAGACTTGAATGACTAGAAATAGATGTAATGAAATCTGCTTTGTTTACTGCAGACTGACAATTCCAGAGACCAATAGAAAAATAAAGTAGTGTATTAGCAGACATAGGCAAAGTGTGTAGGTTGTTAGGATTGTGCTGCCTGTAGTGTGTGATGCATGGTTTGCGCATGGTAGTAATGGTAGGGAACTGGAAACACATAGTAAGAGTTGGTCATTAAAACTGAAACAGAAGTGAAGCACGGCGTAGAAAAGAGGATGAATCAAAGGTGATACTTATGTCCCTTGTCGGTGTCCCTGCCCGGTGGAGTCGCACGGTAGAGTCGATGGTTTTTACACTCTTCTGTTTTTACACGATGGCTGCCGCAGTATACTAACCTTTTTTATACCCGTTTGACAAAATGGAAATTGAATTCAGCTGAACACAGTTTACTGTTTATCACAACAAAGGGCTAAGCAAGCGCACGACACTGACAAGGTATGAGATAGAGTACGAGACCATATGCAACTTCAGCATGTCTCAACGTATATATACTGTATATATATATATATATATAGCATATGTGAAATCACCATGTAGCAGATCTATACAGATGGAGCTGGGGAAGTTGCAGGGTTTCTGCAACTGCTACAGCAAGCACTAGCCAACTACTGTATTTGGATGTTGAGCAGCAAGTTCATTGGCTGCTGCCACAAAAATAACAAATTTTGATAATAATGTGATTAGGTCAGATTGAGTTACACCTATCACCCTGCACCATTTAGAGTGTCATGACAGAACTTTGGATTTCTGTCATGACAGCTCTCCGAAGGTTTAGCATGGCAATGTACATGACAATGTTAATGTGTTTGGTCTTGGCGCAATAGATCTGCTGCGGCAGATCAAGTACCGAGACTTGCTACCACTAATACATCAACAAACATGCTGCTGCAGGAGGCACAGAAATGGACAATACAAGCCAATATATGCATGCCAAAGAGTGTAAGAATATAACTGCTGCATCAGCAGACATGCACATATCCACACACATGAAAAGAATGAAAACGGGACAGGACAGATAAAAACACCCCAGAAACAAGCAGATCTATTGCTAAGACATATGTCCTGATGCTGCTCCAAGGAGCCATGCGATCTGCATGTATTACTACCTATGTGTGCCTGGGATACCATGATTTGGTAGCCCAGTTATGTTTTAGATCAGATATACAATCATGAGTGTGACCTGATGCCCGTTTCAGAAAGGAGGTTATGTTGGCCCTGAAATGAGGGAAACTCTGGGTTTTCCATTTCAGAATGGGAGGTTTGTCAAACCCGAGAAAGTCAAGCCCATTTCTGAAAGAGAGGTAACTTATACTCAGAGTCAGTTACCATGGTAACTCACTCTGTGAACCTAACCTGGTCAGGAACAGGATTTCTTTGGTAAACCCAGAGTTTCTTTCGGAAAAAAATCTTCTCTGCCTTTTTAAAGCGATGTTTAAATACCTCATTCATTCATTCATGCTACAAAAATGCATTTCTTAGTGAGTATTTTGGAATCTAAATTAAGTGCATTTTACTTAAAACAAGAAAAATAATCTTAATGCAAATGGGAACAAGATTATTGGCAGATAATTTGCAAAATAAGAAATATACACTTAAAATACTAAATACCTTATGTCATTTTTCTTATGTAGAAAATGCATCTTGATTTACTTGATTTAATAATTGCATAATTATTTGGCAAGTCGATATTCTGATCATATTTTTTCCAAGCACATTTTACCAATTTCAAACCACATCAATCTTAATAGCTACTATTAATTTTGTATTTAATCATTTATAAGTGATATATAATTGTCCATGAAGGCTGGACATGAAAAAAAAAAACCTCAGGTGTACATAATTATTAGGCAGGTTTTCTTTTACAGATAAAATGAGCCAAAAAAAGAGATTTAACTCAGACTGAAAGTCAAAAATTATTAAATGACCATGAGAAGGATGCAATACGAATTTGCAAAGTTAAAGGCATGACCATTGGACAGCGAAATGCTCATTGGGTCAGCACGGTCAGAAAGAAAACAGGTGGAGAAGAAAAGACACATGTTAACTGCAAAGAATTAAGAATTAAGGAGTGGGTGGATTTTTATCATTGTAGGGTGGTTATGTTCACACACTGCCAACACACATTTATGTCCAAACACCATAGGTGTGTCTGACTTGAACCACTGCTACAGACGGCGGTCAACGAGATTAGCCGAGAGCAGTTGGGGGCAGAGTTGAAAACGGACATGTCAAGTCGGACACTTTCTGCTCCCGGTAGTGATTCTCTTAAGATGTTTACATACTCTATCACAGATGAAATGCAATATTTGTCAAATACACAGATCTTTCAGAAACGTTTTCATAAGCAAAATAAAAAAAAAAATATTCTGCTTAATACAGTGCCATCTGTTCAAGAATAAAGTTCAACATGAACATATTGTCACAAACGGTGTCTAAGAAACTCACGCACGAAGAAGAAGGCAAATATTATTTTAATAATCCAAAAGAGGGTAATTCACAGAAGGCAGGCAGGAGACACACTTAGGGAACATTCAGGCAGGAAGGTAGGCAGATGACTAGGGTGGCAACGACGGAGGGAGGAGCCAAGACGGAGACAGATAGAGCCAAGTCGGATCGGATGGAGGGAGGAGCCAGGGAGAAGACAGGAGGGATTTGGAGCAGGAGGAGCCAGGTGGGACCCAGGCTGCAGCCATGAAGGCAACCCACGGTGGAGCTGACGGAGGGAAGAGCCATGGTGGAGGAAGGGCTGACAACTCCAGGGGGTGGACCGATGGTGGTGGAGCAGGTGGTGGTGGAGCCCAAGGCAGAGAGCTGTTTAGCCAGGGTGACGGGGAGGATCCGGAGGGCCAAGGCGGAGTAGATGGCTCCGGCGACCGAGGCGGAGGTGGTGATCCGGAAGGCCGTGGTGGAGCCAGAGCGACAGAGGACCAAGGTGGAGCCAGAGGGAAGGAGGAGCCTGACAGAGCCAGAGGGACGAGGCACAGCCGGAGGAGTGTTTATTTGTGAGCTTCAGGGCTTCCTGGGATGGTGTGTGCTGCCCACACACACCAGATCGCGACTCCAAACACGGGCAGCGCAGCAGACAGGGGATGTCCATGGTCGCGACTAGACAGACAGACAGTTCAGGGCAGACTGACAGTTCATAAGATGGTGGGAGAAGAATGGGCATGTCCGTATAAAAATCTGAATTATTCTCTGAGTTCAGCGCTGGCTCACCCTCAGCGGCAGTGTAGTAGGCGAGGCTTTCCTCCGCGCCCTCACTCAACAGTGTAATATCCACCGTCGCGTGCAATGTCGCCGGCTCTGGGGTGATCCTCAGGTTTTTCGCTTCTTCCTGCGATGGCTCGTAGATCGCACTGGGCTCTGGCTCTCCATCCGCGGTAAACTCACACACGAAGAAGATGAAGGGAAATATTCTTTTAATAATCCACAAGAGGGTAATTCACAGAAGGCAGGCAGGAGACACATGTAGGGAACATTCACAATACCGAATCAAGACAAACTGAACAGACTAGAACTTAAATAGGGGGGCACATGAGGATAATATTGAGACACAGGTGAATCAAATGATGAAATCAAAGGGCAGACAGAAACTGGGTCACACAGGGAAGACTAAGACAATAATCATGACACCGTCTGTGTCACATATACTATTTAAATTCCAATAAAGTGGGGGTAAATATGATTTTATCAGTGTTTTATGATAAATGTGACTCAATATAATATTGCAACTACAGTAAAACAGCTTTTACTGTTCTAAAAACAGATTTGTGAGCATTATTTGAATTGAATAGACCCGAAACACGTGATCGTTGTCATGCAGTGAATCTGGCCAATCGTGAAATAGCTGTGTCGTCATCAGAGCTCCTGCAGTTGCTCTGGAGAAACTGCTCACCTATTTGCTCTCTGAGTGCTATCACGGTACTTTGATGCCACAGGTGACAGTGACATGGTGCCGGCGCCGTCTCAGGTCAGACAAAATTACTAACCGGCATGCACTGCTTCAAGTCAAATTTCGATCAAACTGCGCAGTGCCACGTTAAATCAAACACACCTCATGTAAATGTGTATTTTGCACAATAGGTGCCCTTTAATGTAGACTTAGCCTATGTCAAATTGAGTAAAACCTATCAGTCTGCACCATCTAGAGTTTCATGACAGAACTTTGGATTTGTGTGGCAGTGTGCTGGGCCTCTCTGCACACTTCAGGTTTTATAATGGTAATGTTCTTAAGCCTGGTTCTCAGGCTCTAACTATTTGAATCAGGCATCATGTCATTATTGACAGTCTGAGCTGCCACACGTTTAAAGGATAATAAAGGTCTATAACCAGCCAATTCACAAGAATCACGGTTTGTTGATAAACCTACGAGAAGCCTAACTAAAGCTGTTTGTGGTTATTGTATGGTTAAAAATTGGCAGGATTAAACATGGGCTTCAGAGAATTGTCAGACCTGCATAATGAACTCACATATCAGGGTGAGGTTTAGGTTAGGTATGGTATCAAAAGAAAGGTTATCACAAGATTCTTCACAAAACTACAACTAAAAGGATTTTAGATCATATGTGAAAATGTAAATGGATTGAATGATTCAAAATTTGGTGTATTTTTGTATATGCAGGGAAAACTGGAAGGTTTCTTCGTGCCATATGCTCCACTGGTGTGACATTTCTGGCATTGCAGTGTGGAATGCAAATCACCTTCACATATATTCCCAAGGATGGTAAGATCTCAATCTTCTTTTTCTTCCTCTTCGGGAGAGAGCCCTGCTTGCATCTGTAAACCCTATGGTGCCACCAACAGGTCAAAGATGAACTAATGTTTATGCTAATAACTTTGAACTGTAAGGCCAAGACACAAAATCAGTCAAAAGTTTTAGAACATTTTGTGAATTAGAAAAAGATGACCGGAAAAGTGTTATTTTAGTGTAATGCATTAGCTCTTGTAATATTTACTAGTTTCAATTGTGTTTTTTATTTTTATTTTTATTATATATATATATATATATATATATATATTATTTTCTTTATTTATTATTATTATTTTAACATTTTCATCTAATATTTTTATTTTATTTTATTTCTTGACCAGCAAACATTAGCAGCAAACATTGGCTAACAACTGGCTGTTGTAATTTATATATACACCTCTGCACGCTACATTTCCCAAAATCCTCCTTGGTTATCACCTGCACACGCTTCACTATCATCACACCTGTCTGCCATCATCTTCATGAACTCTCCATAAATGTGGTGCTACTTAGCTCTCTGGACTGTCTTCACTATTCATCCGCTCTGGTTATTGTTTACTTTGTTCATCTGCCATTGTGTCACTTACCTGTTAGTAAATAAACAGTTTTATCAAATATACCCACCTTTGCCATTTGAGTCTGTGTTTCCTGACATAATTGAAAAATTAGATTAATGATTAAAATGATAATTTAATAAAAATAATAATTGAATTGATATTTGATATTATATCATGGTGTTATATCACCATATTTGATATTATACCAAGGTGTTATATCATGCCCCCTGAATAAGCGTGGCGTAAAATGGCTGAGAAGGTGGAACAGAAGATGGAAGAGGGGCAGATGATAAACAAAAAAAAGGAAAAGAGTCCATGGAGGAACGACCGTGTGATCATGAGGTCCAGTAA